>CM053791.1:656074486-656394486 GCA_028749045.1 Cupressus sempervirens | reverse complement strand
CCAAGTGTTTACCAGTATACTAATTTCGTATAATCTTGCATCTATGGGAAAGATTGGAAAGATTTAATCATTTAAAACAATTGTAACTAGAACAACAAAGGAATGAATACGATTAGGGAAGGAATTATTGGATAGCTAAGGCTATTTATAGACAATCTAGCTTATTTATTCCTCATTTCTCAATTAGTCTTTGGTAGATAAATTGTGGTATCCAAATTTTTTTTAGGTCATTAGTTTATAGCTAATTAGTCTGGTTTATGTCATTGGTCTATAGCTAATTTAATTTTCATATTTTTTAAGATTTAGATGGATACTTCACATAGACTAAGATGCACATCTAAGGAGGCCCAAAAGACCTTGTAGGATCTTTCTCAAATGAAACCTTAGAGTCAATTTGTAAGGAGGTCAGGCCTTTCATAATTGAGGTTATGAAAATGGTGTTGGGTTGAGAGCCTCTACAGAATGAAGATAAGCATCGAGCCAACATTGACATTACACAATGATTTATGGCATCTCTTCTTGACCTCAGAGGAGAAAAGGTGGACATTTTGTTATTGATGAGGAAGATTTTTAAAGAAGAATACATGGGTGAGGAAGTTTATATTTTTATGTTTGCAAAAATAGGGGTATCCAAGATTCTCCTCCATGCCAAAATGTATCCATGCAATTTTTTTTTTATGTTGGGCCTATATGTTGAGAAGTTGAAGTGCCATAGGAAATGGGTATTGATTGCCAATGATTTTCTCTGTAAGTGGTTTTCACTTTATGAAGGAGGCAAACCAGTTTGATTGGATTCAAGAATTCTCACAATTAATCCTCTTTGAAGAATTCTACTTAGATGAAGGAAAAAATCGCTAGGGTTTCCCAGGGTCCACCACCCTATGTTGTTTTGTTTCTTTTTGATACTATTACAATTATACCTCTTGTTGTACTAGCCCATAATGTAATTCTCCAAAAAAAACTAATGAAAATTTTGCAAATTCATTTCAATTAGTGTTTTATGGATTAAAATTTGATTCTTAGATTTCTTAAATGCTTTGGCTTTAATGTTTTGGAGGATTCCAAATTTTTTTGTAAATTTCTATGATACATATGATCTATCTACATATCCGTAATTTTTTTACTTTATTAGTGAAAATTTTTCTTCTTTGGACTAGGTAATAAATTTCATTTTCCTTTTTATGAATGTAAAACAATAGATTTTATTTCTTTGTTTTCTATTTTCTATTTTCCATAATGTAATGAACTTCAAAAAATTTGCAAGTTCTTTTAAAAATGTGTTTTATGGGTCAATTTTTTTATCAAAAAATTGAATGAAATAAAAAATAATTATCGTAACCTTAATATGAGAAAGAAACATGGGGAAAAACATTCACATTTATCTTCTTCTTTTTTCAATAAATAGCCAAAGCCTTGATAATTTATTAATAAAAAATAATTTACAATAGTGTTCCACCATTCAAACGAGCACTGGTAGGAAAGAATGGAGAAGAAAACCTCTAGTCTAGCCCGGGACCATGGTCCTTTATTATTACACTATAAAAGGGGCATACCCTAGTCAAATAATCAACAAAGCCTATTGTTTACAATAGACTGATCTTATTACAAGTGAAAAATAATTCTAATTACAATTAAGACCTCCTTGAGGATTACTCCATCCACTTCTCTTAGTGTTCTTCCATTGACAATGCACATTCACATTTATCATTTAATTAAAATTATGTAATGAATCATAATATGATTGTTTAGTATAATATATTAATAAATTACCTTTTATATATTAATGTATCAAAAGGATACCTTCGTCTAGTGAATCAAGAAAAATCAATGGTTCAAGGTGTATTCAAGGCCAAAGTTGGGAATGAGAATTATATTTTAATACTCCTCTAAAAATGCAACATGTCTCATATTTAATTTAGCTTTTCAAGTACAATTAGTATAATTGTAATTATAAGGCCCATTTTCAATTTGACAACTTAATACCAGGTGCTAACAACCATTAAATCAGCATAGATCAATGGCATGCAATGTATTTGGGGTCGAAGATGAAATAAAATATATTTTTAATAAAAAACTTCCAGAATCATAACACATGTCTAGTGTCCACTTAGCTCAACATTATTTAGTGATGACATGTGACTAATGAGAAGGAAAAAGTGAATGCGACCCACACAACCTGCCATGGACTACCAATAATCACTTGATGAACATAAATCAATGATCTGATGTGTATTTCAAGTCAATTTGGGGAATAGTCACCTCTTTTTGCAGATGCCCCTCGAAAATAAGACATGTGGCATAGGGATAGCAAACATATTTGAGTTTTACACTTCCTCTGTAAAGTCTCATCTAATTTAAATTAAATGAAATTATTTTAAAGAGCAAACAAACTTTATTAAATAATTTCATGATAAATATCATTTTTATTAAATAAATAAAATTAAAGTTTAAATAATTTAATTTATTTTCCTTTATAATAATAATATCTCTAGCATTTAAATCTAACTAATAAGTATTTGATCAATTCTAAAAAATCGCTTGGTGCTCTTCTTTTTTAAGCCTTTGCAGCCTATTTGTTCTTGCTTCTTGTCCTTAGGTTCTTTGGCTCCTCAGGATAAATTAGCTCTATCTTGGATCCCCAGTACTACTACGCATCACTCCTTAGGTGATTTTCCTAATAGGAACTCCTTTTTCGTGTTAATGAAGAATTTTCCTATTTTAATGAGGAACTTGGAGGTTTCTAAGGATCAAAACACTAGGTCTCAATTAGGTAACCATCATTCAGGTTTGAAACAAAGGAAATTTGATCAAGGGAGGCACTGGGAGGGTGGGAATGTGGATACTCTAGATATTGGTATGAAGGATCAAAGAAAGTCTTCTCAAAAGAAAAAACTATGGATTCTTCTTATAAAAGTTGTGCCTATGGCAACTAGATGAGATATGGCCTCATTGGGAAAATCCAGTAGTATAAATTTGAATTTTTTCCCCTCTATGCCCTCATTCTGCTCCAAACCCTCATTCGGTTGTTATCTAGTATGGCTACCCTAAGGCTAGTGGTAGGGCTAAGGATGCCTCTCATCCATCTCCTCCTATGCTTCCATGGTTCCTAATCAACCATTGCTGGAACCCCAAATACTTATTCTCATCAATATCTATACTATGCTTTATGGGATTGTTACAAATCTAGTAATTTATTTATAAAATGGAGTGTATTAGATCCATCATGAATTAGAGCTAAGGAGTGGCTAGAGAAATCTTTTGGTGACTAGGAAAGGATTTTATCTCTAAGTAATGGTGTTCTTTTTCAGATTGTAAAACCCTAGATTTTTGTAGGAGATTATTGCATGGTAATCTATTTTTTATTGAAGGGCATTATTTGAAATTTATTCTATAGGATCCTAATTTTAACCTTAGTTCCTTTAATGATGTTAAAGTCCTGAAGTGGATCCTAATCAAGAATCTTCCAATAAAATTACTATAGAGTGATATTCTAAAATGCATTAGGGATTCAATAGGTAGTTTTAGTGTTCTAGAAGAGGAATTTACCTCTTTTACGGGTGTTAAAATCTTGATGAAAATGGAATTATTTAAAACCAAGTTAAAAAATTTAAGAATAATTACAAATTAGTCTATCTACTACTTGAAACCGAAGGTATTTCATGGTACTTTGACATGCAATTTTTTGTGGCAACCTCCCTTGTGTGGTTGATGTAATAAGAAAAAGGATCTTGTCGAATTGAATTCATCTAGTTATTCAAACCCTAAATCTAATGTGGAGATCTCCTTCAATCTCTTGGGGTGGGGGGAGGCTTATTATCACTGAGAAGAGCCCCCAAAAATCCTTGATTCATCCCTAGAGCCTATAGTTAAGGAAGAGGAGACAATAGATCCCTAGCTTAGGGAAGGATACTCTAACGAGGTCCACTTCTCCATTAAAATTTGGTGAACAACCAACCCTTGGTCTTGTTATAGACAAGGCTATCCCTAAGCTAGTTGTAGCAATTACTAAGGAAGTGATCATTACAAGGGCTTCTCCCTCTCGGTCCAGGGATTCTTCTCCTAAGGAATCTCCCACTCCTCCTCTAAAGCCTCAACTTTTGGCAGGAAGGCTATAGGCTCAATTTCATTGAGTGATGACAATTCTTCCCCTCAGGGCTTGGACTCAAAGGAGAAAAAACCCTTCTATGATGAACTTACTGAGGAATTAATTAATACTTTCATTGATAAAAATGGTGAGGAGTCACATAACCATAAGATAATTTTGGTTGAGAAAATCATTGAATCAAGAGGTGAGGGAATCACAATGGATCATCTAAGGAATGATCTTATCCAAATGGATAATCAAGATAATCTAAGAGTATAGACCAAACTGAGGATGAGTTGGGTTCTCCCAACTATAAAAAACCTTGAAAAAAAGAGGTTGAAAGTCTCTAAATGAGTTAAGATCCAAGAATGCAAAAGATGAAGGCCAACTGAAAGTAACTAAATTATATGATGTAGGGAAGGGGAAGTTCCTTTCCAAGAAGAAATGAAAATATTAACATGGAATGTTAGGGGCCTTAATGCCCCTAACAAACAAATCTCACTAAAGTATTGTATTAGTAATTATAAACTAGACATTCTTCTAATGCAAGATACTAAACTAAATCAAGAGGAACTTGTGGCCTTTAAAAAGAAATTAGGCTTTAAGGAAATTATCAGGAGCTCTTAGATGGGGGCCTCTGGGGGGCTCAAGGCTATCTAGAATTCTCAAAATATATCTCTAAGACCCTTAAGCATCTGGAATATTTAGATGAGTGTACAAGTCTCATGTTTTAAGATGAATGCAAAATTATCTCTAATTAACATATATGGGCCAACCCATGTAACATTGACAAATGAAACTTTTGGCAAGAGGTGAACATTCACCTTCAAGAACTTATCCCTTTTAGTATTATAGGTGATGACTTAATGTTATTTTGTCTTCTTCTTAATAAAGGCAAGAGCTCTCAAAATTATCTCAAGCCTAAATTGATTTTAATAATTGGATTAGGAGATTAACATTGCTAGAAGTAGTCACTAATAATAACTCTTTTACTTGGAATAATAGAAGGCAAGGATTTAGTTAGATCTCTAAAAAAATTGATAAGTTTTTTTTAAAATCTCGAGAGATATAATGGATCTTATTCCTTTCTTTACTTCAGAAACCCTTCCTTTTCTAGGATCATATCACTATCTTGTCATGTTAGCCATGGAATTAGAGGGTACTCCCAATAGAAACCTCTTCAAATTTGAGAAAATGAGGGCTTAAAGCTAACTTCATGCTTAATAAAGTTGAAGATTGGTAGAAAAACATTGAGGTTTTAGGATCTAATATGTATAAGGTAGTTCATAAATTAAAATTAGTTAAGAATTACCTCATCTAATGTAACAAAGAACATTTTGGCAACACCTTTAACTTAAAAAGGGAGGTAAAATCCCAACTGGAAAAGCTTAACTCTGAGGTGATGAATTTTGGAATGAATAAATCTCTCTATTTATAGGAGAAAGACCTCCAACTAAGGTTGGAGGATATCCTGGCCAAAAAAGAAACCTTTTGGCACTAGAAATCAAGGGAAATTTGGCTACAAGAAGGTAATAGAAACACTTTTTTTTCATAATAGTACCAAGATTAGAATATTTGTTAACAAAATAACAAAATAAAAAATGGGGAAGGAATATTTGTTAAAGACTCATCAAGGGTAGCAAAAGAAGTTGTCTTTTTTTTAAAAAAACACTCTTAACAACTTTGATGGATCTTCTTTATCTATGCAATCCTCTTTTTTGAATAATATAACTAAACTTGTCTCTAAGGAATATAATAAAATCCTACTCACTAAATTATCTAAAGAGAAAGTTACAAGTACTCTCTTCCAAATGAATCTTGATAAGTCTCCTGGATCGGATGATTTCTTAGCATGTTTTTTCCCATAGTATTGGCACTTTCTAGGAGATGAAGTTTATGAGGCCTTGGAAGGGGTTAGGAATTCTAGCAGTGTCCTTAAGGGATTGAACCATAACTTTCTTTCCTTGACCCCTAAGAAAGAATCAAGTGAAAGTTGTAAGGATTTTAGACCTATTTCTCTTTGTAATATCCTTATAAATTAGTGTCGAAAACTTTCACCAATCATATTCAAAAGCTTTTCTCTCTTCTTATAAGTGAGGAATATATTGGATTCGTTGAAGTAGCTCTATTTATGATGGAATTATAATAGCTCAAGAATATATTTAGTGGGATTCCTAGTATGCTCATTAAGCTTGATATTGATGAGGCTAATTATAAGGTGGATTAGATATTTCTCTCCAAAATTTTAGAAACATGTGGGTTTTCCAAATCCTAGATTAATTTGATTTTTGGATGTATATCAACACCCAAGTTTTTGGGTCTTATCAATGATACTCCCAAGCGATTCTTCTATCCTTCAAGAGGACTTAGGAAGGGGGGTGGTATCTCCCCTTTCCTTTTCATTCATATGTGAGAAGCTTTTGGTAGAGCTATTAGCAATTATCATTCTAACTAAATCATCAAGGGTATTCAACCTTCACAAATTAAGAGCCCAACTACTCATCAACAATTTGTTGATGATACTATGCTATATGGTTAAGCTAGTGTTAAAGAAGCCAAATTTTTTAAGAGTCTTGTGTAGAGTTATAGAAAATCCTCTAGGTGGGAAATCAATTCATCCAAGTCAAAAATATTCTTCTTTAATTCAACAATCTCAACTCAAATAGATATATGTAAAGTATTGAATATTAAAACTAGATCTTTCCTTGCAAATACTTGGGTATTGATCTAGATCTAGGTAAGATAAACTATGTGGTTTGGGATAGTTCTTTGGAAAAAATAATTAAGAATTCAATCATGGAAGGGAAAGTGTATCTGTTGGAGGAAGGGTCACCTTACTTAAATTTATATTATCTATTATTCCCATTTTATAAACTCTCTATTATCTATTATTCCCATTTTATAAACTCATAAAAGGGATGCCCTAATAAAAAAATATTGAAAGAGTTTTTTTTGGAAAGGTTTGAAGAATAAAAATAAAACCTCCATAATGGAATGGGAGAAGATATCTAGGCCCAAAGATGAAGGAGGCCTTAGGATAAGGAACTTAGAAGATCAAGATTGGCTCTAGGAGAAAAGTTAGTTTGGAGAGTGCTTAAATACCATCACCTAAAATGGGTTAGGGTCCTTTATGATAAATATTTGAAGTCCAAGGATCTTGAAGGTCTCTTGCAAACAAGAAACCCTCCTAGGGGTTCTAGGCTATGGAATCTTATGCTCGATTGCATATTTGTCATTCAAGACAATATTACTTGGAAAATAGGAAAGGGTAATAAGGCTGGATTCTAGTTAGATTATTAGGGATGCCATCAGGTCATAATAAAAATGGATAGCCTCCATACCTTGAGAAGAATCTTGGAAAAGGACCTATTATTAAAAATGTTAAGGATTATGTAGACTATAATTAGGACAATGTCATAGAGTGGAGTTGGAAATCCTTCAATGATTTCAACATCCCCTTGAGTGAACTTTCCATTTTAAATAATATCCTAAGGAAAAGAAGGAATTCTTTATCATAGAAAGAGGATGTCTTGGGGTGGTATGGTTCTAAGAATGGAAAATATAACCATAAGGATGGTTACAACTACCTTAATAGTTTAACAATCCATCCTACTGTAGTTATCCCTTAGTCATTATGTTGGGATGCTCTCTGCATTCCTTATGGAAAGAGCCTTCTCCTAGATAGCATTGAAAAACAAAATATTAATGATGGATAAGTTTATATGGATGGGCTATGAAGGCCCTAGTCAATACCTACTAATGAGAATGTGGAGGAAGACACAAACCACATTCTTATAAGTTATAATAATACCTATGAATGTTGGGTTTGGTTCTTCCAAAAGATGGGATTTAAGTCAAAAATACCTAATACTATCACTAGCCTTTTTTAATACTGGCTGATGTTAGATTTTTATTATTTCTCCAAAGGTTAAGGGTAGTTTTTCCATCCAATATATTATTGTAAATATGGAAAGAAAGAAATTGAAGGATCTTTAAAAACTCTAATATGAACTCTAAACAACTAACTCTAAAAAGGAATTATTAATTATTGAAACTTTAAATAGTAAACTATCTAGGAAAATGGAGTATCATACCCTATGATGTCTTTGGATGGAAAGATGAGAGATAGGTGGCATGGGTTGAAGTTGTATTCATTCATGAGAATGGGTGGTAAAGATAGTATCAAAAAAAGGAAAGAGTATAAGTAGGAGCCTCCTCCTGATAGTTGGTTCAAGCTCAATTTTGACGAGGTTTCAAGGGGTATTTTGGGGGTTGTTGAAATTGGTTGTTTTATTAGGGATCATAAGGGGGTAATCATAGAAAAATACTCCAAATAAATTATTTATGCCTCTAACAAAGAAGTTAAACTTCATGCTCTCTTGGAAGGTATATGGTTATGTTCCAAGTTAAAAAAAATTAGAGTAGAGGTAGAGGGAAACTCTACAATCATTATTGATGGCTTTAAGAATCAAACACTTGGAAAATTGGAAATTGGGTTTGTTACTCTATAAACTATTGGAGTTTTCTAAGTCATTTAAGAAAATAAAAATGAATCATATCTATAGAGAGGGTAATAGTTTAGTAGATAATTTAGCAAATGTAGGAGTAGATGGAATTAATGGAACATTTATTTTATGAGTCTTTTCCACCCAAAATCTAGTATGATTATTCTTTGGAATGTACAATGGCATCATTACTTTCACTTAATTTGTTGTGCTTATCAAAATCGACTCTACCAATATTTAATAAAGATTGGGTGACACATTTGGTAAGATTGGAAAAGCTAATACACCTTCTTGTCACGCTTGAATAACTCCTTGAATTTCTTAATTCATCTTTTCACTTTATGATATTAATGATGTTTTTGGTAAGTTGGTACTCTCATACTTGGAAAATGTTTTATTTATAGGAGGGTGTCCAATTAGTTGTTACAATAAGAAATGGATGCTGCCATCAAATTGAGCCACCCTAATAGGCTAGTGGTTTTTATGCTTCCATTACTTTGGATAGAATTCGATAGTTTGTTCCCATTAGGAAAACATTCATATGGAGGGTGGGTTACTATAGCTTGGGAGGCCAATATATTAACTATACTAACAAGTTTTGAGTGAATGTAGATATATTGGCAATATTTATTGACATTTCTCTGCATATTTATGATGATAGGGACTATATTTATGAGCTGTGTAGGAAGCTAGTTATATAAGAATTATTGGGTGACTTGGACAGAGTAATGGTGAATATTATGAGTGACCTCATTATCCCTCTTGCTGATAATTATAATGTCTTATATATTTGAGGGGAACCTTCTTCTACTTATCACATCATATTCTCTAAAAATATAATTTACTTTTGGCAGGACAAAGAAACATACAAGTGAACCATTTGCTTCCTTTTATTCTTCTTTGATACTTTGAACCCTATCCAAGATGACTAGCTAGAGGAGTATTTAGCAAAGGAGGGAATCCAAGATAGATGGTCACTCCAAGAAATGATTTTTTATTTAAGGGAATCTCTTAGGGTTAAAATTGAATGATACTTATCCTAGGGAAGTCCTCAAGTCCATGTTTTGAACTTGATATTTTTACCAGGTCCAAAAGTTGAATGTGAAGTTAATTGGGGGGATGAGAAATTTTAAAATTATAAAACCTTCTCTCTCAATGTACTAATATTTCTCCCCATAGGAAAATCATTTCTCTCCATCAACTAAAACCTTCTCTCTCGCCGAACTCCAATTTTCTCTTTCTAGAAACCTTAACTTTTTAGAAAGAAGTTGCAGTTTGAATTTAAACTTGGTTCAAATACGTATCCTAACCTTAACTTTTTTCCCTAATCCTAACTTGTATTATTCCAAAATCCTAACCCAAACTAGCATTTTAGAATAGCTACCTCTTGAAAAATTTGAAGAAATGCAGTTGTAGTTGTAAATCCAATGGTCCATTAAAGTCAAGGAGAAAATGATTGATGAAGGTAGTTTTGTCAAATGTTATAATTTGTAATGTTTTTGGAAGCCATCAATTTCTTTAATGAGTTCTGTGTATCCAAAGGTTTTGAAGAAAATCTCGATCAAATGGACAAGAAGTTGTATTAGAGGTTGCACTATAATTAAAATAAAGCCATCATAGAAAGCTTGGGTGAAGAATTACAGAGCTAAACATGATCATTGTCTTCTTGTGTTAATCTCTTCCTTCATGTGGCTCTATTGGATATATTTTAAATAGAATAGATGGAATATTACACCATGGATGTTATGAGGGAAGTAATTCAAATATGAGATGATTTTAGTATTTCTAATGTATGGATTTTATCTTCAAATATTAACATAATAAGGTGATCAAATGCACATGTAGTGTTTGACAGAATGCCAATATCTTCCCCCCAACCTCATTGTGCATAGATAAAATTTTCAAAGCCTTCAGTGAAGGAGTTTGAAGTCTCAAGTGGCACAAGCAATAGCTTTAGCCTCATCTTCCAATCCACAAGTAGAGGAGATCAATATAATCAAGGCACATAATCTATTTCACTATCTTCTCTTCACCCTCAAACCTGTGAGTCAAGTGGGAATTAAAAATTGTATATATATATATATATATATCATTTGGTGATATCACTTGAAAGCATGGATGTGCTTATAAGATGAGCATGGAAAAACTAGGAAACATAGGTAGCAAGGGAACTATTTGACATAATGTCTGATGGTCTATGTGGAGCCTGAGACAAGTCATCTGCATTGATTTCTTGAATAGATCACATTTTATTGCATGTTGTGACTATATAACCCACAAGAAATGGTATTTCTATTGAAGTTTTGAGATATTTGAATGGTGTATAATGGTATTAGAAGACAAACCACTATGGATGCGAAGCTAAGATCAATGTGACAAAGGAAACATGGGATAAATGGATAGAACATAACAAGCATTTGGAAAACATCTTTAAGGAGTCTTCTAGAGAAATATGCTAGTGACCATCCACAAATTCTTCTTCTGAAAAGTAGCAGTGGTGATTCCTATGAGATGTGATTAAGGTTGAATAATGGGAATATATAACATGTTGAATGCTTTAGAAACAGAGTTTATGAACTGTTTGAAAGCATGTTATTACATCTAAATTGTATTTGCTTGTTCCTGTTTGTCAAAATCATGCCAAATAAAGAGAAATCTGCCTTCACTCATCCAAATTGCAATGAAAATGAGCACTGGCTAAACACCTTCATGTGACTTAGTGAATGTATGAGAACATTTTTTTGAAAAGAACTCAACATTTTGTAAACCATATGTTATAGCCAATATCTTCCTCTTTGTCTGTGAACCATTTGATTCACTGTCCAATGTTACCTCATTGTTTTCAAAAAGAAAAATGGAGAAAGGTTTTGGTCAGATGTTATAGTTCATTAGGAAAAGTGGAGCATCCTAGAAGAGGCATGTGAAATGCTTGACAAAATGTCTTAAGAAAGTGTTAATTCCTTATTGTGTCCTACTTTTTATCTCTCTACATACTAAAATTTACTCTCTTTCTATCGATCTTAACTTTTTGAGAGTTAAGGTTAGAAAGTTAGAGATTGAGAGTTAGAGTGGTAAAAGTTTGAGTTGGTTATGAACTATCTTCAAAATAGTCCGAACTCTAATTTTTAAAGTAGTTACAAACCCGAGAAGGTGGTTATGCTAGAATAGAATATAAATTTTTGAATCCCATTGTAATATGGGACTTTTTAGACTTTTGGAATAATGGAACACTTATGCTAAAATCTTGATGAGAAGACAATTTTTGGAAATTATGTACAGATTTTTTTTTTGAAATAAAAAATCTCTCTTATGTTGTTGATGCAAGAAAATAACATGGGAAATGTGTTTGGGCTCATTTTCTAAAATCTAGATTATCACAACATAAAACTGTTGATTCTTTTTGTTTTGAATGTTCTCACGATATTGTGTGAATGTTTATGAATCATGAATCAACATGATTATAATGATTATCTTCAAGCATAGTTCTTAGTTATCTTCATTATCAATTTATGTTAATTCAAGAAAGTTGTGAAGTCATTTGGTGCATTCGTCATCAATAGCTTTCTCTTTATCCTTTATGTTTGAATAAATTTTAATGAAAAATAAAATACACCCATCATACAAGGGAGCTGACCCTCTCAAATGCAGAGGAATGTTTTAGTTTGATAGTGATCGTTTACAATCTCTCTAACTGTTGGCACAATTATCAACGTTCATAAGGCAGATAGGGTCATCTCTAAAGGTAATTTTACAGAGACAAATCTGTTAACCAATAGATTTTTGGTGACTCTGCAAGGGATATGAACAAGAAATATTAATCAGTTTCCTAATGAAGAAAGATGGTGTTGCTGCACGAGAATGTTCTTCCAATTCTCCAGCCAAATGTAGGTTTCCAAGACACCTAGGAAGATATTATTTTAGATTTGAACACTCTAGGCTGGAGGTGTAGATGAAGTGCTCAACAATATCATCAAGTAAATTAAGTTCTAGAAGAAGGAGAAGAATTCAGGGAAATCTTGCAAAGAGCTACTATTGGTCAAAATATTGTAGTCATTGAAAGAATAGTTGTTACTCCAAGAAGGAACAGGCAAAATCTTAGTCACATCAAAGGTCAAGTAAATAATAATTAGTAAGTCGGCTGATAAAGGTACCTTCCCTTGGATGAAGGTTGGTGACTCTATTTAGAAGATTGAATATTAGCGACTCTATTTTAGGTTTGAATTCAAAATATGGTTTGGTACAAAGGGAATGTGGAAAGTGACAATGACAGTAATGAGGAATACTTTTCATACCCAAAGAAATAGATCCCTAATTAGCTTGTACAATTTGAATTATTGAAGAATTTCTATGGTCGCAAGAGGCTAGATCCTAGAATGGTTCATCCTTTCTTGCTACAAATTTTTCAAAAGATTGAAGAAGATGATGAAAAAGATTATGAGTTTCTTTCTCATGATCATGAGTCTTTATTTGAAAAAGCTTCAACATATAAAAATAAAGAAGGTCTTTTCGAAAAATGTCTTTCATTTAAATCAACAAAGAAGAATAATAAAAGTATCTCTCATGCACCTTTGTCTGAACAAAATCAGATTTTTATTGATCCTAAGAAAGATAGCTTCTTGAAGAGTTTATATGGTGGACAGAAACTAGATCCAAAAAAGATTCATCCATCTTTGCTCTGAACTTTACAAAAGATAGATGAAGAAGATTGTAAAGATAATCAAATTTTCTCTCACAATCCAAAATAATTTTCAAAAATAAGTTCCACATGCCATTATAAGGAAGAATTTGATCAGAAAAATAATTCATATGAGTCGAGGATGGATATTGGTGGTGAAACAAGTGTCCCAACACTTGCACCTATTTCTCATCCAAATCATATTTCCATTGATCCCAACCAAGTTGATTTTTTAAAAAGCTTATATGGCAATGCACGCTTGGATCCTGACAAAGTACATCCTTCTTTACTTTAAGCACTACAAGAACTCGAGAAAGAAGACCCACAAAAGAATTATTTTCTTGGTAATAGAACATCTCCCAATCCAAATTTTAGAAAGAACTCATCTAAATATTCATGCATGAAATGTTAATTCTATATAACTTTGATATCATACTAATCTGAATTGCAGATCATACAAATCTAGTAACACATGAAGATCCTTAGGTGGATTGGCCTCTTAAAGACCTAATATGATTAACCTAATCGACACCTTCCTTGGGAGAATTTAATAATGTTCTACTTGCATAGTTATAGTTAGTATAATTACTAACTAATTGCAAATCCTAGGAGACATCGATCTTGGCAATATAATTATTAGTTTATATATAGGGTTGACCTAGAAAGAGTCATGTCCTTTTCAAGGACATGCCTCTTGGGTGCTATATACATAAAAGGTGTATGCAAGAAAACCTAACCTGTTAGGAGCATGCATAAACAAGAAAATGTTAGTTGTATATGTGCATATCAAAAATTCAAAATGAATCAAAACACAAGTAATGTTAAACTTGAGTTTTAAAACTATGCAATCGAAAAACTAGAATCCTCATGCAACCTCAAAGTAACTTAACAAGGGCACCCATAAGAGGCCTTGTTGGTGTGCTCAAATTGGAGGGATGTGGATGTGATCTCCTCAAACACAACTATGGAATCCCATGCTTTGATAAATGATATGCAATGATATGAAACTATGGTAAGATGAATGGAGAACACTTCAAGCAAAGACTATGGAAGCAACCATGCTTGGAAGCATTCAAAGGATATGAATATGGACGCAAGAAATAAAACTAAATTAACAATCAAATGAAATGAAATCTAGAAACTACCAAAGGGTTAGTAACAAATGCGTAAAAATCACTAAAATTCACTAGAAAGCTTTAAGTCTAAAATAGCATAATAACAATGCATATGGATGAGATGTGAAATGCTTGAGACAAGGGCTCTATTTATAGGTTTCAGAGAGGCCTTGGGGAGGTGGCATCTATATGGCATCCACATAGGTGCCACAAGAGAGACACATGGACTAAGGGGACAAGCCATACAAAGGTCAACATAAACCTTTTTAGTGAAAGTGATGGCTCAAGGTTTGCTCACACATGTGTGAGAAACCTTGGAGAAAGGAAAGGGGGACAAGTGTGTAAGAGTGAAAGATATTTTTAAATAAATTAATAAAATTGAAGCTTTATTGGATCTTGAGTTGCTCACGCATGTGTGAGAAAATACTTAGGGGGTAAAAGGTGTTTAGGATAATTAAGTGGGATTAAGTAGTAGGTAGACTTAGAAGGATGAGAGTGATGGGTGTAGACTAGGTTTTAGGATGGGATTACGATTAAATTAAAGATAATTTAACTTAATCATAGCATTAAAGAATTTAATAAAGTGGAGGGACTTAAATAAATTAGAATTTATTAAAAGGATATTATATGGAGCACTATGCATTAAATAAATTTAACACATTAGAGATGATGCATTTAAATTAAATTTAAATATATTAGGAAAGTGAACCTATTTAACTAAATAATTTTAATAAAATAAGTAGAATAACATGACAAAATATAATTAATTAATAATTAATTAATTATAGTGTCAAGGGAGATATTAAATCAATTAATACAGTGTTTAGGACAATTTTAAGTGTCTACATTTTGCCCCTCTTTAATGTGGTGTCGAGACAACATTGCATCAAAGAAAAGAAAGTATAGGTTGCCCCAGTGAGGATAGGAGTCCTAAGAGTTATGTCATAGTGATGACAGGGGAGGAGGGTGCCCCATCGAGGAAATGGGGTGAAAAAGGAATATATTTTGCCCCATTTTCTTGAAAATAGACACGGGAAGAAAAAATGCTTAAAAGAAGGCCTTGCATAACTTGTTGGTAAGATTGGGATGATGTAGGGTGAATTGGATAATGATTTAACTAGATAATGATAAATCTAAATGCATCCTAACTACATAAATGCATGGGATTTAGTTGTGCTCATATGGGAGAGCACACCCTAGTTTGATATTGCAAAATGAGTTATGCATCAAATGCTATAGTAGCATAGATGGCAAGGTTCCTTTGCATGGACTAGACTCAAACAAAAAATAGAGACTTTAGGAACATAGATGTAGGTTTCATAGTTATAATGGAACAAATAACATATATGCACTATAGAGGTCTAGGCACCCCCAAATTCTTTTCAGGCATCTTGGTGGAAAGTGTGCTAACACGTTGCCAGTGAGAAATGCATAACCATAACTTGAAATTGTCATAGATGTGTTAAAGAATCATGAAAATAGATCATATCACAAAATGACATGTGTAATTAAGTTAAACCATTCAAATGATACCAAGATATTTAAGATCAAGGCACACTTGTGAAGGCTATCGCTGACACACAAAGATAAAATCAACAAAAATACCTTATGACCAACTAGTCATTCAGTCTATAGTTCTTGCCATGAACTTTATTTGGATGGTGAATTTGTTAAGCCTGTGTAGGAAGGATTCATTCTGTAAGGTGAAAATTGATTATTTGGTTGAATTGTATTGAAATGTTTGTGATTGTTCATTGGCAATTGTGGAAAAGGAACAAGGTCCTCAAATCATTTAGTCTCAGTGTGAATTTGTGTAAGTTTCTTTGCAATCACTATTTTGATAAGCTTAGTTTGATGGGGTGAAGCTCAATGTCATGAGGTCATATGCTAAATAAAAGAATTTGGATAAGATATGATAAGGTGATGGATGAATTGAATTGGACAGAAAGGGGAATGTGAGAGAGCAAATAGATAGAAAAATAAAGCAATTGATTATGGAAATTGATTTGGATGAAAAGATTAGAAGAAGGGAAGATGATTAGATAAGAGGAGAAATGAATTAATTGAATTGATGGAAAGGAATAGATTGGGACCATTGACAAAGGAAATCCAAGGAATGGTAAATGGATGAGAAGGGTGTTGGATACAATTGCTTAATTGTGTATTGTCTTTGATGTTACACAAATGCCATAATCATTATCAGTTAGTATATGTCAAGATCACTCTGGCAATGAAGACAATTTTCTATTTCTACTGAGTGTTCCTATGTTTGCCTAGTTCAGTAGGCAATGTCTACATAGTTCACTCGAGCGTTAAAGGAAAACATGCAGAAAGTGAGTGTTAACTGAGCTCACTCAGTTAATGAAGGAAAGTTGGATGGAACTAGTGCTAACCAAGCACACTCTCTTGCCAAAGGATTTTAACGAGTTTGCAGTGTTAACCAAGCTTCTATTAGTTAACAAATGAAATTATTTTTGAGTTAGTTTCTACCGAGTTGGGTCAGCTAACAAAGGATTTTGTTATTTTGGCATATTAAGCTTAATGGATTTATCTGTTGATTCTAGCCAACCAAGATGATGAATATTAATTATTCTAAATTATATTTGAGCTGACTTGACATAGTGGAAGATATATGTATAAGGTCAAGTTGTGATTTCAAAGTGTGCAAGTATGAAGATGTTATTGAAGATTTAATAATGAGAAAAGGAAGCGAGTTTGAAGGATAAGTAGAATATCCTTGTGGAGTAGCAAAGCTATATTTGATCAGGAAGGATCAAGTACAAGCTAGAATAGAGATTTGTAATCAGAAAATTAGTTGCATTGAAATCAAGTCATCTTATTGTTCCTCTCTAACCATTGTAGCAGTGATCTAAATCTCCTAACAGAGTTGGCTTAACAGCTATTTGCAAATCCTCTAACAAGGTGGCAGTTCTATTGAATTGTCTCAAGACCTCTAACAAGGTCACTCCTAACAGGGTAATTAAATCCTCTAACCGGGTCACACCTAATAGTGTGTTTTGTAACCTTTAACAAGGTTGGCTCCTAATAGGGCTCACTTCAGAAAAGTGAAAGCAATAACTAGTTGCAATTGGTGGTTTTTCCCAAATTAGGTTTTCATGTTAAATCCCGATGTTAAATGTGTTCATACTAATTTATTTTATGTGTTTGCAACTAAGTTAAAGTAATGGTAATCATAGATAACATCTAAAGGTTTATATGTTAATCATCTACCGAGCTAATTTAGTTATTACCGAGTTACAATAATCTGTATATGTTTACCAAGCTTCAACAATATTCAGTTATCAGTTTGCATTTTGTACTAACATCTAAGGGATCTAGGATTTATTTTGGTACTAATTGATTCACCCCTCTCCTCTTAGTTACTCCTCTTATATTTCCAACAATTGGTATCAGAGCTTTTGGTGCTTGCAGAGAAGGTTTCAAGGACCTAAGCTAAAGATCTGGATGTCTTACAAAAGAGAGATTCCCAAGCTAAACAAAGACAATTTTGCAGCACGACAAGGACTTATGAGGTTACATCTAGCTACCATCAATGATTTAGGTTGTAAATATCTTGATGCTGAATACAAAAATCTCACTAGAACATTATCAGTTGAAGATATTGTTGAAAAGAAGAATCATAATATCATGATGATTGATATTGCATCTTCTCTCAGTTATGTTGAATATGATGAGGTGAAGGATTGCAAAACTGCTCATGCAATGTGGACCAAACTGAAAGATATCTATGGAGGAGATGATAATGTAAGAAGAGACAAAGGAGAAAATCTTAGAGGACAATTTGACCGAATGAAAATGAGAGAACATGAAAATATTGCAAAATATGTGGAAAGAATCAAGGCTAGTGTAAATGCAATCAAAGCATCTAGAGGAGACATTAAGGAGGAAATTGTTATACGTAAAGTGCTCAGAACTCTTCTTCCTATTTATGCAATTAGAGTGTCTACTATTCAAGAAATGAGGTGTGATCGAAATAACAAGCTAACCTTGGATGCTCTAGTTGGAAGATTGATAGCTTTTGAGTTAGATAACTTTGATAACTATGTTCATAGTTTAAAGAATATTGAATCTAAATTTAAAGCTAAACTGTCACTCAAAGAAAAGGGTAAGAAATCAAAGTCTAGTCAATCAAGAAGTGAAGAAGATGGAACATTAGAAGATAGTTCAGACAGTGATCTTGAAGTTGTTGAAGCCATACTTGCAAGAAAATATTCCAAAGGAAGAGGAAAGTATAAAGGTAAAGTTCCTCTGATCTGCTTTTCTTGTGAAGAAGTTGGCCACATTGTTGTTAGGTATCCAAACAAGGAAATCAAGGATGAGAAGAAAAAAAATAAGCATAAAGGCAAGAAGGACTTCAAGAACTACAAGAACTACAAGGACAAACATAAGAAATCTTGTTTCATAGCTAAAGATTCTAATAGCAGTGAAGATGAAATGGCATATATTGTTGTAAAAGATGAATCTAATGATGAAGGAGATAAGATGGCACTTATATCTCATGTTAGCAAAAATGATATATGGATTATTGAAAATGGTTCTTCACATCATATAATTGGAGACAAAACAAAATTTGAGCACATGGAATATTATGATGGAGGAAGTGTGAGATTTGGAAACAATGAAAGTTGTAACATAAAAGGAACAGGATGTATTTTATTAACCAAAGAACTTGTATGTGATAATGCTTATTGGGTTGAAGGACTGAAGCATAATCTACTGAGTATGGCACAGTTGAATAATATTGGATTCAAGGTAGAATTCACAAATGGATAGGCCAAACTACTAGATGAAAAAGGAAACTTGGTTGGATCTGGCAAGCAAACAAATGGTAGTATATTTTATCTTGATCTCAGTGATCGTTAATGTTTTATTGCTCAAGTAGAAGAAAGTTGGTTATGGCACAAAAGGCTATGTCATGTGAACTTTGATAATTTGGTTAAGATAAGCAAACATAGAAGAGTAAGAGGTATTCCTAGTTTAAAGAAACTTGACATGGGTCTATGCAAGAATTGTCAAATTGGTAAGATGGGAAAGACTAGCTTCAAAAGAAAAAACTATTAGTCAAAAGAAGTCTTGAAAATTGTTCATACAAACTTATGTGGACCTATTGGAATAGAGAGTTATAGTGGAGAAATTTTTTTCATTCTCTTTGTTGATGACTATTCTAGAATGATGATAGTAATGTATCTAAAAGAAAAATCAGAAGCCTTTCAAAATTTCAAGTGGTATCTAGCAAGAGTAGAAAAAGAAATTGGAAAGAGGTTGAAATGCTTGAAATTGGGCAGAGATCATGAATTCATCTCCAATGAATTCAATAATTTTTGCATTAAAAGAGAAATCAAAAGACAAGTATCATCCCCTGGTACACCACAATAGAACAGTATAGCTAAAAGAAGAAATAGATCTATTATGGACTATTCAAGAACATTGACGATTGAAAAGAATGTTGCTCTCAAATATTGGAAGGAAGCTATTAGCATTGTAGTTCATACCTTGAATAGAGTTCAACTGAAGAAAAATTCAAACAAAACACCTTATCAGCTATGGTATGGCTACAAACCTAATGTAAGTTACTTGAAATTATTTGACAGAAAATGTTATATCTAAAAAGAATCTAGAAAAGGGAAATTTGATGTAAAAGGTGATGAAGACATATTTCTAGGATACTCTTGCAGAAGCAAAGCATATATATGTTTGAATTTGTTATACTCACAAAATTATAGAAATTGCACATGTCAGAATTGATGAATTTGCAGAAAAGAGTGAATAAGAAAGCAACAAGAAGCCATAAGATTACAGAAAATTTTTTTTCTATGAACCTAATACCCTACCAAATCTATCAGAAAGAAATGAAGCTTCATCTCCTAAGTTCCCAAAATTCTCAATAGTTACCGAGTTATAGACAGTGCATCCTAAGTTATAGTCTGAAGGACCCAAGTTACAATTAGAGGCTACCGAGCTAGTTCAAACCGAGCCTGATGGACTCGAGTCATAGACAAAAGAACCCGAGCTTAAAATTGAAATTCAAGATGAAGATAGTGGAACTCATTCAAAGACCAAAGAGCCTATGTTAGCAAGATATGTTAGAAGGCATCATACACCTAATCAGATCATTGGAGACAAATTTGATGGAACAATGAAAAGAAGCAAATAAAAGGTAGAAAATGAAAGTTGGATTGAAGCAATGAATGAAGAGATAGAACAGATAGAAAAGAACAAAACTTTGACTCATTTTCCTAGACTTAAGGATAAAAATGTAATTGGTACAAAGTGGGTATTTAGAAATAAGTTGAATGAAGATGGAAAAGTTTCAAGAAACAAAGAAAGATTGGTGTGCAAAGGCTATTATCAAGAAGAAGGTATTGACTATGGTGAGACTTTTTCTCCTATGGCAAGACTAGAAGGTGTTAGAACTTTACTAGCATATGCAGCTCATAGAGGATTTAAATTATATCAAATGTATGTTAAATCTGCATTCTTAAATGAAATTCTTGATGAGGAAGTCTACATTGAACAACCATAAGGTTTTGTAGATCCTAGCAAAAGAGACATGGTTTGCAAGTTACACAAAGCATTATATGGTCTCAAGCAAGCTCCTAGAGCTTGGTATGAAAGACTTCATAATTACTTGGTACAGATTAGTTTTCAAAGGAAAAATGACAGTAGTAGTCTATATATCAAGGAAGGACCAGACAAGAAGATTATGTTGGCAAAAATATTTGTTGATGATACTCTATTTATAGGAAATGATGATTTGTGCAAAGCATTTTCAAAAAAAATGAGTAAAAAATTTGAGATGTTCATGTTTGGTGAGATAAAATTCTTTGTTGGATTGCAGATGCAACAGAACAAAAATGTTATCTACATCACTCAATCTAAGTATATCAAAGAAATACTGAATTTTTTTGGAATGGAAGATTCAAGACTAGTTGGAACTCCCATGTCTACTAGACATAAACTTTTCAAAAATGATGACTCCAAAGAAGTAGATCAAACCTTATATAGATGAATGATTTGAAAATTATAGTACATAGTACATACAAGGCCTGACATTACCCTAGTAGTTGGGATAGTGGAAAGATTCTCAACAAATCCTAGAGAAGACCATATGATGGCAATCAAAAGAATTATGAGATATCTAAAAGGTACTGAAGACTATAGTTTATGGTAAAAATTTGGAAGTAATCTAGACTTAAAAGTGTTTACTAATGCTGATTGGGCAGGAAGTCTTGATGGCAGAAAAAATACTAGTAGAGGAGTATTCTTTCTTGGTAAAATATTGGTAACTTGGACAAGTAAGAAACAAAATTGTACATCTCAATCCACATCAAAGGCAGAATATGTGGCAACAATAGTCAATTGTTCTAACATTGTTTGGTTCAAACAACTGTTGGAAAGAATGAAGGTAGAGATCAAAGATCCAGTAGTCATATATTATGATAACACTAGTGCAATCAATATATCAAAGAATCTCTTAATGCATTCCAAAACAAAGTACATTGCTATAAAATATCACTTCTTAAGAGAATTAGTGCAGGATAAAGAATTCAGATTGGAATATGTGAATAAAAAAGAATAGATTGCAGACATATTCACCAAACCATTACCAAAGGATGCATTTCTATATCTAAGAGGTAAGATAGGGGTCATTCCCCTATCTAAATTTACTAGATAAAGTTTAGTGATGCATCAAATAGAACCTATTGGAGATCAATCAGTTGGTGCAGAATTAGCAAGGGCATATTGCAAATGAATCAGTACTTAAGGTATATTGATACTTACAAAATTATTGTCTTTGGCATGTGTTTTCAAAGAGGGAGAAGTTTATTGTCATATCTCTAAGAAATTTTTGAACCAAAATAAAGTAAGGAACCAAAGAGGGAGAAGTTTTCCAAAGAAGAAGTTTGCTAAAAGAGGGAGAAAGTTCTAAATGAACTTGGTAGCAGTTGTTATCCAGCAATAGGAAGAGCTCATACTGATAGAGGGACATTGGAGTTCTCAAGTCTAAAATCCAAAATTTTATTGTGTTATGACATGTTGTGTTGCCATCAATGCCAAAGAGGGAGATTGTTGAATACAATTGATTAAGTGTGTATTGTCTTTGATGTTACACAAAATTCATAATCATTATTAGTCAGTATATGTTGAGCTCACTCAGGTAGTAAAGACAGTTTTATGTGTCTACTGAGCGTTCCTGTGTTTGTCTAGTTCAACAGGCAGTGTCTATTGAGTTCACTTAGGTGTCAAAGGAAAAGATGCAGAAAGTGAGTGTTAACCAAGCTCACTCGATCAATGAAGGAAAGTTGGATGAAACCAATGCTAATCGAGCTCACTTAGTTGCTAAAGGATTTTTGTGAGTTTATAGTGTTAACTGAGCTTCTGTTGGTTAACAAAAGAAATCATTTTTGAGTTAGTTTCTATCTAGCTAGGTCAACTTACGAAGGATTTTCTTATTTTGGCATATTAAGCTTAATGGATTTATCTATTGATTCCAACTGACTAAGATGATGAATATTAATTATTCTAAATTGTATTTGAGCTGACTTGACATAGTGGAAGATATAATGTCCAAAGAGGGAGATTGTTGGATACAATTGATTAATTATGTACTGTCTTTGATGTTACACAAATGTCATAATCATTATTAGTTTGTATATGTCGAGCTCACACAGGAAATGAAGACAGTTTTATGTGTCTACTAAGCATTCTTGTGTTTGCCTAGTTCAATAGGCAGTGACTATCGAGTTCATTTGAGCATTAAAGGAAAAGATGCAGAAAGTGAGTGTTAACCGAGCTCACTCAGTTAATGAAGGAAACTTGGATGGAACTAGTGCTAATCAAGCTCACTTGGTTGCCAAAGGATATTTGTGAGTTTGCAATGTTAATCGATCTTCTTTTGGTTAACAAAAGAAATCATTTCTGAGTTAGTTTCTACCAAGCTGGGTCGAGTTACGAAGGATTTCCTTATTTTGGCATATTAAGCATAATGGATTTATCCATTGATTCTAGTCAACTAAGATGATGAATATTAATTATTCTAAATTGTATTTGAGCCAACTTGACATAGTGGAAGATATAAGTATAAGGTTAAGTTGTGATTTCAAAGTGTGTAAGTATGAAGATGTTATTGAAGATTTAATAATGAGAAAAAGAAGCAAATTTGAAGGATAAGTAGAATATCCTTGTGGATCAGCAAAGCTATATTCAATTAGGAAGGATCAACCACAAGCTAGAATAAATATTTGTGATTAGCAAATCAGTTGCATTCAAATCAGGTCATCTCATTGTTACTCTCCAATTATTGTAGCAATGATCTAAATCTCCTAACAGAGTTGGCTTAATAGCTATTTACAAATCCTCTAACAAGGTGGCAACTCTTTTGAATTATCTCAAGACCTCTAACAAGGCCACTCCTAATAGGGTGATTAAATCCTCTAATAGGGTCACACCTAACAATATGTTTTTTAACTTTTAATAGGGTTGGCTCCTAACAGGACTCACTTCAGAAGAGTTAAAATAGTAACTAATTGTAATTGGTGTTTTTTTTCCAAATTGGGTTTCCACGTTAAATCCTGGTGTCAAATGTGTTCATACTATTTTATTTTATGTGTTTGCAACTAAGGTAAAGTAATGGTAATCTTAGATAACATCTAAAGGTTTATATGTTAATCATCTACCAAGCTAATTTAGTTATTACCGAGTTACAACAATCTGTATGTGTTTAACGAGCTTCAACAATATTCAGTTATCAATTTGCATTTTGTATTGACATCTAAGGGATCTGGGATTTATTTTGGTAGTAACTGATTCACCCCTCCTCTCTTAGTTACTCCACTTATATTTCCAACAAAGAGTGGGGATATCTAAATGGTGGAGCAAGTATGGGGGACCAAAAGATCTGGTATTGAAAAATGGGGAGCCAAGGACCATGTTTCAAAGGATTTAAATGCCCCATATGAAGGATAAGAAAATAGAATGAAATATGGTGGAAAAGGATGCATGGAAATGGGCAGATGGTGTGAAGGCTATTGTATGGAGGACGGAAAGGCATGTGTATTTCCAAAGCATGTATAAACATTGTGTTATTGTGCCTCTAGTATCAATCATAGGCATAGACCTGAAAGTGGAATGAATAAGGGAATATGGTAGGGAGGGTATTAAAGTGGAAGAGATATGAATATGATACACAAAAGGGAGGTTATGCATATGATAGGGATAAGGATATGAAGGATATGGATGAAATGTGGAATATGAAATGGAGGGAAGGCATGGGATAATCAAGACCAAAGACATATGAAAGGAGAATAGAAGTATGTAGGATTATGTATGGAGAATAGAGGAAATGAAAATGCCAAGGACTTTGGGATGCAAGAGATGGATAGGATGTCAAGATCAAATGTGTGAAAGGATGGTGGGAGTATATAGAATAGTGTGTGAACAATGTGCAAGGGATATGTCGAGTAAGCATGGATGGATGAAAGGAAAATGATAGTCAAGATCAAAGATGGAAAGGATGATGGATGATAGGTGGAATGTGGAGGATACGTTAGGAAATACGGTATGGATTGAGCTTGCCCTCAGTGTAGAGTGCAAGTGGAAGAGGAAAAGTGAATGGACAGATAAGTGGAATTGGAAGACATTGGATACATGATAGGAAAATAAAGGGAGGAATCAAGCACATGGATGGTATCCCTTGATATTCATTTCTATTTCTTCCTTTTAAGGAATTTTTACTATTTCTTTATAAATGTTGGTAGGATAGTGGAAAGAAGGATGAAATGGGTTAGGAAATGGAGGACAATGATTTATCACAAAGTTTGGACTAAGGGGGTGGAGTGGTTGGGAGGAAGACATGGTTGATGGATGCTAGGTTGGAAGACTTGTGAATGAGTGGATGAAGGAGGTGGAAATATGGTCATTAACACACACCTTGAAGGGTGGTGGAAAGGAGGAAATTTTGGAGGATATGTAGGAGAAAGATTGAATTTTGGGATATAAGGACCCAAAATGGATGAAGGAGATGATGGGTTCAAGATGGTGAATTTTGGGGCATAAGGACCCAAAATGGAGTTGGAAGATGGAAAATTTGAGAATTTATGAATGAGGGAAGTCTTTGGATTAGCAAAATTGGATGCCATTTTGAATCTTTTTTTCAGATTCATTGCTTCATTAAGTAGCCTTGGAATCCACATAATTTTTGCACTTTTTATTATCAGCCTTTGTGGCCTTCTAATTTTTTTTTGGATCATATTTTTCTTATCGTGAACATGTCTTTTAGAGGGGACATGTTGATCCTTGGATTTTTGCATATTTTTGGCTTCATTCACTTTATCTTTGACATCCAATTTGCTTCCATTGGCCATGGTACGACAATATGATGAAAAAATGGGATGGAAAGCTTATGGATGGTGAAAATTAGAAGGAATTAAAGGATGTGTACCTTTCTTGATCTTTATTAGGAGCATGATGGGATGAAGTGGAAGAATTGGATATGGTGGATGGATGTATATAAGGACCCAAAATGGATGGAAGGGACGAATGGTTTGGTTTTGGAACATAAGGACCCAAAATGGATGGAAATGAGGAATGAAACAAATTATGGATATAAGGGTCCATAATGGACTTTGGAATATGGATGATGGGAACATTTAGGTTTGGATGGAGGAATTTCAGATTTGGAAGGAGTGAAAGGTGTACCAACTTCTTGAGACATTATTTCTTCAATGGGATACTTATCATTTTCAATACAAGATGTGAGTCCATGTATATTGGGTTCATGAGTTGATTGAATAGGTATGATAGAATCATGTGGAGGATTAGGATCATGAGGGGGATTATGAGGGATAATAGGATCTTGAGATGGATTGGGATCATGAAATGCAAATGAAGGGGTACTTTGATCTTGTCTTAAAAGAGGATCATGTAGTGGGATGGAAGGAATTATTGGATCATCTAGTGGGATAGGATCATATAATGGAGTGGATGGAATGGAAATATGAGATGGAACACTTTGATCTTGATAGGGGGGAGAGCTAGTGGATTCTATAGAAGGAACATCTTCATGAGGTGGAAAATCTATAGATGCTAACTCTTGAGACAGAATGGAATCAGTAATGTGTGTAGTACATGGAATGTCTTAATCTTGATTAAGAATGGGATCATGAGATGGACTAAGAGGGATAAATGGATCTTGAGAGATAAGGGAATAATGGGATGGAGAAATGTTTGTATCTAGAGGAGAAAAGGAATTCATAATGGCATGCTTTGGAGGAAGGTCTTGAGATGGACTTGAGTGTATGACTTTGGGTGATTGGATCACTTTATTTTATTTGTTTATACTTAGACAAGGTTTCTAGTGAGATAAACCTATTACAAGGTGGGGAAGATGTTGATTTTGGAGAATTAGGATTGTGTGGAGGTTGAGGCATGGGTAGGGGTTTGCGATGATGTTTTTAGACATTAAGCTCAAAGTATGGGGAATTACATGGAGGATTCAAGTTGGATGGGACATGAGGATTATTGACTTGGAAGCATGGGGGAAGAGGACATATATTTTGGAAGGTAGTTTTTTCTTTTGACCCCCACTTGATAGGCTAAAGACATAATTCTTGAGTTCATCAAATTCTTGGGAAATATAATTTGTATTTGAGGCATTATGTGGGCTGTGAGATGAATCATATGTGGATGAAGAATAATGAGTTGGATTCCCCTTATCAAAGTAAGAAGAATAAGAAATGTGAGATTAATTAGAATTGGATGTGAAGTTTGAGGATGGATTGTTACATAGGTTGAGTAGGAGGTATAACTCTAGATTGTCTTTGAAGATCTTCAACCATTTGGTTAAGCCAAATCTTATCCCTGAACTTAGATGAGGAGTGATGAAAGATTTGATGATGTATGAAATATGACCTTAGGACTAGGAGAAATTTTGGACTTTGTGTTGATTTGATTTAGATTGGATTTGACTTGATATTGATTTGATTTGATTTGATTTGATATTGTATGAAGGTTTGAGATAACCTTGATAAGATTTGGGTCATTCAAGATAGCTCAGATTAAAATCCAAGAATTATGATGGTGCTTCTAAGTCCAAAGTAGAAGATTTTATGAAAATTGAATTAGAAGAATATTTGAACATATGACAAAATGTTGATTGATTTTGGATGAAGGTGCAAAAGGATTGAATTATAAATTGATTAGAAAGGAAAGAATTTGACAAGGGATTGGATTAAGAATCATGAGGATGAATCATTGAATGGGGAATTGGATCTTGATGTGGATTACGAATCATGACTAGGATGAAGATTATGAATTTGATTGAATGATTAAGAAGATGAGGAAATGATTAGGATGATTAGAGACAATTAAGATTTTGAGGAATGATTTGAATGATTAAGACAAGAGATGCATGATGGTGATGAATTTGATGGATAGAAGAAGTGATGTGGAAAACAATAGCTTCTTTTTGCTATTTTTGTTTTTGAAATATTTTTGGATTTTTCTAAAACATTACATGAAAAGAATACAATGAAATATATATACAATAAAATCTTAGATGGTGTGTCCCCTTCAAATGGGGAGGTTTTTGAACACTTAGCACGCCAAAAACACCAACAATCCTATAAAGTTTTGACTAGGATGTACAAGCTCAACTAGGGTGTCCTTAATATATGCAAGGTACATGAGGCCCAAATCTATAGATGAAAGAAAATAATGTCACATAGCCAGGAGGAGATGGTGACCCAAATCTCCACCTTCACTTTCCAAAAGTATAAAGTTCTTTGGGGCTTAGCCAGGAGTGAGAAGATTTTACTTCCAAGAGAGGTGTCTTTTGATTCACCTCTTGATATGTATACTCTGCTAGAATGCTAGAGTTGAGGTCATCCCAAGGGGTAATGAAATCCCCAAGTAGGCCTCCTAACAAAAGAAAACAAGACCACTTACTTCTTATGCACTCAAGATCACCCGAAGGTGCGAGAGGAGAGAATATGTAAGTGGTCTTGGGTTTAAAAGACACTAGTTCATTCAAAATGGAGCTTTAGATTTTCTATCTACTTTTGAAGACACTTGTGTTTATAACATAAAATGTTCTTCCCAACTTGAAATGTTGTCAACATAAGAAATCAATATTTGATCAAAAAAAATAAATCGATCATCATCAACATAAGAAAATTGATAGGATAGAGCAAGTTCCATTATTGCCTTCAAGATTGAGTGAGTGTTCATTTTAAGCACCAACTACAAATATTCATTGCAATGTTCTTTGAACCATAAGCATTCAAGATTTGATGAGATTCATTTTAAACCCAAATTGAAATGTGTATCATAGCATTGTTCTTTGACTTTTATGCATTCAAGAGTGTATTTGACTTCTAAGAATCCATTCCAAAAAAAATGTTTGTAAATTTTTTTATGGCATTCAAGATTGTGTTGTAACAACATTCATCCAAATGAAAGGTTTTGTTTAATTGCGTTAACCTCATAATGGTTTTTGACACTTGAGTGCCAATACACTTAACCACTTTCTATATTGGAACCAAGTACACCATGTATGCCAAGCCACAACATGAGCTGAGTCAGGAAAGACTTCAGGTGCCAAGTGATCTTCAGGTGCTGAGTAGCCTTTAGGTGTTAAGTAGCCTTTAGGTGCTGAGTGAAGATCAGGTGCCGAGCAAAGTTCAAGTGCCGAATGACTTTAGGTGCCGAGCATGATACAAGTGCTGAGTGATATTTAAGTGCCAAGTCACAGATGATGCCAAGAAATACAGAAATGTAATAGGATTTGAGTAAGCCAGTTTGTTATTGGTGTCGAGCATCTGAAATCAGCAAATGCCGACTAACACAGAATGTACATATGAGTTTGTAACTTCATTGATTCATATGTAAACCATTTTCATGGCCGACATATGACGAATCTTGAAGGATTAAATGATAAGATCGAATATTTTGTATTTCCTATGCAATTTACATGCAACCACTTAGAAAAATGGAGAAGGCATGCAACCAATAAGAAAAGTGCAAGGAATGAGCGAGAAGCAAAGATTCAATATGGATCGTAGATCCATACCTAACCCTAAGTCTTCAAATGTCTTTATAGGAAAGATGAAATCTCATTAGAAATATGAAGTGGATGTACAAGGGTATGGAAGGAACACTATTTCAAAGAAAAGAGTATCAGATCTCAGAGGATCAAGTTAGAGAAAGCAGATCAAGTGCTTGTATTCAAAAAATGAAGGATTGCAAGCTATCAGGTTTATTGTACCTAATACTCTCTAGCAATTGTATTAGAATGAAAGACCCTATGGTGATAGGTTAGCTTAATAGCTATTCTGTAGATCCTTTAAATAGGTGATTGAATCCTTTAACAGGGTGACACTTCATTTAAAGTGTTTGTAAATCCTTTAACCAAGTCACTATTGATACAGTGTAAAGCTTTTAATAGAGCAGACCATTAGAAGTGGTTAAATATTATTACTACAGTGATTTTGTGGGTATCATCCCCACCCCAGTTTTACCTTCTTATTTTTGGAGGGTTTCTGGGTTACCAAAATCTTAAGCGTTATGTGGTGATGCTTATGTTTTTTTCATAACTGTTTGATATGTTCATATGCATGCAATCTACTTTCAGTTAAAAAGTTTTAATGGCTAAAATACAATACTTCTGATTCACACCCCCCCCCCCCCCCCCCTCTTAGAAGCATTCTTCCTATTTGAATATTCCAACAATTGGTATTAGAGCAAGGTTCTCACAAGAAGAAGTCTAACAACTTGGAGAAAAAGATCTAAAGATGGAAGTCTTCAAACTTGGGAAGATTATTGACAATCAAGTGATTGATGTGCAACTGGCTCTACACAAAATAGAGGAAGCAAGGGAGGAATTGAGAAAATCCTTGAAGAGAAGGAAGGATATAGCCATAGCTGAAAATGATATAAACTACAAGGAGATTGATACGACAAAACTGTGTGCCAATGAAGACAGCAAAGAGTTTGATGTAGCAATAGCAGAACTAATGGAGAAAAACAAAGTTCAAGCAGAAGAGATAAGATCTCTCAAGATGGAACATGAATCATAGGCTATAATGTTATGTGAAATCACTGAACAAAAGAAAAGAGCAGTTGAGGACAAAGTCATGATGGAAAATCACAAAAGAAATCTTGCAAACAGACTTGAAGAAAAATGTACTGAATTAACAAAGATCTCAAACATGCAGATGGATACACTTGCCCAAATGATGTACCTTCATCAAGAACTCAATATGAAAGATATTGAGATCTCTACTTTGAAGATGCAAAATGAACAACTGAAGAATGAATTAAACAGAGAAAAAGAGGTAGTAGAGAATCTCAACAAGTCAAGTGAAGCCATCAAGTATTTTGAACAGTTGCTGAAATTCCCAAAATCTGCCCATGATACATCAGGACTTGGATACAACAACACTGAAGTTGGAGAATCGTCAAAGAGTGTTGAGCAAAGAAGAGATAAAGGTAAGGATTCTAAACCCACTTGTCATTATTGTAATAAAAATGGACATACTGCTAATATTTGCAGGAGTAGGAGATTCAATCAGACAAATACACCCAAGAGCAAGAGTTATTGTCACAAGTGCAACATGCAAGGACATATAACACAAGATTGTAGATCCAATGCCACAAGGACTCAAAGATTTGATGGACATTGTCATAATTGCAAGAAGTATGGACAGAGAGCATTTGAATGCAGATCAAAGCCTATGTGGACATCAAATCAACCAGTAAAATCAAAAGAAAATGAAAGTCACTATCATTGGGATAACAACACTAGGTATAGCTGTCATTATTGTCAAGAATATGGATGTCATTATTGTCAATAATATGGACATACACCCCAAAATTTCATAAGAATACATTTCAAGGGAAACTATAAAAGATGGTTGAGCCAAACTACATGTTTCAGTTGTCTGAAAACTGGGGCATACCAGCAGAAACTGTCCTACAAGGTCAAAGGCACCCAAGACTGAAGAAAATAAGGGCAAAGAAAAGATTGATGTCGAAAAGATAAGGGGGCAAATGAATAAGACTTGGAAAAAGAAAGATGAGTGCAACACATCAAGTGGAGGGATTACTTCACCCAATGGGTCAAGTGATCACACTTCGTCAAACTAAGCATGAGAAGTATATGGGACTAATATACAAAGTTATATCACACATCAATCCCAAGACAAAGAAGCAATGCAAAGTATAAATCTTCATGAGACAAGATGTCAAGACAAAATCTAAATGATGTTGCCGAGCTAAACTCCAACACATGCTGGGCTCCTAACATCGACCGAGTTGATAACTGATGCCGAGTTGGTTAACTCCAATAAAAGCTAAGTAAAGTGGAAGTGTAGTACAAGTCGAGTAATGTTAAAATCCATCAAAAATTAAGTTGGCAGTTGAGCATTTAATGCGATGAAAATAGGGTATATTATCGCGATTCCAATCAGTTTTCCTCGTCATGATCAAGAAGCAAAGAAGAGAAAGAGAGCAGAGCAACTTCATAGCAGAGAATCCAACATTTCAAGAAGATTGCAACATCTCTCAATGCATTTTCATCAATCTTGATGTATTTTCATTTGTGCCGAGCTACGCAGTTTCATATTTCATAAAAAAAGGAAACCCTAGTTTGCATAAATGGCGTCAAGTTCCAAGAAAATTGAGGAGAAAGAGTCGTTTGAAGTTCAGTTAGTGTCAAATGAGGTCAAGCAACCTGAGTTTCATCCCATCCCTAAATTTGCATACAAAAATGACCCAGCCGAAGCTCTCTTCCAAATACCCCCAAAAGTTGTAATGGTTCAAGATGTGAGATGATGCTACAATTGTAAGATAGGAGCCCTAGGAGATATGGAGATAAGGCAAGCCTATGAAAAATTGTGCATAGATGGAGTCTTAAAAGATGAATTCAGAATTGTTGAAAGGAAGGGTTTGACTCGAGTTTTGAGCTTTTCCACCGTATTCAAGATAGAATGGATTAAACTTGTGTTAAGCAGAATTCATGGTGAAAGTCTTTGGTTGGAAGATATTCCCATCAAATTAACCAAAGGAATCATACATAGGGTAACTGGGTATCCTACCCTAGATCGGTTCAAAACCTTGAGAAGTGAATTGAAGGAGGTTATTGAAAAGAATACTAGTGTTCAGTGGAATAAAAGAGGAATGACAATTCACACCATCCAAGATCCTCTAGTTGAGTTTGTTGTTAGAGTCATAGCCCATAAGTTCTATCAATCTAGTAGACTCAATAGTGTGCCATGTATTGCAATAGATGTGGGTTATAAATTGGTGAAAAAGGATCATACTTATGATCTTGTAGAACTGCAACTACAAAAAATTACTGAAAAACCTAGCTGCCATAAGAAGGACAAAGGGTGCTCAATGCAAATTTGGAGCAATTCTAGTTTGTATATTCTTTTATGTTCAGAATGAGTTTCCCTCTTTCGAAAAAGTTACATGGAGGAATGATAGAACTATCATTGCCCAAATCAATGAATATATAGAACAGATGGGAGAAAATTTTGATACACTGATGACAAGTTATTTTGAGGATTTCAAGAAATCCATGAAGCAAAGATCAAGAATACCAGTTTCCTTAGTGGAAAAACATACTAATGATTTGTGCTTCTTAGTTAATATTGATTTTACCTATATTCAAGCAATAATTCCAAGGGTGAGATAGTTAAGGCCATTTGGATATGAAATCAATATAGATGAAGCTTCTGTAGCAATAACTACATTATTGGCAAAAGAGATAGATAAAAGTGCTCCACACTTTGGCACTTATGATGTGGTGAGATCAAAGATAAATATGGAGCTAAAGACTGCCTCCACATTAAAGAAGAAAGACAAATTGTTGAAGAAAATTAAGAAGAAATTTGGTGAAAAAATTGAGGCTGAAGCAGAAGAAGATGAAGATGACAATGATGATGATGAAGATGAACAAGAACAAGGCCCAATGGAATTGACCTAAGGCCTAGGTGAAGACAAGGAGGAAGGTACAAAGGAAGAAGAAGCCAAGGAAGCACTAACTGAAGTTGCTTCAAAGAAAAGGAAGGCAACAGAACAGCCTCCAGCTCATCAAAAACCAAAGAAATCTACTATGCCATCACCTCAAAAGCCAATAACCCGAGCTGCAACAAGGGCCTCCACTAAAAAGGCTACAGAGGAAGCTACAAAGAAGAAACCAATCAAGGAAACATAAGAAGAGCTAAGGAAAAGAAGAAGATGGACAATTGCCAAAAGAACTGTCTAAAATTGTAGAAGACAGATGGCATTTTTGTTTGAAGATGGAGAAGGAGATGAGGGAATCAACCCTAGCAAGCGTATTGCCTGATTTGACTAAGGAACAAATAAAGAAAGCAATCAAAATGCATAATACTAGGTTTACACCTAAGTATAAGGCATTCTTTATTCTCCAAAAAAAGATGGAAGAAATTGTTCAAAGAACAATGAAATCATGAAAAAACTTGTACAAAAAGATTGAAGATTTTCTTGAAGAAGAATACAAGGAAGAAGCAACTGCTCCACCTGAAGAGAGAAGAAAAAGGAGAGAAGAGAAGACAGTAGTAGAGAAGGGAGAAGAAGAAAAGAAAGAAGAAGAAGAAAAGAAAGAAGAAGAAGAAGAGAAGAAGGAAGAAGAAAAGAAAGATGGAGAGGAGGAAGAGACACAAGAACAAGATGTAACAAAAACTGCTGAGCAAGAGCAGCAACTAGACCAGAGAGTGCAAGACACACAATTTCCACCCTCTAGCCCTCCTCATGTACCCATCACACTTGCAGAAACTATAATTATAAAAGATGTTGCTGACACTTTTGGTCAGAACATCAATCCATTAACTGTAGAAGACCTTAAAAGAATCCTTGACCAATCTACGCAAAAAGAAAGATTGTGTACAGATCCAATATTGGTCAGTATGGATGAATTACAAAAACTAGTAGAAAGCATATTTAGAGAAAAGGTGAATCCATAAGAACCACCTTCCATCATCTCTACAACTACTAGTGGTCAACCTCAAATGCCCACAGTTATTTCATTAGGCATAGTTGACACCTCAATACAGAAGCCGAGTGCAGCTACAGAAAAAGAAACAGAACAAACAGGACAAACTATTACACCTGATCCTACAGCACAAACACAAGGTGCACTTCCTAAGATTACCATAATTGATCAAGGAAGTAGATACTAGGAGAATAAAATAGAGGAAACCCCTAAAGAGCAAGAGGCAATACAAACATTGATAAATTTTCCTACCTCGAGAACTCCTTCACAACAACCATTGCAAATATCTGCACCAAGATCCAATACTACAAAAGTTGTAAGGGTACTTCACTATGGAGACCCGGAATTAGATGAGGACATAGTCATACCAGGATATGACTCAAAAACAATAACCATTGATCAAATCAATGAGGTGTAGGAAGCACTGAATAGGAGAAAGAGACAAGAGATACTCAGGAGGGAAAATAAACAAAAGCAAACACTACATGAGATTAAGGACATCTTTATGGATGCCTTCAGTTTGCAGTCACCAGATGAGTCAAAGCATATCATAGAGCAATTATCAGATATTGTTGACCAGGTGACAAATGAAGAACAAGAGACAAATGCAAAACTTATACAATGGTCTGAAAGAAAATTCCAGGGAAAAGTAAATGAGCAAGTATCAAGTCAAATTGCACTCTCCCAGGTTGAACTGGCAAAGCTTATAGACAAATTGAAAAAGGTACTTGAGAATATATTCTCATTGTACAAACAATTGTGTGACTTTTCATACTTCACACAAGAGACAAGCCAAAAGATACTGAGCTTGGAAGGAAATTTAAATATTTCAAGCATGTAGCTACCAAACGATCCAGCTCAAAGTGAGAAGCATTTTACTCAATCGCTTCACACTTAGAAAGAAATAGCTATATTATCAGTAGATGAGGCCAATATCAAGGCAAAACTTGTACAGCTCCAGTCCTCCATTACCCCACATTTAGAAATACTCCATAAGGAACAAGTGTATGCAAAAACTATTCTCAAGAAAGATCCCAATCTTTCTATCTTAGATGGACTTATTCATCTTGTTGTAGAGATTGCCATCTAGCACAAGTCACTGGAAATTGTTTTGAACAATTGGGATGCAACTCTTAGGATGATTATGGAGGTAAACATCACATTTTTGGCAAAATATGGTCTTAACCCTTAAAATCCTTTGACATAAGTGTCAAAAAGGGGGAGATATATATCTTATTAAACAAAGGGGGAGATAAAACCAAATAAAACCAAGGGGAGCATGATATACAGATAATGGTACAAACAACCAACTCAGGGGGAGTTATAATAGTTTTGAGGTATATATATTGTAAGTTACACAAATTTTGATTAAAGGTTTTTAAAACCTCTGTATATACCAAGCAGATTAATTAATGTACTCATAAGATCAATTAAGTGTTTTTGTCACTCATGTCAAAGGGGGAGATTGTTAACCTCATAATGGTTTTTGACACTTGAGTGCCAATACACTTAACCACTTTCTATATTAGAACCAAGTACACCATGTATGCTGAGCCACAACATGAGCCAAGTTAGGAAAGACTTCAGGTGCCGAGTTAGGAAAGACTTCAGGTGTCGAGTAGCCTTCAGGTGCCGAGTGAAGATTAGGTGCCGAGCAAAGTTCAAGTGCGGAATGAATTTAGGTGCCGAGCATGATACAAGTGCCAAGTGATATTTAAGTGTCGAGTCACAGATGATGCCGAGCAATACAGAAATGCAACAGGAGTCGAGTAAGCCAGTTTGTTATTGGTGCCGAGCATCTAAAATCAGCAAGTGCCGAGTAACACAGAATGTACATATGAGTTTGTAACTTCATTGATTCATATGTAAACCATTTTCATGGCTGACATATGATGAATCTTGAAGGATTAAATGATAAGATCGAATATTTTATATTTCCTATGCAATTTACATGCAGCCAATTAGAAAAATGGAGAAGGCATGCAACCAATAAGAAAAGTGCAAGAAATGAGCGGGAAGCAAAGATTCAATATGGATCGTAGATCCATACCTAAACCTAAGTCTTCAAATGTCTTTATAAGGAAGACAAAATCTCATTAGAAATATGAAGTGGATGTACAAGGGTATGGAAGGAACACTATTTCAGAGAAAAGAGTATTAGATCTCAGAGGATCAAGACTAGAGAAAGCAAATCAAGTGCCTGTATTCAGAAAATGAAGGATTGAAAGCTATTAGGTTTATTGTACCTAATACTCTCTAGCAATTGTATTAGAATGAAAAAACCTATGGTGATAGGTTAGCTTAGTAGCTATTCTGTAGATCCTTTAAATAGGTGATTAAATCCTTTAACAGGGTGACACTTCATGTAAAGTGTTTGTAAATTATTTAACCAGGTCACTATTGATACAGTGTAAAGCCTTTAACAGGGCAGGCCTTTAACAAGGCAGACCATCAGAAGTGGTTAAATATTATTACTGCAGTGATTTTGTGGGTATCATCCCCACCCCAGTTTTACCTTCTTATTTCTGGAGGGTTTCTAGGTTACCAAAATCTTAAGTGTTATGTGGTGACGCTTATGTGTTTTTCATAACTGTCTAATATGTTCATATGCATGCAATCTACTTTCAGTTAAAAAGTTTTAATGGCTAAAATACAGTACTTCTGATTCACCCCCCCCTCTCAGAAGCATTCTTCCTATTTGAATATTCCAACAAATTGATTATGCCTTCAAAATTGGATTTTCTTGTTTTGATTTTAGTCATTCAAAAGTGTGTTGGATTTATCAAATTAATTGCAATATTCATCCAAAGACAAATTATTAAGCATTCAATTTCATTCCTAAGAGCAATACAATATTAAGGAAAACTTGCAAGACACATGGTTAGTTGTTTCTAGAATGCTCCAATCTACAAATGCTACAATAAACAACTTGATTAGTCTCACAAAAAAAATTCCAAAATGAATACTTTACTATGGAAAAAAGTATTTTAACTTTTTTTGTAATTTTTTAAGTACGTAAATAGGCTTAGAATAGCCCCTATCCTACGGAGCCACTAAAAGTCAATTTTTTATTTTATACTATTTTTTGTTAATAAAAAAATGTAGATGACATAATGCAATCACGGATGACAGAACTTCATAGATGATAGAAGATGAAACAGTGAATACCTCATACTTACTATGGTCAGTCATAGATGACAGTAGCAAAGTGGAGATGCCAAAACACACAGACGACATAACTCTCAACTACCAAAAAAATTGCAGATGACAAAATAGTGAGTGGTCGGGAAATCAAAATCAACAGTTCAAAGGTGGAGATGCCAGTTCAAAGGTGGATAGTCCATTGGAAATACAAATTTTCAATCACCCACAACATAGATGACAGAATAGAAAATTGCGGAGATGATAGTTAAGTCTACGAAGACGACTAAACAACAAAGACAAAAAAACTTTTTTTTTGGTAATTTTAAGTGGTTTTAAATCTGTCAAGACGATGATCTATGGAGATGATGAAGCATCTTTGCAAATGACACTGCATCCTAATGAAGATGGAAGTGCACAACTTATTACTAAAAATACCACATTTTTTTATAGGTTTTGATAGTGGAAGAGGGGCATGGATCCCACCCAGTGTGCCAAAATGTATGTAAGAAAATCCAACTTGTAGGGAGCACACGTAAAAAAGTAAATGATATTTGTACATGTGCATATCAAAGATTCAAAAAAAATCAAAATATAACTAATGTTAAACTTGAGTTTTAAAGCTATGCAACCGAAAAACTAGAATCTTCATGCAACCTCAAAGTAGCTCAACAAGGGTGCCCATAAGAGGCCTTGTTAGTGTGATCAAGTTGGAGGGATGTGGATGTGCTCTCCTCAAACACAACTATGGAATCCCATGATTTGATAAATGATATGCAATGATATGAAACTATGCTGAGATGAATGGAGAAAACTTCAAGCAATGGCTATGGAAGCAACCATGCTTGGAGGCATTCAAAGGATTTGAATATGGATGCAAGAAATAAAACTAAGTTAACATTGCAAATGAAATGAAATCTAGTAACTACCAAAGAGTTAGTAACAAATGCATAAAAATCACTAAAAATCACTAGAAATCTCTAAGTCTAAACTAGCATGATAACAATGCATATGGAGGAGATGTGAAATGCTTGAGACAAGGGCTCTATTTATAGATTTGAGAGATGCCTTGGGGAGGTGGCATCTAGATGTGGCATCCATATAGGTGTCACAAGAGAGACACATGAGCTAAGGGGAAAAGTCATGCAAAGGTCAACATAAGCCTTTTTAGTGAAAGTGATGGCTCAAGGTTTGCTCACACATGTGTGAGAAACCTTGGAGAAAGGAAAGGGGGACAAGTGTGTAAGAGTGAAATTTTTTTTTGAATAAATTAATAAAATGAAAGCTTTATTGGATCTTGAGTTTCTCACACGTGTGAGAAAATACTTAGGGGGCAAAAAGTGTTTAGGATAATTAAATGAGATTAAGTAGTGGGTAGACTTAGAAGGATGAGAGTGATGCATGTAGACTAGGTTTTAGGATGGGATTAGGATTATATTAAATATAATTTAACTTAATCACAAGATTAAAGAATTTAATAAAGTAGAAGGACTTAAATAAATTAGAATTTATTTAAAGGGGATTTTATGGAGCACTATGCATTAAATAAATTTAACACATTAGAGGGGATGCATTTAAATTAAATTTAAATACATTAAGGAAGTGAACCTATTTAATTAAATAAGTAGAAGAACATGAAAAAATATAATTAATTAATTATAGTATCAAGAAAGATATTAAATCAATTAATATAGTGTTTAGGACAATTTTAAGTGTCTACAAAAGGTAAGAATGTGGATAAAGGACACAAAAATACTATAAGTATGCTCCTTTAGCATTATTGCCTTATGCAATTTATAGCAGGGATACAAATATTTTTAGAAAAATCATCATACTCCAAGAAAAACTTAATATACAAGTTTTGTATAGTTAAAGACCATCTTCAGCAAGACTAAAGGCATCATATCAATTTTGGTTGTTCAGAATTTGCAAAAAATCTTACATGATATCAGAGCTCTGGTAGCCAAACCTAGGCTATGCAAATTGACAATTATGTTTAAATATCTAGCAACATCCTTCTACCTTCAATGGCTAGAACAATCAAACTTGAAGATAGGTTTGATGGAAAACAACACTTCATTGCTTGGAAATTCATAATTATGACAATTCTTGAAGATAATGATGTAATATAGTTTGTTGATAAGGAATCCAAGCAACTTGATGTTGATCCTCATAGAACTATTTGGATTAAAGGAAATAGGAAAGACATGCAAATCATATTAGATGGAGTTAAAAATGAAATAGTACCTATGCTAATGAAACATCAAACAACATTTAATGTGATGAGTGCATTATTAAATGCATATGAGGTTAACAATGCAACTAGAACCCTTGCACTAAAAAGACAATTAAATCATATAAAGATAAAGAAAGGAGAATCTATGAATTCATACTTCCTAAGGGTCGCTAGTCTAAGAGATGAACTTATAAGTATAGGGACCATAATTGAAGACAAAGAGCTATCAGTTATGGCTATAGATGGGTTATCATATTCATGAGAAATTGTAAGAATTTCGTATAGCTCTGATACCATGTAAGAATTTGCCTTAGGGCAAAATTCACCCAAGACCAAGGAACTCAAACACAAGCACAATAGTAAACCAAAAAGATTATGATTAGAATGATGATATGATATTCATTCAATATGTAATTGATAAGAATTGATATAATTGTACACTAGAGGTGCTTGTATATAAAGGCCTCTAAGCTGCATCTAGAATGCCTAGGAGTTAGCAACATGATAAGTCTTACAATTAGGCACATGTCCACCAAGAATGGGGTATCCTCCATTAAGCATAGGAGTTAGTGTGATGATGAGAGGATAAGCCTACAAAGGTATAGCACACAAAATTATGATGTAGACACCATGTGCCAAAATAGGAGTGCAAATAACTGTGTTGTCTACATGACAACTCAGTTTATTATGCAAACTCTAGTGTTGTAGACACCATGTGCTATATTAGAGTTGCTTACCCTAGTGTTGTCAACATGACAACTCATAAGAGTACACAAACTCCTAAGTGTCTCACCTAAGAAATAATAAAATAATTCATTTACTTAAGTAAACTTAAGTAAAGTGTAAATAGTAAATATTTATTTACATCAACAGAAACATTACCACGAGTAAGTGCTAGAGACAAACTTCTAGACTTCAATAGACTTAAAGGAGATTGCCATCAAGAAGAATCTAGGCAACTCAAGAAAGGAGGGAAATTAAAAATTGAAGATGAAGAACTTCATGTCCTCAACACAAATTCCTATAGAGGTAAGAAGAAGCACTTCAAGAAAAAGAAAGGTAATCAAAGAAATGACAAACCTAAAAGAGATTTACTCAAAATAAAATGCTTCAAATGTAAAAAATTTGGACACTATAAATCTAATTTCCCTAAGAATACAAAGCAACAAGTAAACTATACAAATGTTACTAGGAAAGCGAAAAGCTATGATCTTGAGAAACATGTATTCTATTCAGTGCGATCAAATGAAGTATCAAGAAAAGCATGGGTAATTAATAGTGGATCATCTCGATACATTATAAGATACAAAGAAGTGCTAGACTCAATATCAGAAGAAGTTAATGACAAAGTTACCATAGGTGATAATTCCACTCATTATGTCAAAGGAATTGGGAACTGCACCTTGAAACTGAAGTTGGGTATTTTTCTTCATCTCAAAAGAGTAATCTATGTACTAGGAATTAAGAGGAATCTAATTTTTGTTACAACACTTGAATATGATGGACATAAGGTTGCATTCATTGACAGTAAAGTAATGACTTGGTCTTAAAACTCTTCATTTAAGAAATCAAAATTGATTGGTCAAAGAAAGGGATACCTGTATGAATTAAATATTGAACCTATTCAAGCCTTAATTCATGAAGTTGTTGATATAAACAAAATGTGGCATAGAAGGTTACGACAAAATTCAAAGCCTTATCAATGATGGAAAAGATGGTTATTGGTTTACCTAAGTTGAATAAAGATCATTCGAGCATATGCAAAGGATGTGCTCTAGGTAAGAACACCAAAAGTCCATTTCAAAATAGCACTAGAAAAACTAACAATATTTTAGAATTAGCCCACTAAGATTTATGTGGACCTATGTATGTTCCTTCCCTTGGAGGATTCTAGTACTATATACTTTTTATAGATGATTTCTCTAGGAAAACATGGATTTACTTCTTAAAATGTAAAGAATCGGACGAAATCTTTAAGAGATTTAAAGAATTCAAAACCTTAACTGAAAACCTATTAGGACACAAAATTAAAACTCTTAGGACTAATAATGGAGGGGAATATACTTTAAATTTTTTAAATATTTTTGTAAAGAAGTGGGAATTAACAGGGAATTTACTATTCCTTATAACCCATGACAAAATAAGGTAGCAAAAAGGAAGAATAGAATAGTTATAGAAGCAACAAGAGCTATGATATTTGATCAAAATTTAGAATATTATCTTTGGGCAGAAGCCTCATGTACTATTTTTTATATTCAAAATAGAAGTCCTCACTCCCACCTTAGAGATAAAACTCCTGAAGAAGTATTTTCTAAGGTTAAACCAAATATAATTCATCTTATGATATTTGGGTGCCCAATATACATACATGTTCCAAAAGAAAAGAGAACTAAGTTAGAACCCTCTAGGAGGAATGGTATTTTTGTTGGGTATAGTGAAACCTCTAAAGCATATAGAGTTTACATACTTGGTCAAAAAAACATTGAACTTCATAGGGATGTAATATTTGAAGAAGATTTAGAATTCAAAAGAACCCTAAGTTTCGAAGATCCTACACATATACCTAGTTCTAAAGAAAATCATTAATTTGAGTTTAAGAGGGAGAACATTGAATAAATTGAAGGTGAAATTCAAAATCTTAATCTCGAGGAAACTCAAAATCCTAAAAAAAGACCACTTTGGGCTATTAAGACTATAGAGAAAGCACAAGACTTTGTTGCACAATCTAGAACCTTCAGAGAAAGCAAAAGACCCAAAAGATTTTCTAGCTATGCAACAAACATGAGTGATTTATCTAAATCATAACCAACCAATTTTTTAGATGTTATTAAACATATAGCTTGGAAGGATGCTATGATGGAAGAATACCAATCCATTATTAAGAATGATGTTTGGGAAATTGTTCCAAGGCTTGAAGGAAAATCTGTTGTTTCTTCTAAATGCATATTTAAGATTAAGTATGTTGTTGATAGTAGGATTGAAAAATATAAAGGTAGATTCATAGCTAGAGGATTCTCTCAGAAGGAGGGAATTTATTATGAAGAAAATTTTCTCCGGTTGTCAGATATAGCTCTATAAGAGCAATCCTATTTATTACAACATCAAAGGGATGGAAAGTACATCAGATGGATGTGAAAATAATATTTTTGAATGGAAAGATTACAAAAGAGGTATATTTGGAACAACCTAAAGGATTTGAAACTCATAATCCTAAAATCTTTGTTTGCAAACTCAAGAAAGCTCTCTATGGGCTTAAATAGTCTCCTAGGGCATGGTATGAAAGAATCAATACATATCTCACTATTTTAGGATTCTCTAAGAATGAAGCTGATCCAAATCTCTATTATAAAAGGAATAAAGATGATATGATAATTTTGATACTATATGTTGATGATTTACTAATAACAAGTGATGATCATCTTATAGATCAATGCAATATTATTTGATTAGAAAGATTTAGGACTCCTTCATTACCTCCTAGGACTAGAAGTATGGAAAAACTCTGACAACATCATATTGAATCAAGGAAAGTATACATTAGACATCTTGAAGAGATTTGGAATGCGGAACTACAGACCTATGTCTTCTCCAATGGAGGCTAATCTACACAAACTTATGGAAGCATCAACAGAATTACCTTTCATAGATTCTACTCTTTACAGGAAAATGACTGGATCTCTTATGTACTTTGTAAATACAAGACCTAATATTTTCTATGTTGTTAATGCCTTAAGTCAGTTTATGTTTGAGCCAAAGGAGATTCACCTAGTTGGAGTCAAACACATTATGAGATGCTTACAAGGAAATCTTAACCTTGGGCTCAAGTATGAGAAAGTTGACTTGGACTTACATGGGTTCAAAGAATTAGATTGGGTTGGAAGTGTTACTGATAGGAAAAACACTTTTGGATGTTTTTTTAGTTTAGGCTTAGCGATGATATCATTGATATGCAGAAAGCAGGCATCAGTAGCAAAAAGTTCCACAAAAGCTGAACACATTACAACATCAATGGCCTCTCAAGAAGTAGTTTGACTTAGAAAGTTACTTGTGGGATTATTCGGTCAACCCATGGATCCCGCTATTATTCACTGTGATAATCAAGGTTACATCAAGCTTTCTATGAATCTAGTTTTCCATGACAGGTCCACAAATATTGAAATTCCTTACCATTATGTAAGAGACATGGTAGATAGGAAAACTCTCAAGTTAGAACACATTTGCACTATAGATTAGACATTAGATATTCTTACCAAACCTCTCTCTTGAGTGAAGATAGATCACTTTAGAAAAAGACTTGGCATGGTTGAATTATAATAAATTTGTATTCTTTAATTATTAATAAAATAATTTTGTGTTAAAATTATTCTTGTCAGGCTATTGATTTCTATGGGCTTCACCATTTGTATTCATTATATAAGAGGTATAAGTGATAAGTCATATCATAGGTATAGTAATATGGCATAGTATAATGTGTTCAATGATACCACATTCTTAGAAGATTCAAATAGATTTAGAGTATCAATCTATGCTTATTCATCTTAGTTGTGGTGCTAGATATGTTATCTCTCAATATGATTATCAAGTTAAGAGGGAGTATTAATTCTATATAACTCTGATATCATACTGATCTAAACTACAGATTGTATAGATCTAGTAACACATGAAGATCCTCAAGTGGATTGGCCTCTTAAAGATCTAATATGATTAACCTAATCAGTGCCTTCCTTGGGAGAATTTAAAAATGTTCTATTTGCATAGTTATAGTTAGTATAATTACTAATTAATTGTAAATCTTGGGAGATGTCGACCTTGGAAATATAATTATTAGTATATATATACGGCCGACCTAGAAAGAGTCATGTCCTTTTCAAGGACATGTCTCTTGGGTGCTATATACATAAAAGGTAAGAATGTTGATAAAGGACACACAAATACAATAAGTATGCTCCTCTAGCATTGTTGCCTTATGTGATTTATAGAAACATTAAAAAAAAATTCAGAATAATCATCATACTCCAAGAAACACTCAATATATAGGTTTTTTATATTTAAAGACCATCTTTAGCAAGACTAAAGGCATTATATCAATTTTGGTTGTTCAAAATTTGCAGAAAATCTTACTTGAAAGAAGATAGGGATTATATGTCTAATAAAGGAGATGGTCAAGAAATGGAATCTATAGGAGAAGAAGGGTTTACTAATGTATCAAGGCATCACTATGGAAATTTTAAAACCTAGGATAACGTATTCAATCATCTCGATCCTAATGAGAAAGAAAAACAAATATCAAATGTTTCTCAAGAAACTACACAACATACAATTAAAGATGAGGGAAATGTGGACCAAGGTGAATTTCATACTTCTTTTATTCCTACTTGGTGCCTTAATTCTTCAAATGATGACTTCCTATGTGGAGAAGATCTTCTTGTTCATCCATTCATGATCATTCAAGGCGATGACTCTATTGACAACATCAATATGTTAGATGTTATGTCACTAACTGAAACCACTACCATTGATGTAGATGAAAACACCAATGAACCTCTACAAATATCTACTTTCCCTATGGAAATGGAGACCTTTAAATTTGATGACATTGATGAACTTGTGATTAAAAGATCGGTTCATGAAAAAGCTAAAAATTAGCTTCGAGAAGAAGATGAATCATCTAGCCTTCATTCTTTATCATGCATGCTACAAGAATATCAACCTTTCACATTTCATGAAAGATGTCTTGGAGAAGAATCAATGATTCAAAAGGACATAGATATCATTAAACATATTGAAAATGAATGCTATATGGATATAATGACAAGTTCCTCTAATCCAATGGAAGTGCAATTCAAATCCTATGGATCATTCAAAGGTCAAAGAAATCCTCTTTTTGAGCCTTCTCATTAAACAGGAAATCCTATGTCAAAGAGCTTCCATGAGAATAATAACCATGATAAAATAAGTAATGAGCTAGCATGGGATCTCATGGAGGGATCTGATGAAGGAAACTCTTATGAAATTTTTATCCCAAGTTTGTGCTCCAAAGCTTTGGATGGTAATTTCCTCTATGGAGAAAGTGTTTACTTTAATCCTTTATTTTTAGACAAGGGCATTTCTATTGATGCTTCTCAAATAGGTATTCAAAGAAAAGGTTTAATGGCTATAGCTCCACAGGTTGCTTCACATCACAGATTGTATGAAGGCAATCCCATACAAAGTTTGGTATCTTCTAGTCTTAACCATCAGAAGGCTCTTCATATAGAGAATTTTGATATAAATGGGATGAAACTTGAAGTTATGACCTACAATGTTGAAGATGGTATCAATGTAACTCAGAAGTGCCTAAAGATTCAAGATGAATTTTTGGAAAATGAGGAAGAAGAAATTGATCATAGGAATATTCAATCTAACATGGATGTGCATCCAGGTTGGAATAATTTTATACGAGATTCAACCATGATCATGCTAATGGAAAAGAAAGAGTTTTTGGTGTTGGAAGTGAGTTCAAGATTTCATGATGACCAATCACTAGAAATTCGAGTAGAGGGCTTGCCAAGTAGTGGAGAAGTTCATAGATACATTCTGAAACTTGAGAACCTTGAACTTCAACTCTTTGAAAATAAATTCATCAATGACATGTGACAAGAAGAAGAGTTGATTCTGAAGTTAGAGGTTTTTATGAGACGTTGTTATTTCGATACATTCCTTTGTGCAAAGTAATGGAGCATGGTAGGAATCTAAAATTTAGAATCCAAGGAGCAAGCCTATATTTTAGTTTGTTGGAACCTGGTCCAAAAGTTGAATGTGAAGTTAATTGGGAGGATGAGAAATTTTAAAATTCTACAACCTTCTCTCTCCATGTGCTACTCTCTTTACCTATACCAAAACCTTCTCTCTCCCCCAACTCCAATTTTCTCTTTAGAAAGCAGTTGGAGTTTGAATTTAAACTTGGTTCAAATTAATACCCTAACCTTAACTTTTTCCCCTAATCCTAAACTATATTGTTCCAAAATCTTAACCCAAACTAACATTTCAGAATAACTACCTCATGAAAACTTTGAAGAAATGCATTTGCAAGTGTAAATCCAATGGTCCATTAAAGCCAAGGAGAAAATGATTGATGAAGGCAGTTTTATCATATGGTATAATTTGGAATGCTTCTGGAAGCCATCAATTTCTTTAATGAGATGTGTGTATCCAAAGGTTCTGAAGAAAATCTCAAACAAATGAATAGGAAGTTGTATTAGAGGTTGCACTATAATTAAAATAGAACCATCATAGAAAGGTTGGGTGAAGACTTGCAGAGCTAAACCTGATTATTCTCTCCTTGTATTAATCTCTTCCTTCATGTGGCTTTGTTGGATATTGTAAATAGAATAGATGAAACGTTACACCATGGATGTTATGAGGGAAGTAATTTAAATATAAGATGATTTTAGTATTTCCAATGTATGAAGTTTATCTTCAAATATTAACATAGGGAAGGTGATCAAATGCACATGTTGTGTTTGACAAAATGCCCATGTCTTCCCCCCAGCCTCACCATGTATAGATGAAAGTTTCAGAGCCTTCAGTGAGGAAGTTTGAAGTCTTAGGTGGCACAAGCAATGACTCCAACCTCATCTTCTAGCTCGCAAGTAGAGGGATCAATATAGTCTAGACATGTAATCTATTTCACTATCTTTTCTTCACTCTCCAACCCACAAGCCAAGTGAGAATTAAAAAGTGTACATTTTTTTTTAATATCATTCGGTGATATCACCCAAAATCATGGATGTGCTTGTAAGATGAGCATGGAAAAATTAGTAAACATAGGCAGCAAGGGAATTATTTGACATAATCTTTGATGGTCTATGCAAAGCCTGAGACAAGTCACCTATGTTGATTTCTTGAATGAATCACATTTTGTTGCTTGTTGTGACTATAGAACCCACAAACAATGGTCTTTCTATTAAACTTTTGAGATATTTGAATGGTGTATAATGGTATTAAAAGTTGAAACACTATAGATGTGAAGCTAAGATCAATGTCTCAATGAAAAAGGAAACATGGGACTGGTGGATAGAACATAACAAGAATTTGGAAAACATCTTTATGGAGTATTCTAGAGAAATATGCTAGCAACCATCCACAAATTCTTCTTCTAACAAGTAGCAATAGTGATTCCGATTTATTTTTCCTATGATATGTGATTGGGGTTGAATAATGGGAGTATAGAACATGTTGAATCCATTAGAAATAGAGTTTGTGAACTATTTCATAGAATGCTATTACATCTGAATCATATTTTCTTGTGCTTGTGTGTCAAAATCACATCAACAATAAAGAGAAATCTACCTTCACTCAATTGGATTGCAATGAAAATAAGCATGGGCTAAACACCTTCATTTGACTCAGTGAATGTATGAGAATATTGATTTCGAAAAGAAATCAAAATTTTGTGAACCATATGTTAAAGCCAATATCTTCCTCTTTATCTACAAGCCATTTGATTCAATGTCTAATGTCACCTCATCATTTTCAAAAAGAAAAATGGAGAAAGGTTTTGGTCAGATGTTACAGTTCATTACAAAAAATGGAGCATCCTAGAGGAGGCATGTGAAATGTTTGACAAAATGTCTTAAGGAAGTGTTAATTCTTGATCATGTCCTCATCACCAAATAAGTAATCAAGGTTTGGGAAAACAAATGAATATGGGAAATAATTTTCTATCCATCTCTCAACAAAGCTAACAAACCATTGTGAAATCCATTGAAAGATGTGTTCTTCTTGTAAGATCACAAGAAGACTTAAGCTAGCTGATGATTCTTATTTGAGAAAGTGGGCAAGCTGAAGAAATGCAAAGGAGATCAAAGAAAGGATCAACAAGTGAATCATGAAATGTTGGAATACTTTAGAAAAATTGGGGGGAGGGGTTGAATTTGTTATCCAAGGTCTAAATGTATAAATAAAACTTTTCACATCTTAGTGAACCCATAAACATTTATCATCATGCATGCATCCATTAGATTATGCAATCACTTAAAACTTGTAGGTTACTGTCAAATCAATTTGCAAAAATATAAATATGAAACATAACAGATTGAGGAACACATTTGACACAATGATTTATGTGGAAACCCAATTTTGAAAAAAATACCAGTAACATGCTACCCTTTTTCACTCTCATGAAGTGATCCCCTGTGAAAGGCCAACCCTATTAAAGGTTACAATACACATTGTTAAATGTGACCTTGATAAAGGATTTCAATCACCCTATTAGGAGTGAGCCTTGTTAGAGGGCTTTAGACCATTCAATTGGAATGTCACTCAATTAAAGGATTTGCAAATGATTGTTAGGTCAACCTTAATCCAAAGGATTTACCTAAACTGATACAATTATTAGAGAGTAATAGTAAGGCTTGATCTAATAACAACTTACAACTCCATTTTTAGATTACAAATCTCTATTTTAGTCCTTCATTATGCTTGGCCTTCACCCATTTAAGCTCTGATAGCTTGTTCACCCTTCAAGCATTCATACCCTTAATCCTTCTTGCTTAACATGCCAATGTAGACTCTTCTCTTAGGTCACTTGATGAAAAAATACCCTTGACTCCATATCTTCCATAGGTTCTTGTACATGACAACCTTTTCTTCTGACCAGTCATTCCTATAAATAGGAAATTAAGATCTTTTGCCACTCATTCTCCATCGTCCAATTTAGGGTTAGGAATAGATTAGGTAGGATACAATGAATCTACCCCTCATTCCATATCTCTTCTAGAAACTTCTCCTTGAATTCTCTTTGAATTCCCCTCAAAATGGTTTACCTTGAATTTTGTGCCACCAGCTCATCAATCTTATCTTCCACCTGGTTCACACAATCCAAGAAAAAAAACTTGTCGACTCAGATCCATCAAATTCATGATCTTTCAAATAATGCAACCACTCATCATTGACTTGCATCTAATGCTCAGCACACAATATGTTGCTCGGCATCCTCTATAGAATCACTTGGCACGAACTAAAGTTTATTGGTGCTCAACATCAACTAAACTTTACTTGGCATCCACTATTTTGCTTGACATACACTAGAATAGACTTTTACTCAATTCCAATTGATTTTCTACTCGACTTGCACTGACTTTGCTTGGCTCCTACTATCCACTTGGTCAAGCTGGGTAGACAAAATTTGTTTAACTTGTTCTTCTATACTTGCTTAGTGTAACCATCCTTTCTAACCTTAAGTTGATTATCAATACATCATGTTATCACTATCTTAGTTGATTCTTTTACTCCTTTACATAACATAACTCAACCTTTCCTCTAGGTGCTATTGTTACATCTTTTGATCAAATCCTCTTCATCAATCAAATAAGTGCTAGTACTTAAATCATGTAAGTAGTTGTCTTACCAGCAAATAGTAGGTTTGACATCAGTGACAAAAATAATGATTGAAACATATTGATCATACTTGTATCGATCTATTCTCCACAATCTATTTCTTCAACAATCTTCCTTAATCTATTTTCAACAATGAAATATAACTATCAAAGGTCTGATTATGTTCCCATTCTCTCATGACATACTCAAACCATCTCTCACTATATACTAATTTTTTTATCTATCTATGTACTAAAATTTAATCTCTTTCTATCAACCTTAACTTTTTGAGAGTTAAGGTTAGAAAGTTAGAGATTGAGAGTTAGAGCGGTAAAAGTTTGAGTTGGTTATGAACTATCTTGAGAATAATCCAAACTCTAACTTTTTAAGTAGTTATGAACCCAATAATATGGTTATGCTAAAATGGAATATAAATTTATGAATCTCATTGTAATAGGGAACTTTTTTGACCTTGGAATAAGGGAACAATTATGCTAAAATATTGATGAGAAGAAATTTTTTGGAAAGTATGTATATATTTTATCTTTGAAATAAAAAAACCTCTCTTATGTTCTTGGTGCAAGAAAATTACATGGGAAATGTGTTTGGGCTCTTTTTCTAAAATCTAGATTGTCACAACATAAAACTGTTGATTCTTTTTATTTTGAATGTTCTCATGATATTGTGTGAATGTTTATGAATCATGAATCAACATGGGAATAATGATTATCTTAAAGAGTAGTTCTTGGTTATCTTTATTAGCAATTTATGTTAATTCAAGAAAGATGTGAAGTCATTATGTACATTCGTCGTCAGTAGCTTTTCTCTTTAACCTTTAAGTTTGAATACATTTTATTGAAAATCAAATACACTCATCATACAAGGGAGCTACCCCTCTCAAACGCAAAGGAAGGTTGTAATCTGATAGTGATCATTTACAATCTCTCCAAATTTGTAATCTGATAGTGATCATTTACAATCTCTCCAACTGTTGGCACAATTTTCACTATTCATAGGGCGAACAAGGTCATCTCTAAAGGTAATTTTACAGTGAAAATTTTGTTTACCAACTTAACTTCATTTATTTAATCGAGGATTATATTAGATAAGATTTTCTCTTTGAATTTAGTAATCAAATACTCATACAATCTATTGATACTTACATTTTTTGGTATGATTGTAACTTATGATAAATATGGTATGAATAATATATTCAATGTTCTTCCTTTTTAGAAGATCATCAAAAGCTTGACTAAACCAAATAATCTTTATTTTCTACTAATTTGGATGGGATCTCACCTATCTTTTTGGTTATGGATAGACAATTTCTTATTGTTACAGAAGTAGCAATGAGGCTTAAAAATATAATAGTTAAAATAAAAATAAAAGTAAGATATTTTGAAGGCCTCTTTCTTTTTTATATAGTATTACCTTCATAAGACATTGAATGATTTGGAAGATGGACCATTGTATCTATATGGTTTCTTTAGATTTGGTTGGGTTCATAATTTTCTTCAGGCTTCTTTTGAATATGATAATCTCTTATTCCAAATGCAAAGTTAGTAAAGATGGAAAAACACTAGGCATATTTAAAATCATGATAAAGAAGCATCATTGGTCTTAGTCTTTTGTATTAATAGTTTTTTGATTTATTGAGTAAGCACACAACTATGATGGGAAGGTTGTCCCCTTTGCATAGACTCTTTAGTTCTTCTTTCCAAGGCTCTCAATCTGTATGTTTTTTAAGAGATCTTTTCCTCAAGCTATTGATATCCTTTGTGTGGGGCCTAATCTTTATGGCTATTCCAAAGGAGGCTGTCATCTCCATAGTTATTTCTAACATCATGTACTATGTGGTAGTTTGCATGTTTGTTGGATGTTTATTTAGTACATGTGGACAAAGACTCTCAACTAAGGGGTTAAGAACTACAAAGAAAGTCCCTATCATCGATAGATTGTTGTAAGGGCCTCTAGACTATTTGAATTTCATCTGTAAAATATACCCTTCTATAATCATGTTATTGTAAGGGAGGGATGTCATCCTTAAGGATATTGGTGTAAATTTATGTAAATTCTTGTAACTTTTTACAAGAAAATTCATCTTTCATGTAAAAGAAGATATGTCTTCTTTAAGTTATGATAATGGGCACTTGTACTTCCTAATAGGACTTTAGTCCTAGGGTTAACATTGTAAATATTATTTGAAAATTAATAAAATAAGGCTCTTTCCTTTTAGCTAGCAAAAAAATTTCTAGCATTTAAATTAAGTTCTTATTTTTTTTCATTACTATAAATGTTCATGAAATACTAATATCATCATGTTAATATAATAATAAGACTTATTTATGGATAATAATATAAATATTAATAATAAAATTAATTCATATTATTACAAATTATTTTTATTTAAAATCATAAATAAGCCTAAGATCATTAACAAACTAACATTTTAATATTGAAATATTCATTTGTTTTAAATTGGTGTTTTGAATATCATTAGTTTAAGCATAATTTTTGTATTTCACTTGATGATAAATAATGAGTATTTTACCAAATATGAATATGTTATAAAAAAATTATATTAATATCATGTAATATAATACTAGTTTTATAGAAAAATAATATGCATTAGGTTGAATTATTAAAATGTATCTTGCAATCATAATATTGTTGAATACATATTTTTATTATTTATTTTAATTTAATTTATTTTATTTTTGTGTAAACAATGATAAAAAAATTGTTGATTAGGACTAGGATTTAGAGTTTGGGTTAAGATTATTTATTATGGTTTGCTTTAGGGTTTTTCCCTTGATTGAAATTATGGATAATATTAAGGTCCTTTTTAGGGTTATATTAGGTCTTACAAGTTAGAGTTTATTAATTTATTTTTACAAATAGTTGATTTTAGATATTTCTATTATAAATATTTAGAAGACCAAGGTTTTATTTTTTATTAAATTATTTTTGAAAAATTATATTTCTAATTTTGAAACAAAATATTTATATTATTATATTATTTTTCTATATTTCATTTTAGAAAGTAAAATAATGTAGACTAGAGAAAAGACAAAAAAATGATTCTATCTAAATAAGATATTTTTAGCAAAGAAAATAATAATCATCTGTAAATATTCAACCCATAGCTAGTGCCAAGTTGTAGATATAATGACTACTTTTTTTCATGTTAGAACAAATAAATATGATCAAATTATTTAAAATACACGGATATTGAAATCATACGAATGGTGACAAAAGTAAGTTTGTATGATGTGTGGCTAACGAGAAGGAAAAAGTAAAAGGTACTCACAACACTTGATAATGACTACCAATGACAATTTGATGAGCATAGATCCACAACGTATCTTGTATTTTAGGGAAAAGGAGAAATAAAACACAATTCTTGTAAAATACTTCCATAATCATGAAACCTGTCTAGTGTGGCCAGTCTTAAACATCACACACTAAGGAAGAAATTAAGTCTAGAAAAGTAAGTCAAACTTTGACTATTTAACACTTTTGCACTAAGAATGAAGCCTTAGTGTGTGATGTTTAAGCCGGTCGGTCTAGTGTCGACTCAACAAGTCAACCCAACATTAATGACAAGGCAAAAGTGAATGTGACACATGACACCTAACAATGACTACCAATGATTTTTTGATGACCATAGATCATGACTAGATGTGTATTCCAGGCTTATTTGAAGAACACTCACCTCTTTTTTTCTAAATTTTCCCCAAGCCACATGTCATAGTGGCATGAGATGATCAAAAATCTTTAGAAATAAGCAATAAAATTTAACACCATCCATGTCCCACGATTACTCAAATTTTGCCCCTTGGGTTTTTAATTGAAGTGTTTTCAATTAGATAACTAGTATTGAAGATTCAAAAAGAGGAATGCAACACAATCTCATATCTCTTTTCCCACTCACAATCTTCTCAAATTAAAATTCCAAGTTAAATATTGAGCACATACTTCATGCCTATTTAATTTTTCAATTCTCACAACATGGTTTATTATCTTTAGATTATAGAACTATTATTATGGTTTAATTTTGAATAACACATGTAAGTTTAAATTGTAGCTCTATAGAATTATTTTCAATTTTTGAATGAGTATATACCATGATAGACAAAGATGAATTTTTTAAATCTCTTAGTTTACTATTTAGATTATACAACTAGGGTTTAGTTTTTAAGCATAAACTATAATTATGTAGAATTATTTGAATGTTTGAATGAGTACATACCACGATGGGTAAAGCAACCACCATGAGTATGAGTAAATTTCAAAGATAAGATAAAGATATAATAGATATCTACAAACTAGTTAAAACAACATATTTCACTAATGAATTATGTGATATTTATGATCTTGTTATCTATGGAAAAAGAGAATATCATGAACATTAGATTTTATCTTGAAAATAAGTGGAAAGATTCAACAAAGGAGATTAAATATTATCCACTTAACAACACGCTAAATTCAAAGACAAATAATATTGCACCATGGGTTGTTGGATTAATACGCATGGTGTTACCTCAAGTATTCCCTTGTCCAAAAAATCTCATGGTCTACACTAAAAATTATGATGAAAATAGAAAAGAAATTGTCAATAAAAATACACATGAGGAAATTTCATCAATTTCCAAGAGTGAATTTTCTAGTTTGTTGGACTTAGGGTTTGATGTACAAAACGCAAAATTGTACATTGACTAGGGATAGGTGATAGAGAAATATGAGATTTTTTAAAGAAAGTCAAAAAAACTATATATCAAAGGAATAATAAGTAATTATAGACTAGATCAACATCATTAGCATCCTTATGATTATGATATCTTTTTGCAATGGGTCTAAGCTAGTATTTTCTTACTAGCATTTTGTTTGGGATTGGAAAGTAACAAAGAAGTGGGTGACAACATTCTTGGAATGATTTTCAATATTCATTGTAAATCAAAACCAATGAGATATAATTTTATTGAACACATTTCCCATTTCATGCAAGAATAATTACTAATGTTTAAAATAGGTTCACATAAAATATTTAGATTCAAAACCTACTTCTATGATAAAATTATTTTGAATAAATATATTACTATTATTATAATTATTAACTACAAGAAATACTATAATATTTAGTTAACTCATATCATTATATTAATAATGTTAGTTATATATTTTATTCATTTTGTGTACTATTATAGTATTTAACACTATATCGTTAATCATATTATGTGTATATATATGTATATACATATATATCTATGTACACACACACACACACATATACATATGTGTGTGTATAACACACACACACACACACACACATATATATATATATATATATATATATATATATGTATGTATGTATGTATGTATGTATGTATGTATGTATGTATGTATGTATGTATGTATGTATGTATGTATGTATGTATGTATGTATGTATGTATGTATGTATGTATGTATGTATATGTGTGTATATATGTATATATATGCATATATGTATGTATATATATATATATAATTTATAAGTATATTTTTATACTATTCATTTTTTATTTTTTTTTATTATAGTATTTATCATTGGACTTACATAGTATAGTTTATATTAAAATTGTCTCTATTTGGCTATAATTATAATATATAATTTTATGAATAATATTACTTATTTCCTTAAGATTAATATTTCTTATAATATTTATTATTTATTATTAAAGTTCTACTTAAAATGGGGACATAAAAAAACTACAACCATTTTATAGACTTCTTTTTGGCACTAATGTATCATAATATTATATGCACTACAATGTCTAGATTTCCTATGTCTTACAGAGATTGCATTCAACTCGATAGTCAAATATAATTGGTTGACTAATAATTCATTGAAGACTACATTGTATTAAGGTTTTACAGTTCAGTGGTAGAACCCTACAAACTTTTAATACATCTGATAGAGAGGGTTTTTGCATTGAAATACGTATGACGGATGGAGAGCACAAATGTACTCTTTCATGGTCAGGAAAAGAAAATATTATTTCCTTCCTTGCTTTTCTTATGTGGAGGGTTCACATTTGAGAGAAGAGTATTCAAAGTGACACATGGCTTTTTTTTACAATTTTTATCTTTGATGTTGACAGTCACTCGAAGTATGATCTACTCAACATAATTAGAACATATCTTACATAGAATGGGAACTTCACAGGAAAATGTCAACTTGAGAGTATGTCATTGATAGAATTTTTTTTTTAAACATGGACTTATGCGATGTGGTAAAAAATGAGATGGAGAAATATGTTGTCGAAAATAATATTTCAATACAAGAATTGTCATCACAAATTATACCATTGCACATATAGAAAGGAAACATGCAACCTATGACATCTAGAATTTCTATCAAAAATTTGATCAACCATCTAGAAAATATATTTCACATGCCCTCTTTGATCAATGTAGAGGTGGTAATTGGACTCATACCAAATTTGTTCATTTTTGGGAAACGAGGAAGAATCTCGATGAGCCAAAGACCCCTGCAGTTTTTTATGATTTGGATGACAACAAGATATTTAGCAAATTTTGGAATAATAAGCATCCAAATAAATCATATCATAGAAATGATGATCATGAAGATAATGAGTATGAGAAGGATTCTACAGATCCCACATCCACTGATACCACTCCCAAAACTACTATAGTTTATTTAACTTTAAGTGAAGGAGATTAAGGAAAAATATAGAAAAGGGTTTGAAATTATAGAAAAAATAGGTTTTTCAAGTGATGGCACCCTAGGTCCAATAGGTGATGGACATTGGAATCCACTTGACATACTAGCTCCATCAAACTATGGTAAGAAACCAGTCATTAGAGGTAAATCATCAAGCTCGTCACAAAAGGGTACTACTTAGTTTCATTTCATTGCAACTTCATATATTTAATCTTCAATTCTAATTCCACCTATTCCAAATAATAAAACAATATGAATCAAATGCCACTATTGTAACAATTATCAATACTAATCCAACGACGAGTACAAAATTAGCCACTATTGAAAATTCTTCAAGACAATACCCTTAGAACAATCCAAGAACTCTACTTGCTAGTGATAGTGAGATGGGATTAGGAATGGGTCAAGTTTTTGCTAATCCTCATAATGCAATTTTTAGAACCATAAGCATATGTTGAGGTAGCTACATCACTACAAGTGTTATTTTTCCTTTCAAACATTCAATTGTGTCAGCAAACCTTAATTTTAATTAAAATGACTTTGTAACTAACTTTGAATAAACAAAATAAAAGGAAATTGAAGAAGGATGCAATTGTTGTAGCTCATAATGTAAAAATTGCATCAAATAGAGTATTTTCCACATATGACCAAAACAAATAAATGATGGAGTTCATGGTTGTTGTGTCCCTGCCTAGAGATCACCACCAAAGAGTTAGATCCATCAAATTTTCATATTAGCACCCTACAAATGGACTTTTCCAAAATTAAAATTGTGGACAAATTCAATGTGGCGAGAGAGAGGGGGGGCCTAGAGAAGGTAATTGAAAAGCTATACGAACACCTAGAAAATGAAGAGGAAAAAGAGAAAGTAACAAATAATTAGAGAAAGGGACAAATAGAATCCTCTCAAGAAGTAATTGTACAACAAGAAAATATAGAGGCAAGGTGAAATGATTTGAGGGAAAAGTTAGAATAAAGCAATAAAAAAATTAAGGATGGAAAATCCTCTTCACTAATTTTATTGAAAAAGGTGGAGACTACAACACAAAAAAATTATAAATTAAATAAGGAATTGAAGAATGAGAGGGTGAAAGAAAAACAATGGGAAGATAAAGTATTGGAAATTTTAAAAAAACTTGGTGAACACTAGTTGTTAGAATTGAGGGAAGAGTTATAGAAGGTAAATAAAATAATTAAAACTTATGAAAATATATTGAATGGGTCAATGGAAAACTTAAAAGTATAGTCAAGTAAATTAAATAAAACATTTGGGGGGAAATAAAGGAAAATGATGATAAGTTGTGTGATTAGTTTGAATTGAATGGAAGTGTTAGTGATATTGGGAAGCTCAAAGAGATGTTGAGAAGAACAAAAATCTTTATCAGATAGAGAATACTGAAAAAATAGATTTTAAACCAAATAATGAAGTAGGAACATTGTGGGTATAATAGCAATCTTGCATCACCCAAAAATATTTTCTTTTCAGTCTTTTCTACTTTAATAAGGACTAGTAGACAGGGTGGTTACTATTTATGGGAACTTGTTATTTTTAGTAAGTGTGTCATATGAGCTCAGAATGTTCTTATTTTCTACATTAAGGTTAATTTTAGAATTATAAGCCTACCATAATAATCTCATTGCTCCAAGTATTAGAGAAGTTATAGTGGATTTTTGATGGAAAAATTTGCAAAAAAATCTGTAGGCTCATTTTTGGAGGCTTTAGAGTCCCTAATGAGGTCTAAAAACTTGATGGAAGGGTGCTTGCTTGGTTCCAAGCTTGTAGATTAGGAGCTAATGTTTCCAAAAAGTGGTTATAATAGCCAATCAGAGCAACGGTTCAAGAGTTATGGTCTTCGGAAGTTGGGCTACTGAAATTTCTAAAATAATTTGTCAAAAATATATTTAGCCAACTCTATATGTATTATCAGGGTCTGTTGGCCTTAGGTATTAAGTTTGAGCATCTAGAACCTTCCTAGATGGCATAAAATTGCCTATTTAAGAAAAGCCTGAACATTGTCTAGGATAGCTCTGGGTGATTGTTTGCAGCTTGTCTTGCAGATTACTGTAATGAAGGCGCCCATGTGGGTTAGCATATTGTACTTGTGAATTCTATAATCTCGCATTTGCAGCACAAATAAGAAGTCCATATTTTATTCTTGCATTTTTTGTTGTTTCTTTGTTTCTGTTATGGTTTATGGTATTAAGGGGAGCACCCTTCATCAAATAAACATAAAGAGTGAAAAGTATTTAGAAAGAAAAGAATTCAAGACTATTTGTTACCAATGAAGACATCATGTATCATTCTGAAATGTCAAAAATAAGGGAAGAAGAGGAAATTTTGACCACATACAGGAGAAAGTTTGCCAAGATAAATAAAAATAACCAAAAGAATAAGTCTTTCTTTTTTGAATCACAGTCCTACTAACTCATCAAAAAGATTTATTGGAAGAGAAGCTTACCAAAAAAATTTGGAGGAGACAATGAAGTCTAAACTAGGAATTTTCCTCATGACACAACTCCTAAAAGCATGACAAATTGCATCAAACCATTGACAATTTTGAATGCAGTATTGGATGGATCATTTACTTCAAGGAATTCTTCCAAGAATGAATTTCTAACGATGTTGTAGGTCATTTACTATAACATGACAAATATTGACCTTCCAAGCAAAGGAAAATGTAGTAGCCTAAAAAATAAGTAGAATCATTTGATAATTGATTAATCATAGTATGGAAAGTACTTTCAACCATCTTTATATTTTATTTCTAATGGCATCAATAGAGTTTAAAGTTTGAACTTTGTTTCTTGAACATGATAATTTAGTAGAATCCAAATAATAATTTACAAAGTTGACTTGTCAAATGCAGAAATGTATAGTTATGGAGATGTTGTGATATTGATTTTGATGTTGAGTCTTCACATGAAGAAAATCGACCTAAGTTATTTTCCCCCCTTCTTTCTATAAAAAGGAATTCAATGTCATTTTCTTAGGGTTAAGAAATTGAATTTGGGTATTGACTTTTGCAAATAGGATCACACAAAGACTAGAGTTTTCTACTTACTGTACTATCTTAAATAGGAAGCACTCTAGTTTAATGAAGTTTTTGCACCTATTTAAAGTGAGATCATCAATTTCCTCTTCTCTTTCATCTCTTCTTCCCTTGGGGTAAAACCTAATAGATCCTCTTTAAAGATCCTATTTCATGGTGTTAAGCTCAAGGTAGGATTTATTTCACCTAGGTCCCTCCTTTTCAAGAATTTATCCACTTTAAATCTTCATCTCACACTAAAATGATTATATCTCAAATTTTGAACCTAATTTTGGGATTCCAAGACCTATTTTGGAGCCCTGAGACAACCCCAAGGATTTTTTATCCTAATAATTAGGGTAAAATTTTTCCCGTAATGGGCCATTAAGGGGAAAAATTTTCCCCTAATGAGACCCCATTTTAGGTCCTCTTCTTGGATCTCATGTCTGGTCAGTTTTGAGGTGCAAACTTCTAGGCAAGTCAACTTATGAGAGTAAGGTAATTCTGAGCTCTTTATAAACCCTTCCACTTTCTCCATTTCTCATCCATTAAGTTCAATTTCAAGCACTCTCTCTCAAGATCTCAAGTTATCAAACATTTTTCAAGCATTCAAGGCATCCAAATTATTCCTCCATTGAAGGTCAAGGCTTCATGCAATCAATCTATTGAAGAATTTTATGCTAGATCTTCCATTTCCAACATTCAAGATCTTCATTCATATATTCAAGATCCTTTGTTACATCTTCTACATCCATCCTCTCAAGATCTACATTCATCTACAATACAAATTTCAAGCACATTCAATCATGAATGTTTTGTCTTACTTTGATTTACTTTCTAGGGTTTTGAAGTTGAGTTAAAGCTATTGCATCTAGATACTTCATCACATTCCAAATTGAAGAGCATATTCATAGATTTACATTGCTTCATGTTAGATCTATTACTAGAATTTGCAATCATTCAATCAATCTTTATTTCAATTCAAAGTTAATTCCTAAAATGGGGTTTGATTAAGGCAACCCACCCACCTAACCCCACCGCCACCCCCCGCTACCCCACCCCCCTAACAACAAAAAATAAATCCTTTGTTTTCTAGGTTTTATATCTCAAATTGATGAAGATGAATATGTTGTAGATCAGAGTACCCATTTTTTTGTTTAGCGTAATTGTGAAATCAGAATTAGTTTTGGACACCTTCAATCAAGGGAGAACTTCACCCCTAAAGCATAATTTTTCCCTTGACATAAAATTTCACCCCTGATGCATTATTTTACCCTTCACAGATCATCGAATGATATCTAGGTATTGTAAATTGAGTAATTTTCAATTTAGATAGTGGGAATCAACACCTTTGAAGGCTTTTTTATAGCCTATTCTCACATTCATATCTCACAAGGTATATCTTTTTCCTGTCTTTCATCATTTTCTCATATCTTTATATCTCAATGTTATGAGGTGGAGGTGAGAGGGAACTAAACCTAAGTTATCCATTACTTTGTCCATTAGGTTTGGATTGATACCTCCTCTTGATTTAATCTAATCTAATCAAAAGGGGTGGATCTAAGTCTTCCCCCTTTTAAATTTGTTAGGTGGTTGATTCCATTTTACACCTACACATATTGATCAACCCAACCATGTCAACTTTTTCTTTTGTGGTGTTATATTTGTCTCCTTTGTTAATATTTGGAGTTAGATTACTTTTTGGTGTATCTAGATCTTCTTTGTATTCTATTTTTTGCATTGGTGATATTTAGATCTCCTTTTGCATTGTTTACATATAGATTTAATTTCATATTTTATTTTATTTTCAAAAATACAACAAAGATAAAATTTCGTCTAGTTTCTTTCATACTCATTGCATTCATTTCAATGGGTTTGTTGTCTTTCTTTTCAAGTTTCATTCGTGATATTCAAGATATTCCATTTCATGCATATGATGACAACTTATTTTTTCCTTACACCGATTCTCATTCCCCTTCAAAGGGTAGTCTTTTCAAATATGATGTTGATCAACCTTTAATGATTAATGATATTCCTAACCTTGATAGTGATGTTGTTTAGGATGAGCCCTTAGATAGGAATATTGATTACTCTCCCCTTCTTGAATTTTTTTTGAGTCATGAATGTTCCTCCTTTAATGTGATTTTTCTTCCCTCCTTAGATGATCTTTGTATTTGGGATGAACCCATAGATAATGATGTTGATTACTCTCTTCCTCATGAGACACCTTTGGATGATTTCATGGTCCTTAGTCTTATTTATCAACCTCTTTCTATACATATCCCTTCTATACATGAGGCCTTTATGAGTTTTGTTTATCTTTCTCCTAAAAGTGCCTTAGTCATAGAAGATCACACCCTTGATCCTTCTTCTTATTCCTTTCAAGGTAAATCTCAAACCAATTTGGGTCTTTTCAAACATTAGGACCTTCCTTTCATCAATCCAAACTTAGATCCTAAGGATTCTATTCATATTGACCCTCTAAGTGGCTTCTCAATTCGTCAAGATTGAGAACCTTTATATTTCTCACCAATGTTCTACATTCTTAACTGTGTGTATCAAATGCCTTTGTTTCATGATTATATGCATTTTGATTTCTTCTCTTTACATTTTCATCTAATTACATCTTAGAGATGTTATTCTATGATTTATCATTCTTCTCAATGTATTGCTTATGTTATGTTTCATATGAATTATAATGATGAATGGTTTCTTTTCATGATCACTTTACTTAACATGTCTACATCCCTATTATCTTGTTCCTTGGTTTGTGACATTTTTAGCCCATGTTTTGGGGGCTTATTGTCCTACTCCATGAGCAACATAATAGACATTTTCCTTATCTCTTCACTTGGGGAGCAAGGGCCCTATTTCCTCTTCCTATCATAGGATCCATTATCTCCCTTTTTAAATTTTATTTACAATTAGGAATTCATGATGTTTCCTTCTTCCTTTTATTTATGCATCAAATTTCCCTTATGATTTTGCATTCTATTCTAATGAATCTATCCTTTAGGGCTTATATTGGATTTTCTTTCTCTCTTCCCTCTAGGATCCATTATCCTTTGGTTTTGTTTTCATAATAACTAAGTAGGAATAATCTGGTCTCCTTTAATCTATTTATTTAATTTCTCTATATATTTTTATTTTTTATGGAACATTCTTATATGTCAATATGTATTGCTTTGTTACATGCATTACTATGGTTTTTTCCTAACAAGTGTCTTTGCATGCTTTTAATTTTAATACTTCCCATTTATTGAACATCTATAGCTTACCACATGTGTGATATTCTTTCCTAACATCTCATGTTGTTTAGAATTGATTATCCCATGATGTTTCTTTTATCCCCTCTATGGTGTATCATTATATGCTTCATATGGGGTGTTTTTTGCATGACTGTTGATTTTTTCTTACAAATAATCCTTGTCTTTCAAGATTTTCTTATACTATCTACCATAGATTTCTTTTTCTTGTCTCACACTTGGAGGATAAGATCCTTTGTATATTATTTTCCTTTTTCTTATGGATTTAATTTCTTCAAACTTACATGGAACTTGTTTATTATATGACATTGTTCTTTCTTTATGAAGAATTGTGTCTTGACTATGAATTCTCTCTTTTGTAAAGGGTGCATGTCCTATGTCATCACATCTTCTTTATCAAGTAAAGCTATGTCCATTGTATACATTTTCTTTTTCTTGAAGATTGTAGTCCTCCATCCAAGAATCCCTATTCCTTCTATAGTTTGGGAGTTGAATAGGTGCATTCTTGTTCTTCTTCCCTGTTTTTTCTTGGAGGTGTCTATTGGAATATCTAGCATAACTAAGGGGGGTGAATTATTTACCAAGGTCCAAATGTAAAAATAAAACTTTTTAGTACTTAACATGATTCATATCCATATATCCATATCATGCATGCATCCATTAGGTCATCCAATATCTTAAACTTTGTACGCTACTATCCTAGGTCAAAACAATTTTGCAAAAATGTAAACATGAAACATCACAGATTCAATCACACATTTGAGGATTTAATGTGTAAAATAAACTTGGAAAAAACCACTAGTAACATGCTACCAATTTTCACTCTTCTGAAGTGAGCACTGCTAGAAGCCAACCCTATTAAAGGTTACAACACACACTGTTAAATGTGAACTTGATTAAAGGATTTCAATCATCCTATTAGGAGTGAGCATTTTTAGATGACTTTAGAACATTCCATTATAATTTCACCCTATTATAGGATTTACTCATGACTGTTAGGTTAACCTTAATCCAAAGGATTTATCCAAACTGATACAATTGTTAGAGAGTAGCAGTAGGACTTGATCTAATAGCAAAATAACTCACTTGTACATAAAAAATCTCTATTCAACTCTCCATTATTCTTGGCATTGAATCCCATTCATCTTTGATAGCTTGTTCACCCCTTCAAGCTTCACCTCCTTAAGCCTTCATGCTTAGTATTCCATTTGTAGATCCATCTCTTAAGCCCTCATATGAAGTAGTACCATTAGACTTCTTCTCTATCTTTCTTCGCTCCTCTAACTCTTCTCTAGGCTTCAACTATAATTTCTTCTAGCTTAGTATCCTCTTCAATAGTGAATTTATATCTTTTGTCACTTAACCACAATCATCCATTTTAGGGTTAGGTAAGATTCATTGAATAACCATATTTCTATTTTGTTCTTTCTCTAGAAAATTCTCTTACAATCCTCCTTAGATTCATTTCAAAATGGTTTATCTTGAATTATGTGCCAACATCTCATCAAGCTTATCTTCCACATGTTTCACATAATTCAAGAAATCAATTTTTTTGGCTCAGATTCATCAAATCTTCGATCAAACTCTTTATGATGTCACTTGACAACAACTACCTTTTGATGCTCAGCCAACACTAGGTTGCTTGATATCCACTAAAATTTACTCAGCACATACTATCTTTTTATTGATGCTCAGCACATACTAAATTTTCTCAGCATACACTATTTCTTCACTTTTCTCAGCATGTACCAATTTTCTTCTTGACTTGAACTAGCATTGCTCGGCTCCTACTGTTTCCTCGATCAAGCTTGGCAGACACAATTCTTTCATAGTCTTATTCTAGTCTTTGCTTGTGTATCCTTTTAGTTTAGCCTTAAGTAGATAAACAATACACTATATCATCAATGTCTTATCTGGTCTTAGTGCTCTTTTTATACACCATATAACTCAACCTTTCTCTAGGTATTCTTGTTATCCTTTCTTCTTCACAACCTCTTTATCAATCAATCAAATGATAGCATTCAGAACAAAGCAAGCAATTGTCTTACTAGTAAGCAATAGGTTAGACATTAGTGACAAAATAATAATTGTTCCACATTCTTATACTTCAACAGTCTTCTTTATCAACAATCACCCTCTTTGGAATTGATGGCAAACCAATACCAACAACAATACCAAAAAGAAGCTTAATACCTTGTATTGAAATATCTCCCTCAATCAGTATCTTTTCTTCTTCTATATAGGCTATTGTCAAACTTCCTCTTTTCAGATCAACTCTATAGATCTCTCCCTCTATGCCTCTTTGATTAACTTTCTCTTTTATGATCTTTAACATCTTCCTCATAGTTCTATTAGATAGTATTCTCCTTCTTTCTTCTAGTAAACTCTAGAGTCTCCCTCTTTGCTCTGTCTCTCTCTCTAGTTCTATCTCCCTCTTTGACAACAATGCCAAAGACTTGCCATCTCTTCATGTAGATATTAGCAATTTGGGTTATCCCTCTATCACCTTGAATGTGACTATAAATCTTTTGTTTAAAATCCTTCTTTACTTTAGGCAGTTCCTAAAGTAAGATCCACTGCATCAAGTTATAAAATATGTCATTCAACTCAATTGATGTAGGACACTACTCTTTCTTCTCAAGTAGCTTGGGATAGGGTAACACCCCTAGTTTACCTCTTAAATAATCATACGCATCCTTAGGTAAATCCTTTGTGAATATATTAGCTATATGTTCTTTTGTAGTCACATATTCCATTCTCATTTCCTTATCTTGAACCAACTCTCTCAAATAATGATATTTGATTGCAATGTGTTTTGTCTTTGTATATGTTATAGGGTTCAAAGATATGTTTATAGCACTTGTATTGTCATGATAGATTACAAAAATTTTAGTGATTTCCTCCTTCATTCCTTTGAGTAACTATTTAATCCATACCACATCGGTATAATTCATTGTAGTAGCCACATATTCATCTTCAGTAATAGATTGTAAAATGCAATTTGGTTTCTTAATAGTCCATGAGACTAATCTTTTTCCTAACAAAAATTCTCCACCACATGTACTTTTTATGTCATTAATGTTTCCAACCCAATCATCAAAAGTGTAGGCTCTCAATTCAAATGTATCATTCTTTTATAGTATAGACCATAATCTTCTATCCCTTTCAAATATCTCATAATCATTTTGACAACCATTAAGTGATTCTCCTTAGGATTTGCAGAAACCCTTTAAACAATCCCAACAACTACAGCAATATCAAGTCTTCTATGAACAACATATTACAATTTACCAATCGTAGACTTGTATAATGTTTGATTCACGTCAGCAGAATCATCAGTTGTGAATAGTTTATGTTATGTCACCATAGGAGTGCTAATTGGTTTTGAATCTTCCATACCAAAGATTTTCAAGATTTCTTTCACATACTTGGACTGAGTAATGTAAACACCATACTTCATCTGATATACTTGCAATCCAACAAAGAATTTTATCTCACCAAACATAGAAATTTCAAATTCTTTTATCATTTCATTTACATATGTCTTGCATAAAGAATTTTGTCCTCCAAATATGATATCAGCAACCAAAATTTCAGCAAGTAAAATTCATTTACCTCCTTTTTTCTTCAAATACAAATTGTTGTTATCATATGTCTTTTCAAAAGCAATCTTCACAAGAAAATTGTGTAGTCTTTCATACCATGTTCTAGGAGCTTTCTTCCAACCATATAAAGCTTTGTGTTATCTACATACCATGTTCTTCTTGTTTGGATCTACAAATCCCTTTGGTTGTTCAATGTAAACCTCTTCTTCCAATATACCATTAAAAAATGTAGACTTTACATCCATTTGATAAACTTTGAATCCTTGATAAGTAGAATAAGCAAGCATAGTTCTTACTCCTTCCAATCTTGCAACTAGGGTAAATGTCTCTCCATAGTCAATACCCTCTTCTTGTGTATATCCTTTGCAAATTAATTTTTCCTTATTCCTTGTTACTTCACCATTATCATCTAATTTGTTTTTGTACACCCACTTGGTTCCAATAACATTCTTGCCCTGTAGTATGGGTACAAGTGTCTAGGTCTTATTCATCCCAATTTGATCAATTTCTTCATTCAGGCTTGAATCCAGTCTTCATTCTCTAATGCATCTTTCACTATTTTTGGTTCATGCACACTTAAAAAACATGTCTCATTTCTCAATCTATTCCTTGTCATTGGTCCATCTTCTTTTCCACCAATAATTTGTTTAGCAAGATGATGTCTTCTGACATATTTTGATATCCTTGGTTATGTTCTTCTTTCTTTAGAAATAGGTCTTTCATGAATTTCAATCTCAAGTTCACTATGTACTTCTCTATTAGGTAGTTTTGCATTTCTTTCTTGTATACTTATCTCAACATCAGATTGTACCTCAGCTTCTGACTACAACTCGGTTCCTAAATGCAACTTGACATCCATTGTATGTGACTCGGCAATCACAGATTCTTGTTGATTAGCAACTTGGTTCTCAGTTTCATCAGTCATGCTTGTTGAAAATAATTATTCAATTGTATATTTTCTTTGATGTTACAAAAAATTTTAAGCCTTTATCGAGAAGTCAATGTTAGCCAAGCTCACTCAAGCATCAAGGCAGTTTCCTGTGTATGCTGAGCATTCCATTCATAATCGAGTTTAGTTCATTACCAAAGGAAAGATAGCACAAAGTTAGTATTGAACAAGTTGGGTTAGTTAACAAAGGGTTTCTCTGTGTTGACCGAGTGCTCAATTTTGTATTAGTTGATTGTCAACATATTGAGTCTGATAGTTTTATCGGTTGATACTAGCAAACATAAGGGATGAAAATTATTTTGATTAGAAGTGTATTCAAGCTAACTTGACAAGGTAAATCATATAAATGAAAGGTCAAGGTGAGGATTGAAGAATGAAAAACATGTGGAAAAGAAGAAGATGAATAAAGGAAGCAAATTAGAATGATATTTGTAAGAGGGCAGAGTATCCAAGTTGACCGATGCAAAGAACAATCTGATCAAAGAGGATTAAGTAATCAAGCCAGAATTAAGATCTAAATTAGAAAAGTCAGTAGCATCAGCAATCAATTCAATTCATTGTTACTCTCTAATAATTGTAGCCATAAATTAGATCTCCTAAACAGAGTAACCTAACAACTATTTTGTAAATCCTCTAACAAGATGACATTTCTAGATTGAAGTGTTTGAAGACCTCTAACAAGGCCACTCATAACAAGGTGAATTGAATCCTCTAATAGGGTCACACCTAACAATGTGTTTTGTAACCTTTAATAGGGTTGGCTCCCAACAGTGCTCACTTTAGAAGAGTAAAAAATAATAACTAGTTGTAGTTGGTGGTTTTTCCAAATTGGGTTTCCACATTAAATCTTGGTGTTTCTTGTGTTAATGTTATTTCCTTTATGTTTCTACAACTAAGTTAATCAAGGCTAATCACATTAAATATCTTAAGATCATTAATGTTTAGTGTTAATCAAGTAACAATAATATTTAGTGTTAACTGAGTTACAACAAAATATTTAGTGTTAATCAAGTTACAACAAAATATTAGTGTTAATCGAGTTTTAGCAAGATTTTGGTTTTATATTGTGTTGAAATCTTAAAGGGACTTGGATTTTTTAGTGGTAACTAATTCACCCCTCCCCTCTTAGTTACTCCTTTCCATTTCTAACAATTGGTATTAGAGATAATGGTGATTGTAGATAAGGTTTCAAGGACCTAAGCTATAGATCAAGATGTCTTATAGAAGAGAGATTCCCAAGTCGAAAAAAGATAACTTCAAATCATGGCAGGAACTCATGAAGCTGTATTTGGAAACCATTGGATAGTCATGCCTAAAATACATAGAGAACAAGTGTGTGGAACATGTTGGACCTTTGTCTATGGATCAAATTTTGAGAAAGAAGAATCACAACATAATGATGATTGACATTGCTTCAACTCTCAATTATGTTGAATTTGATGAAGTCAAATATTGTCCTACTACTCATGAAATGTGGGTCAAGCTAAAACATATCTATGGAGGAGATGACAATGTGAGGAGAGCTAAGGCAGAAAGTCTAAGAGGTCAGTTTGATCAAATGAAGATGAAAGAAGATGAAAACATTGTAAAATACAATGAAAGAATTAGAGCAAGTGTGAGTGCAATCATAGCCTCGGGAGAGAAAATAGATAATGTAATAGTGGTCAACAAGGTACTCTAAACTCTTATTCCTATTTATGCAATTAGAGTTTCAGCTATTCAAGAAATGAGATGTGATCCCAAAATTATATAACTTTGGATGAACTAGTGGGAAGGTTGACAACCTTTGAGTTAAACAACTTTGATAACTATGTTCCTAAATCTAGTAGCATTGAGTCTACATTTCAACATAAATATTTTCTCAAAAATAAAGGTGAAAAATCCAAAAGAAACATTCTGAAAGTGAAGAAGAAGATGATTCTAATGATGATGATTTTGAAGCCATTAAAGCCCTTCTTGCAAGAAGATTCCCTAAATGCAAAAGAAAGTACAAAGTTAAAATGCCCCTAATCTATTTTTCTTGTGAAGAAGTTGGTCACATTGATGCAAGATATCCAAAGAAAGAACACAAAGAAGAAAAGAAGAATAACAAGTACAAAGGCAAGAAAGATCTCAAAAGCTACAAAGACTACAAGGATAAAGGTAAGAAATCATGTTACATGGCTAAAGACTCTAATAGTAGTGATGATGAAGAAACGATTTACATTGATATTAAAGATGAATCAGATGATGAAAATGATAAGATGGCCCTCATTTCTCATATTAGCAAGGATGACACATGGATCATAGATAGTGGTTGTTCTCACCACATACTAGTGGCAAAACAAAATTTGAGCACTTCGAACATTATGATGGTGGGAGTTTTAGATTTAGGAATGATGAACCTTGTTATGTAAAGGGAAAAGGTTTCATTGCATAAATTGATGAACTCAAATGTGACGATGCCTACTGGGTTGAATGATTGAAACACAATCTACTTAGTGTGGCACAGTTGAACAACATTAGATTCAAGGTGGAATTCATGAATCGAAAGGCCAAGTTGTTGGATGCAAAAGGAAACATAGTTGGGAATGGAAATTAAACAAGAGGTAACCTATTCTATCTAGATCTAACTAAAAGTTCATGTCTCATAGCTCAAGTAGAGGAAAGTCAGTTATGAAATAAAAGATTGTGTCATGTGAATTTTGAAAACCTAGTCAACATAAGAAAGAATAAAAGAGTGAGAGGCATTCCAATTCTAAGGAAACCTGATATGGGCATGTGCAAAAATTGTCAAATTGGAATGATGGAAAATACAAGCTTCAAAAAGAAAGAATTATCACTTGAAAGAAGTTCTAGAGCTGGTTCATATAGATCTTTGTGGACCTATTGGCATAGAAAGCTATTGTGGAGATAAGTATTTTATTTTATTTGTTAATGACTATTGTAGAATGATGATAGTGATGTAGTTGAAAGATAAATCTAAAGCCTTTCAAAAATTCAAGTGGTATCTAGCTAGAGTGGAAAAAGAAATAGAAAAGAAACTAAAATGTCTAAGGTCAATGGAGGAGGAGAACTCATCTCAAATGAAGTCAATGAATTCTACAATTAAAGAGGAATCAAAAGATAGGTGTTTGCACCTAGTACACCTCAGTAGAATGGCATAGCATAAAGAAGAAATAGATCCATTGTGGATTGTGCAAGAACACTAATGATAGAGAAAAATGTTACAATCAAATACTAGAAGGAAGTAATCAATATAGTAGTTCATACCTTGAACAGAGTTTAGCTAAAGAAAGGATAAAACTCCTTATGAAATATGATATGGCTTTATACCTAATTTTTTTAATTTCAAAGTATTTGGAAACAAATGTTATATCTTAAAAGAAACAAGGAAAGGAAAATTTGATGTGAAAAGTGATGAAAGCATATTCCTAGGATACTTCAGCAAAAGAAAAGCATATAAATGTTTAAATTTTACTACTCACAAGGTTATAGAAAGTGCACATGTAAGAATTGATGAGTTTGTACAAAAGAGCGAAGAAAAAAGGAGAAAAGAACCTAAAAACTACATAAACTTTGTCTACTTTGAACCTGATACTTTACCTAAAATTCAAGAAAATGCATTTGGAAATCAGTAGTCTTCACCACTCAAGTCCCCTAACTATCTAGTTCAACCTGAGTAGAGGCCAAAGAAACCTAATTCATAGTCTGAAGGACCTGAGTCATAGTCAAAATGACCCAAGTTTCATCCAATGCAAACTAAGTAATAGTCTAAAGGACTCGAGTGTTGCAAATATAAGAGGAGTAGCTAAGAGGGAGGGGTGAATTAGTTACTAGAAAAACAAATTCAAAATCCCTTAAGATGTCAAAAAAACTCTACTAAAACTAGAATATTGTTATAGCTTGATTAGTACTAAGAATTACTTGGTTAACTAATGCAAGATGACACAAGGAGGGTGAGAAGAACTAGGGCCAAAGGCACACCTAGCAATCCAAACCAACCTTGTAGAGTTAACACAATGGAAGAAAACACACAAAGAGAATAGTACCATAGAGAGAGAGAGAGAGAGAGAGAGAGAGAGAGAGAGAGAGAGAGAGAGAGAGAGAGAGAGAGAGAGAGAGAACAATATTATTTTATTGATTCACCAAATGACCAACATACATACCTAGCTGTAAGGCCTTCTGCATTATGACTAGATACAAAATACTTTCCAGATCCAAGATCCAACTTCAAATTTGCACTTCCAAACACATATGCATCAAACTTGTACAGTCCTCCAAAATCTCCCAAAATTTTCCCTAACTCTAAACCTAAACACCCTATTTATACTTGTCAAAATAACTTACAAAAGATTCTAGAACATATTAAAACAAAAAGGTTGACCCTAAAATGGTTTGCACACATCCCAAGATATGATCTTATCATAAAATTCATGATCAAAATTAATCCTATAAGTCAACTCCCATTAAGAACCAAAACAAAGAAAATTCATCCAAAATGTCGATACTCGGCATCAATAGGAACACTTAGCACATGAAAGATCACTTGACACACACTATTGAACTTGTTGGAGATACAATAGGAAAGTAAACTCTGAGAGGGGGGTGAATCAACACTTAAAACTTTCAACCTCTAAAACTATTCACCACACATCCATCTCACAATCTATGCATACAAACTGAAATACCAAATTTAAGCATATACATTCATAGCATGAAAATAAATATTCAAAACATGTATGACACAAGATATTTGGTTACCAAGAAACCCTCCAAGGAGAAGGTAAATTTTGGGTGGGGATGAAACCAACAAATCTTCACTAGTACAGTAATAAAGTGTATCTAATGAAGGCTACAATGTTTGATCATGAAACATGATCTACCCTATGAAAGGTCCACCATGTTAAAGGCTAACAAGATTGTTAGATCTTACACTATTAAAGGATTTAAAACACCTTACTAAAAGTGTGCCTGGTAAGAGGACTTTAACTTACAATGAAGTAAGCACCATGTTAAAAGATTTACAAGAGCTTATTAGGACTACTTTGTTAATAGATTTAACTGATTCGCCTATTAAAATGTCTCAATATAGATCCTTTGGTTAGCACTCTGTTGCTTGATGTCAGATCACCTCTATACTGATGTGTAATTGATCCATTTTTATCAGATGTACCTTTTTTGTCCTTTGTTTCCTTTCCTCTATTCTCCTTCTAACTAATTATGTAATGTAACTCAACTCATAACACTTTGATGACCATGAATTCTCTATTTGTGCATGCAAAATCTCTTCAATTCTCCTTAGCATTCCTCTCTCCGTCTCTTTAAATTTTAGGGTTTATCTTCCTTAAGAAGACTTGGGTGATTTAGGGTTAGGTATGAATCAATGGTAGTGATTCACCCATATTGTCACTTAAACCTTCCCTTTTTCTGATTGGATGCATGTCATGCATAGGGATTCACAATTAAGATTCATTCTTATCAACAAAAATATAAAACAATACTTAAGTGAGCCAAAAAATGGTTTACATAGTAGTTTGTGCCAATACAACTATGTCAAAACTGTATTACTCAACATCTGAAGTCTATGGTGCTCGGCACAATTGTAACTTCAATGTTGTCACTCAGCATGCATTGCTTGTTCAACACTTGAATCACTCGGCACATGCTATCTTCTTGACATCTAAGTGACTCAACACTTGAGTGGCTCAATACTCACTTTTTACTCGGCATGCACTATCTTATATGTTATGCTCGGCATATGTTACATATTCGGTATGAACTAAGTAGATGACTTAAGTGTATAGACACTCATTCAAAACCAATTGGAGATCAACAATCTCCCCCTTTGACACGAGTGTCAAAAACACTTGGTCATACATTAATGATCTTATCCTTATGAGTATAACATAGATAACTAGTATCTATTTAGCTTCTATACAAAAATTTCAAAATATCAAAATTTGGCAATACATGACTTATCAGTCATAAGTCAAAATTTCATAACTCATAACTCCTTCTGAGTTGATTGTTCTATGTTGTACTCTGTATCTAATACAAGATCTTTCTCTTGCTGAGTAGATTATTTGTTTGTCTCTATCTCTCTCTCTATCTACCCCATACTCTTTCTCATTATTATTCCCCATGTGTCCTTACTCCCCCTTTTTGACACTTATGTCAATGGGTTATACACTTATAGTGTATTTTTCCAAAAATGGTTTGTGGATCTCAAGGGCAATCTTCAGAGATGCATCCCAATTATCACAAGCAACCTCCAATGACTTAATTTGGCCGGCCATCTCGGCAACAAGGTGAACTAAGCCTTCATGTGTAAAAAGATGAGAGTCTTTCTTCATGAGAGTTTTAGCATAGGCTAGTTCCTTGTGCAGTATCTCCATGTGTAGAGTCAATGTAGACTAGATGCATATCAGTTTAGCCCTGATGTTGGCTTCATTTGTGTAAGAATTTGGTATAGCTATGATACCATGTAAGAATTTTCCTTAGAGAAAAATGACATGAAGATCAAGAAGCTCAATAGATAGCACAAGAGAGACTAATGATGATCAAATGAGAATCTCAATAATGATCAAAATGATAATAGATATCTGATGATTGGATATGAGATGAATACACACTAGAAGTGCATTGTATGTAAAGGCAACTAGAATGACTAGGAGTCAAGAAAGAGATAAACATCACAACTAAGTACATGTCCACCAAGAGTGGATTATCCTCCATTGAGCATAGGAGTTTGTGCGATGATGAGAGGATAACTTTATATAGGTGTATCTCATAAAGAGATTTTGTAGACACCATGTGCTCAAATAAGTTGCTAACTCTTGTGTTGCCAACAAGACAACTCATATGTCTATTCATATTCCTAAGTGTCTACATGAAAAATGATATAAAAATGCATTATCCTAAGTAAACTTAAGTAAAGTGTAATAATAATTAATGATTTACACTAACACCCCCCTTAAGTGCAACTTAGGGGAATGCACCTAAGATCACAAAGCTAAATGCAAGATGCAATGTGGGTTTCAGCTACTAGACCATGTTAGGTACCCATGTACAAATGCAATGCTCTACATAGAATGTGATGCACTACAATCTCCCTAAAAATGGAGAAAGAAGGAACACCTCATGGGAAAAACCTCCTCCAAAAAGAGAGATGAAGAAATACAAGATGCATGCAAGGATGGAGTAATCAAGACCCCCCTAGTATGTCATACATCATGCATGTACAAGCATATATCCCCCATAAGAAAAAATACATGATGGTATCCCCCTATATTGAATAATCTCTTGCAAGGATGTCATGAAGAGAAAAAAGTTTCCAATGCCTACAAATGAAATTTCTCCCTTTAGGAAGAAGATACACCAAGAGTAGGTGCAAGTATACTTCCCATTGTGGATAGGAAGATGGATAAGCAATCCATATGTAGTATGCTATGGATGTTGCCTCTGAAGTATACTCATATGTTGACAAGTCCTTGATGAATGTAGATTGAAATGTCCCTTTACTGATTTTTTATGATATTTCCAGCCTCAAATCAGAATTTTAAAATCAAACAACCAATATTACAAAGATCTGCCAATTTTCCAATAAAACCCAAATCGGGTATGTCCAAATTAGAGCCAAAAACTTCACAACTTCACAAATTATTAATAAATCTGAAAATGGACATTTTCACAGAGATTTGAGCAGAATAACAGCCTAAAAAATGATATTTCCAGATTTGTATAGCCCTTACACAACAAATCACAAATGTAGGGCAAAACTATGCTCAATCGGGTTCTCGAAATTAACACAAAAATGCCCGGAAACACCACAAAACACTCATAAATTATCTCAGAAGTTTAATCACGACCCAATACATATATTCAGCTCTATTTTAACATCATAAAGTCTGAAATACAACAGCAAACCAAACTGATATGAAACACTCAACTGAAAACCCAAATTCAAACCAAAAACAACCCCGAAAACACCCAAATCGGCACTATTCAGCACAAGGGCAAACTCTGTATGAGCATGCACATGGAATGGCTTCAAACTCCCGTCCTTAGCCTTCCTGGAAACCTGCAAACTCCCATTCTTGGGTCTCCTTCTCCACAGGTTTGGCAGCCTCTGAAGAACAACAAGAAAATTATCAAGAATCAAGATGTAGAATGAGCCCAAAATGCCTCCAAACCCCTTTTAAAGAGGGCATAACCCTAACTCACGTCCAAGAGGGGTTAATAAAATATAATTTAATAATAATTTTTATTTATTAGTCCATTGGTTTCCAAAGATTAACCCTTTTTTCCAAAATTTCACCTTTTTGGAGCCTGCCTGCCTTAACAAAGTTTTTTTTTTTTAAATTATTTGAATAGGGGACATGACAAGTCCTCCCCTTCCAAATATTGCTTGTCCTCAAGCAATGAAGGTTGTAATTCTCAAGAATATGTTCTCCTTCCCAAGTTGCATCCTCTAGTGGTAAGCCTTTCCATTTGACCAAATGCTCTGTGATGCTCCTATTTCTCAACCTTTTCTCTCTTGTATCCAAAATCTCTTCTGGTATCAAAACTAATTTCCCTTCATCATCAAGAGGTGGTAATTCTGTAGATACTATGGTTTGCTGGCCTAGAACCTTCTTTAAGCAAGATACATGAAAAATATTATGTATTTTGCTGTTTGGTGGGAGCTCCAATTCATAAGCTACCTCTCCTACCTTCTTGATGATTTTATAAGGCCCATAGAACCTTGGCTTGAGTTTCTCTGCCCCACTTCTCTTCAAGGTGCTTTGCTTATATGGTTGCAACCTAACAAATACCAAATCTCCCACCTCAAAAGATCTTTCAATCCTTTTCCTGTCAGCATATATCTTTTGTTGGTTTTGTGCATGTTGTAGATTATCCTTGAGGGACCTTATTATGTCTTGGCTTTGCTTGATGAAATCACTTGCTGCGGGTACTCTGCTATTGAAAAGTATTAGATCAACAAAGGAAAGGGCATCATAACCATAAAGAGCATGAAAAGGAGGCATACCAATAGACATGTGATGAGATGTATTGTAACAATACTCCCCTAGGTGTAACCATTTCACCCAAGCATGTTGTTGATTTGAAACATAGTTCCTCAAATATCCTTCTATCCATTTATTAACTATCTCTGTTTGTCCATCTGTTTGAGGGTGATAGCTAGTACTGGGAGTGAGTTCAGTTCCTGCCAAATGAAAGAGCTCCTTCCAAAAAGAGCTGAGGAATCAACTGTCCCGGTCACTAACAATGTTTCTAGGCAAACCATGTAATCTAAAAATTTCCTTGAAGAACAATTCGGCCACTTGTGATGCCTTGAAATCAGATGTGATAGGAAAGAAATGTGCATACTTAGTTAGTCTATCTACCACCACATATATGCAATCCTTACCTTGAACCTTGGGCAACCCAGTGATGAAATCCATGGAAATACTTTCCCATTTTTTTTCAGGAACAGGAAGTGGCTGCAACAACCCTGCAGGAAAATTTTGCTCACTCTTGCTTTGTTGGCATACCATACATTCCTTAATGTGTTTAAGGACATCCTCCTTCATACCCTTCCATGAAAACCGCTCTCGAATTTGCCTGTATGTCTTGAAGTATCCCTGGTGACCAGCCAAAGGTGTGTCATGAAAGGCCCTCAATATCCTCTCCTTAGTTTTTGACCCTGGCACTAAGAAGATCCTGTTCTTGTAATAAATCAATTCATCAACAACCTTGTACCTGTTATCATCCACTAACTTATCCAAAATCTTGGTGGCAAATGAATCTTTAGCATACTCTAAAATTATGGAGACTTTCCAATCAACAGAGATAGATGATAAGGAACACAAAGTGGGCTTTCTTGAGAGAGCATCAGCAACCACATTATTCTTTCCTTTCATGTATTCAATATCAAAATCATAAGCTTGCAATTTGCTTACCCATTTTTGTTGACGATCATTCAAATCCCTTTGGTTCAAGAAGAACCTGAGGCTATTATGGTCTGTCTTTACAATGAATCTCCCACATACCAAATATTGTCTAAACTTATGAAGTGCATGCATGATTGCCAACATTTCCTTATCATAGATGGAGTACCCTTTCTCTGATTGATTTAATTTTTGACTCTCAAATGCTATTGGATGTCCCCTTTGAGTTAGGACAGCCCCTATACCTTCTCCCGAAGCATCACATTCAACAACAAAAGGTAAAGAGAAATCTGGAATTGCAAGCACAGGGCATGAACTCATTACCTCCTTAAGCTTATCAAATGTTTTTTGTGCCTCTTCTGTCCAAACAAAAGCTCCTTTCTTTGTCAAATCAGTCAAGGGTGCAGCAAGCTGAGAAAATCCCTTGGCAAATCTCCTATAGTAGCTACACAACCCGAAGAAACCTCTCAACTGTGTAAGATTAGTGGGTGGAGGCCAATCCAAAATTGCCTGGATTTTTTGTTGATCAACCTGTACTCCTTTAGAGCTTATAATATGTCCCAAATATAGGATCTCTGTCAAACCAAACTCACATTTAGATAGCTTAGCATAGAAGGATTGCTGCTCCAAGATTCCCAAAACAGTGTCTATGTGCTTTAGATGCTCTTCCCATGTTTTACTGTATATCAAGATATCATCAAAAAATACCAAAACAAATTTTCGAAGATGCTGACTGAATACCTTATTCATACAAGATTGGAATGTTGCTGGTGCATTAGTGAGTCCAAATGGCATAACAAGAAATTCAAAGTGCCCACAGTGACATCTGAAAGCAGTCTTTTCCACATCTTCACTCCTCATTCGGATTTGATGGTAGCCTGATCTTAAGTCAATTTTTGAGAAGTATACAGCACCATGTAACTCATCAATGAGTTCATCTATGCGTGGTATGGGATACCTATTTTTTATGGTCTTCTTGTTTAGAGCCCTGTAGTCTATACACATTCTCATTGTACCATCCTTTTTCTTGACAAGTACCACAGATGATGCAAATGGACTAGAGCTAGGCCTTATGAATCCCATGTCTAGGAGTTCTTTAATAGTTTTTTCAATTTCTTCCTTATAACCTCTTGGATGGCGGTATGGGGTTGTTATAACTGGTTTGGCACCCTGTTCTAACTCTATAACATGCTCAAAACCTCTATCTGGTGGTAATCCTGGAGGCAAGTCATTGAAAACTATACTATGCTTATCAAGAATATTTTGAATTTCAAAATGGAAATTACCTTGATTCTTGGGAGAGCCTGTTGGTTGGATTATGACTCCTGCTGCCCATGTTACTTGTCCTCTTCGAAAAGTCCTCTCCATCCTCTTTGCAGAGACCGCCTTAGGTGCTCCATTCGATAACCCTCTCAATATGACTTCTTTCCCATTGGAATGAAATTTAAACTCCATAGTTTGATGGTTCATGTAATAGCCTCCGATAGAGTGCAACAATTGAACACCCAATACAAGATCTGTCTCCCCAATACCAACCACATAGAAGTCATCACATAATTCATAATCTCCTAAGGTCATCTTGAGTTGTTTCACCACCCGTGTGCAAGGCATAGTGAATCCATCAGCTACAGTAACATTGAATCCCTCAAAATCTTCTGCTTTAAGCCTTCTTTTCATGACAAATCCCTCATCAATAAAATTGTGAGTTGCCCCACTATCAAGAAGAACAGTCAACCTTTGCCCTGCTAGTACCCCTCGAATTCAGAAGGGATGGTATCTTGGGACTCCTGATAATGCTGCTAAAGTGCCATCCTTGCTGATTTCTTTTACTTTCTCTTCTTCTACCTCCTCCTTAGTATCATGAAATTCCTCATGCTCATCTGAATCAGATTCTGAAGCAACTTCAATATAGTGCACTTGACCTTTCCCCAAACATCTGTGTCCTGGAACCCATGGCTCTCTACAAGTAAAACAAAGCTTTTTCCTTCGTAATTCACTCCTAGTCTCTTCATCTACCTTCTTTTTTGCCACATTTGTCACATCTTTTGGTGGTAGTGTTGGGAAAGTCTTTTTCTGAAAATTTCCCTTATGTTGCCAAGGATTTGGGGGTTTTTGATTAGTGATTGATTTCATAGGCACGCAAGTTTCAAGTTGCAAACTTCTTTTGATAGCTTCCTGTAAGGTTGAGGGTGAGAAAGCCTTAACCAAACCCTTAACAGAATCTTCTAAACCATCAAGGAAAAGATAAATGATCCTCTTTTCACTCATATCAGGTACCATAACAGCCACTTTTTGAAATTCTTCTATATACTCATTAACTGATTTGGTTTGCTTCAACTTTGACAATTCTTTAAAGTACTCTTCATCATCCTTGAGGTCAAATCTATCTATCACCCTTTGACTGAAATCTTCAAATGTAGTTACCTGATCGTGACCTTGAGTAGTCATTCCATGATACCACCAATCATAGGCTGCATCTTCCAAGTGTAGACTTGCAAATTGAATAGCATCACTCTCTTTCATGGGGTTAAGTGTGAAGAAAGTTTGTAATTTTTGTAGCCATGCTCTAGCTGAAATTTTATTTGTTCCATCAAAAGTAGGCGCTGTAAACTTGCTTATTTTATTTTTGAGCTCTCTTCCACTTGTGTCATGCTCCCTCCTATTCTCTTTCTTGGGCATCAAAGCGTTCATCATATCCACATATTCTCTAAAAGGAACTGAACTACGAAAGTCATCATCTAAGCCATTGTAAGTAGCTCTTAATGTAATCAAATTACCTGTAACCTCTTCCACTGGATTAATGGCTGGATTTGGTACTGGTGGCTCATCTGCAGGCAAGAAAATGGATTTGGTTGATTTAGATGGTGTGGATCTCCCATTTCTCGGCTCCTCTGAAGTGCTCCCTTTCTCATTAATAGATGCAATTCCTTGTAATTTTTCTGTCAATATCCGCAAAGCCTCTCTAGTTTCCGCCAAACCATCCACTGTTTGCTTCTGAGTATTTTGGATGTCTTGGAAGAATTTCTTTGCCATCTCATCTGGATCAGCCATACTTTTTTCTTCTTTGGATTTTGTACTTTTGCTTTCAACTAGGGGTTTAATCAAAATTTCTTTATTCTTTTCTCGCTGCAAATATTTTTTTCTCTTTCACTTAGTTGCATGCAATCATAAAATATGACATGCAAGATCTGGGTAGTTATCAAAACTTGACATGCAAGATCTGGGTAGTTGTTAAAACTGACATGCAACTTCTACAAACCCTCAAGCTGGCAAGATCACGGCTCTGATACCACTGAAATGTCCCTTTACTGATTTTTTATGATATTTCCAGCCTCAAATCAGAACTTTAAAATCAAACAACCAATATTACAAAGATCTGCCAATTTTCCAATAAAACCCAAATCGGGTATGTCCAAATTAGAGCCAAAAACTTCACAACTTCACAAATTATTAATAAATCTGAAAATGGACATTTTCACAGAGATTTGAGCAGCATAACAGCCTACAAAATGATATTTCCAGATTTGTATAGCCCTTACACAACAAATCACAAATGTAGGGCAAAACTATGCTCAATCGGGTTCCCGAAATTAACACAAAAATGCCCGGAAACACCACAAAACACTCATAAATTATCTCAGAAGTTTAATCAAGACCCAATACATATATTCAGCTCTATTTTAACATCATAAAGTCTGAAATACAACAGCAAACCAAACTGATATGAAACACTCAACTGAAAACCCAAATTCAAACCAAAAACAACCCCGAAAACACCCAAATCGGCACTATTCAGCACAAGGGAAAACTCTGTATGAGCATGCACATGGAATGGCTTCAAACTCCCATCCTTAGCCTTCCTGGAAACCTGCAAACTCCCGTTCTTGGGTCTCCTTCTCCACAGGTTTGGCAGCCTCTGAAGAACAACAAGAAAATTATCAAGAATCAAGATGTAGAATGAGCCCAAAATGCCTCCAAACCCCTTTTAAAGAGGGCATAACCCTAACTCACGTCCAAGAGGGGTTAATAAAATATAATTTAATAATAATTTTTATTTATTAGTCCATTGTTTTCCAAAGATTAACCCTTTTTTTTGAAATTTCACCTTTTTGGAGCCTGCCTGCCTTAACAAAGTTTTTTTTTAAAAAATTATTTGAATAGGGGACATGACATAGATGCCACAAACCAATCTAGTGGATTCCCAAAAGAAGGTGGCAAACAAGGTAACATGTCCATGTATGAAAGCGAATCAAACTCCAAAGATAAGAAATCATCCTTATAGGAAGATATGGGAAGAGAAGCAATGTAGCCTCCACTCAATGATGAATGCACACCCATGAAAGAAGCTCCTTGATGACTGAAGAAGTTACACAAAGAAAATTGAATGATGTTCCTCCTTGTAGGAAGAAGTGGTGTCATAGGTGTAGTAGAGAATGCTCCCCAACTAGTAGGAAGAATCCTCAAAAGATATGATGTTTGAGGAAACTTGAATACAATCTCCAAAGACTGATATGTCTCCTTTGAAGTAAAAGAGTCCTCCTCCAATTGTTGAAAAGAAGTGTCCACAATCATGTCAGTCTCAAAAGAAAGATCAAGTGGTTGAGGGTCAGAGTGTTCCCTCACAACAAGTGAAGAAGAATTATCCTCAACAAAGAGAAGATGGATGTCATCAATAATATCTCCCACATCTTCAGTGTAAGACTCCACAAACAACACTACTATGTCTGGAAGGAAGTCATCCCATGCAACTAAAATAGGAAGACATGATATTTCCTGCTACACTAAATTAGGAGCATCTGTGGCTAGAACTGGATCAGTAGAATTAATAGGAGCATCAGGAGGTATGATCTCAACTAGAGTTGTAGGTACCACAACTGGAGTGACTGGAGGTAAAATGTCCTCTAGTAATAGAGGGACTTGTGGATCTCCATATGCTTCCCAAAGACACATCCAAACATCATAAGGAATACTTATCTTACTAAGAGGAGCAAAAGGTTCCTTACTCATATGGTTATTCATAAAGAGAAGAAGAAGAGAAAGATGTGCCCGATTAGAATTAGGTGGAAATATCTTCGAATATAGATAAGGAAACACTTCCTTATGTTCTCTTAGATGATCAATCATCAAAGCACTGCATTTCTGATAGTTTCTTTTTGTCAATTTGAATCTTAAACCAAAGTGACACTTTTATCATGACTCCATGAGATCAAATAGTGTATGCACCCCCAAAATGGAAAAAAAAAAAAAAGAAACCCCCCGTAATGCATGATTTGGCACATTATATTTAGTGTAATTAAAATGGGCCACTTGTCCAATTTAGGGCATTAGTGGACTTCTAATTTTGATGATTACAACAACAAATATGAAGCTATATTAGACTCAACAAGATAAGACACAAGACCTCTCAAGGATCTAATTAATTACAAGTGCCAATAGGCCAAAATGAGACCAAAATTTGGAAGTACTATGTCTACTCAAAATTACTCCAAACTAATACCAGATTTGGGAAGTAGACAAAAAATCATGCACTCTCAAAAAAATAGCACTTGAATATGTGTCCAGATGAGCCCAAACTAAGCCTTTGAAGTTGAAAAAATTGGGATTTGTGATTTGCAGAAAATTCAAGAACATATATCTCAAGCAACCTCTATAATTATTTTTCTTGAATAATCATCATCCCACCTTCAAAAATCAAATGACTCTAGATTTCACTTTAGATGTCCAATTTTGATGAAACAAAAGTCAATTTGGGCATTTTTTGACCTTCCACATGTGATGCCAACATTTGGTTTACACCACTAAGCTCCAATCTTGACCTACAAAAAAAATCTCTCCAATGGCTATGCAATGAAGCTCCCATGGCTCTGATACCATGTAAGAATTTGGTATAGCTCTAATACCATATAAGAATTTGTCTTAGGGAAAAATGATACCAAGATCAAGAAGCTCAATAGATAGCACAAGAGAGACTAATGATGATCAAATGAGAATCTCAATAATGATCAAAATGATAATAGATATTTGATGATTGGATATGAGATGAATATACACTAGAAGTGCCTTGTATATAAAGGCAACCAGAATGACTACGAGTTAGCAAGAGAAACATCACAACTAAACACATGTCCACCAAGAGTAGATTATCCTCCATTGAGCATAGGAGTTTGTGTGATGATGAGAGGATAAGTTTACATAGGTGTATCTCATAAAGAGATGTTGTAGACACCATGTGCTCAAATAAGTTGCTAATTCCTATGTTGTCAATAATACAACTCATATGTCTATGTATATTCCTAAGTGTCTACATGACAACTAATATAAGAATGCATTATCCTAAGTAAACTTAAGTAAAGTGTAATAATAATTAATTATTTACAGTAATAATTTGCATGTAATATTTCTAACTAACTTTGGGAATGTAGGAGGGTGTTAAAATGTTTCTCACTTTGTGCTAGAGACTTCGGTAGAGTTATGCTAGATGTGTGCATAGTGCTCTCCAAGTTTAGGATATAACTCCTAACTTCCCTTGTGAAGAGTGTAGTATTATTCAGTTTGGTATACAAAGAGAAAATGTTCTCTAGTATCTTCTTCACACTTTCTATTTTGGTTGCTAATTCAAATTGTTTCAGTGCAATAGCACTTGATATCTTTTCATCAACCTTATGTTGGAATTTTCTCTCAGACCATTCAAGTAATTTGGCATTAGAATCTAGGTCTATGTCATTTAGTTTCTCTACTAAGCTAGTTAATTGTTCAATTATTGGCTTGTTATCCTCTAGAGTTGGTAGACTGAATGCATCAATAAAAATATCTTTGATATCAATCAAAGCTTGCTTATGCCTATGCTCCTATCTAAGTAATTCTTGATGTTTCTTCTTTGTTAGAGCTTCCTAGAGTATACCCATCTGCTCAATAGTAATAGTTGCATAATCAAATTGGGGCAATTCAATTACTTCATCCAAGTTTATATCATCAAACGATGTAAATTTAGCTCCCTTGGATGTACTCGAACTTTTCCTTGAGGATTGTAATGGTGTAGCTTCTACGCTTGGCTCTGAAGAGCTTGACTAGGAGGAGTGGTAGATTTTTGGTAATGTTACCAATGTTTTTATTGCAATTTGCTCCTCTAGCTTTTTTGTCAAACTTGACTCTTTAGGATTGTCCTTCTCTTCCTCTGTATTATTAATAACACCTTGATCATGTGTTGGAGGTGCAAGAGTATCTACCTAACCTGTTTGAATTTGAGTTTCTTCATTCTTTTCTCACTCATCCTTTTTCTCTTCATCTGTCTTTCCTTTGTCATGTACACTTTCCTCTATAGTTACTGAGACTGGAGTACTTTGTGCCATTATACTGATGGTAGGAGTAACTATCTCCTTCCTTTGATATAACACAAGGGGTAATGTTGGTTGTATCACTATGAATTGAGGAGGGGTTGAGGGTGTAATTTGTTTCTGCAATACCTCCCCTACAGATACCTTATCTTCCTTCTTAATCTCATCAATACTCACTAGTACAGGATTCTCACAAATTTTATCCTAGGTGGTGGATTCCACTAGTATCTTTTTCAAGTCATCCTTTGTGAGGGGATTGATGTTCTGAGTGGCAACATTAGAAAAATCCTTTATATTTATAGTGTTATTTTCTTTGTTCACCTCATTTGATGGACTGACACTCAATACTAGTGTATCTAGTACACTCCATTCTGTTGGCTTCTCATCCTTAGCTGGTGCATGTTTTTATGTGTTCATATATGTGCCTCCCACAACTACATCTTGTTCAGTGCCATCTTTTTTTTCTCCTTCTCTTTCTTCTCCCACCTTAATAGGTGTCCGCAATATTTCCTGGGATGTAGTTAAACCATTTAGTGATTTCCACATCAAAGTAGACTTTTGCACAACATCCTCAATGTTATTTTGTAGAATACTAAATGCCCTATATTTTGGTGCAAATTTTCTAGTATGTTTCTTAATAGCTTTTTCCATTGCACCCTTACTAAGTTCTAGCATGGCAAGTGTTGTTTCTCTTATTTTATTTTTCAATATTTAGACAATAGTGTCACTTTTGCTAAACTCTCTCATACAAACTCTTGGGTATGGAGTTGGCAAGTTCAAGAGGAGCCTTTTTAAATATTGCCATCATGTCATATACTGCCTCTTCAACTTGATTCTTTTTAATCTTCCCAAGATCATCAAACTCAATGTGAGAGAATCCAAATAAATCTGTGTGATTTCTAATATTCTCACATGGGTTATCTAAATCTGAGGAAGAATTATGACTTACCACTTGAAACTGGTTGTTGTATTTAGATTCAATCTTCTCTTCATTAGATTTAGCTGGAGCAACATATTTTCTCCTTGGTCTCTTCTGAGATTCTTCACCCTTGCTAGCTTGACTAGCTCTTCCTTTGGCTTGGTTGCTTCCTTAGCCTTTTGTATAGTGGCTTGGCCCTAGTTGTAGGTACTGTAGGCTAAGTATATTTTGCAACCTTCTTTGGTTTGTTTACTACAGGTGTTTTATCTTTTCTTTTCTTTTGTTCAGTAGCAGTAGGTGCTTCACTGGCTTCTTCTACCTTAGCACCTTCTACAATTTATACTTCCTCTTCTTGTTGGTCCTTTCCTTGACCTTGGGTGATGGCAAGAGGTGATTGGGTAGGTGCATGCTATTCTTCATCATCATCATCTTCTTCTTCTTCTTCTTCTTCTGCCCCTTCACCAAATTTCTCTTTTAGTTTCTTTACCATCTTATTCTTCTTTCTAATGACTAAGGCAGTCTTCAAGTCCATTGTGATTTTTGACTTTTCCATATCTTAGTTCCCAAAAGCTATAGCCTCCTTTTCCACTTCTTCTGCAAGTAATGTTGTTATTGCTGAAAAGGTTTCATCAATGTTGATTTCATATCCCATTGGTCTTAAACATTTAACTCTAAGAACTGTTGCTTGGACATATGTGTAGTTAGTGTCAACTAGGAAGCAAACATCATCAAAATGTTTCTTCACTAGTGAAATTGGTATCCTCAATCTTTTCTTCATTGTCTACTTGAAGTCTTCAAAGTATCTTGTCATGACTAACTCAAAATTATCACCTAGTTTCTCAATGAATTCACCTATTTGCATTGCAATAGATCTATTTACCTTCCATGCATTTTTACCAAAAGTAGGAAATGTATTTTGCACATAAAACAATATACATACAAGAATCTATCCAAATTTGCATTATGTACTTTTGGTCTTCCTTGTGGCTCCCAAATTCTAAGTCAATTTTTGCAACTGCAACTCGACAAGATCATAAGTATGATCTTTCCTCACTATTTTGTATCCCACATCCACTGTAATACATGGAACATTTTTAAGCGTACTGGATTGATAGAACTTATGTGCTATAATATTCACTACAAAAGCAATTAAGGGATCTGTGAGTGTATCTATTGTCATCCCTCATTTATTCCATGTAGCCCCTGTATTCCTTTCAATTATCTTTTTTGCTTCACTTCTCAATGTCTTTGGCTGATCTAGGGTTAGATACCCTGTAACTATATGCACAATTTTCTTGGTGATTTTCACCGGTCCATTCTCTAACCATATAGAATTATCATGTATCCTTCTCAAAACTATCTTTATCCATTCTATCTTAAAGACATTGGGAAAATCTAGGGCATGGTTTAACCCTTTCTTCTCAACAATTTTGAATTCTTCCTTCAATGCTTTTTTTTTCACACAATTTCCCATATGTCTCCCTAATTTCCATGTCTCTTATGCTTCCAACCTTACATGTATAACATCTAACATATTGGATTATTAATACTTGTGGTGGTATCATTGACAACACACTGGATGGATCTTGTTTATAAGCTATGTCTAGAATAGCTCTAAAAATTGGTTGTTTAATCTCATTACTTATAAATTGCACATTCAAAACTTCCTTTTCCTCTACAACCTTGGCTGATGAAGAACTAGATGTCATTTCATAAAACTAGGTTTTGCAAAAATTCAAACTGCATAACTCGACACTTGATAAATACCTTTATGATTATGCAATGATGGTGTCAGGTGACTATTGAATCCATTTGTAAAAGCACAAAACAATTTCTTTGGTTTGTCTTTAGCTCTTTGTTCTCTCCTTCAAATTTGAATAATGTCAAATGAGTGGAAATCGATCATATAGACCTCAAAACCTTGCAATTAATGCTTAGTGCTTACATAGCTATAAGTTCAGCTTCAAAAAAGGTTTTAACTCACTCGACTTCCATGAAGTTTCCTTTCCACTCAGCAACCATAGTGAAACTTTTCATACTCAGTAGCAACATGAAAACTAACAAAACTAAAAGATTTATTCTTGATTCTTAACAACACTTTGCATCTTTCTTCATGCATATGTAATATTTTTAGCACTAAATCCTTGAAATTAATGTAAAGTATATCCTTTTAGATATTAGTCTCACTTACCTCTTGATTTCTTAATTGGAGGAGGTGTGATCACCTAACCCATTGGGTGGAGTGATCCCTACTACACTTGATGTGCTGCAATGTCTTGTTCATTTCATCTCTGATATTCTCAACATCTGTCTTTTCTTTGCCTTTGTTGAACTCATTATTTGGTACCTTTGAGCTTGTTGGACAATTTCTACTTATGTGACCAATCTTCAAATAGCTAAAACATGTGGTTTGACTCAACCATCTACTGTAATCACTTTTGAAATGTATTCTTATGAAATTTTCAGCAACATGTCCATATTCTTGATAGTAATGAAAACTATATCGTGTGTTATAATCCCAATTATAAGAGTTTCCATTATGAATTACCTTTATCTACTTGTTTGATGACCATTTAGGCTTGGATCAACACTCATATTCCCTATGTCCATACTTATGACAGTTATAGCAGTATTCTTCAAATCTTTCTGAGCTTGTGGTCTTGGTTTTGCATTCATGTGCATGATATCCTTGTTTGTTACATTTATGGCAATGACCCATGAATTTTTGCTTAGGATTTTGATTTACAATCTTGCTCGTGCAAACATTAGTGGTATGACCTATCTTACCACAATTATAACAAGTAGGTTTGGAGTTCTTACCTTTGTTGCTTCTCTCTTTGCCACTTTTGGATGTTTCTCCTTCTTCAATACAAGTGTATCCCAATCCAAAAATATCACTGCTGGATTTAGGGGATCTCATCCATTGTTCAAAGTATTTGATGGTTTCACTAGGTTTGTTGAAACTATGTTGAAACTATCAGCAAAATCCTTTTCTCTTTTTAGGTAATTTTTCAATTGTTTATTCTACAACTTCAATGTTGCGATCTCAATATCCTTTGCATTTAGTTCATGATTTGCAATCATCATTTGACTCAAGGTTTTTAATTGCATGTTAGCAATCCCAGTTACCTATGATGTTTTCTCTTCTAGACTGTTGGTCAAAATTCTTTTGTCATCTTCAATAATGACTTTATCCTCTTCAACTTTATTTTTTTGCTTGATCACTTCACATAGCAATATTGATTGGATCTCTTGTTCTCTCTTCGGATTTCTGACCTCTTTAGTTAAGGTTTCATTCTTTTCCATCAGATCTATAACTACTGCATCAAATTCATTAGAGTTTCCATTTGCAAATAATTTAGTAGTGTCAATCTCTCGGTATTGTCTATCATTCTCTTGAACAGTAGTTTCCTTCATTCTCTTCAATGATCTCTTTAACTCATCTCTTGCTTCATTCAACTAATGTAGTGCAAGTTGTATTTAAATTGTCTGGTTCTCAATAGTCTTTCCTAATTTGTAGAATTTCATCTCAAGATCTTCCTCAAAGCTACAAAGCTTTTTTTTTAGAGAACTATGCTCTGATACCAATTTTTGGAAATACAATCGGAAAGTAAACTGTGAGGAGGGGGGTGAATCAGCACTTAAAACTTTCAACTTCTAAAACTATTCACCACACATCCATCTCATAATCTATGCATACAAATTAAAATACCAAATTTAAGCATATGCATTCATAGCATGAAATTAAATATTCAACACATGTATGAAACAAGATATTTGGTTACTCAAAAACCCTTCAAGGAGAAGGTAAAATTAGGGTGGGGATGACACCCACAAATCTTTACTAGTACAGTAATAAAGTGTATCTAATGAAGGTTACAATGTCTGATCATGAAACATGATCTACCCTATGAAAGGTCTACCTTGTTAAAGGTTTACAAGATTGTTAGATCTTACCCTATTAAAGGATTTAAAAAACCCTTCTAAAAGTGTGCCTGGTAAGAGGACTTTAACTTATAATGAAGTAAGCACCCTGTTAAATGATTTACAAGAGCCTGTTAGGACTACTCTATTAAGAGATTTAATTGATTCACCTATTAAAATGTCTCAGCATAGATCCTTCAGTTAGAAATTTTTTGCTTGATGTCAGATAACCTCTATACTTATGTGTACGTGATCCTTTCTGATCAGAAGTACCTCTGGTGTCCTTTGTTTCCTTTCCTTTTTTCTTCTTCTAACTAATTCTACAATGAAACTCAATTCTTAACGCATTAATCACCATGAATGATCTATATGCGCATGTAAAATTTCTTCAATTCTCCTTATCATACCTCTCTCCATCTCTTTAAAGTTTAGGGTTTATCTTCCTTAAGAAGACCTAGGTGATTTAGGGTTAAGTATGAATCAACGGTAGTGATTCACTCATATTTCTACTTAAACCCTCCCTTTTTCTAATTGGATGCATATCATACATAGGGATTCACAATTAAGATTTGTCCTTATCAACCAAAATCATAAAACAATACTTAAGGCGGCCCAAAAATGGTTTACATAGTAGTTTGTGCCAATACAAACAACTATGTCAAAATTGTATTATTCGGCATATGAAGTCCCTAGTTCTTGGCACTAACTATAACTTCAATGCTATTACTTGACATCTGAATGACTCAGCATGCACTACTTGCTTCACACTTGAATCACTCGATACATACTATCTACTCAACATCTGAGTGACTTGACACTTGAGTGGCTCAGCACTCACTGTTTACTCAGCATGCATTGTCTTATATGTTATGCTTGGGATATGTTACTTATTCAGTATGAACTAAGTAGATGACTTAAGTTTATAGACACTAATTAGTCAAAACCAATCTAAGATCAATAGAACTCAACACACAATATAGAGTGAGATGGGATAACATGCTAATCTGAATGCTAACATGATGTGGGAAAAATTCAACTCGGTAGATACTACAAAATTACTAACACTCAAAAATTGTTGTAACTTGACAATGATAGCAACTTGACAAAAACTGGTAGAATGAACACAAATGAGCAGGATAACACATCAACCTAGGATGCTCCTACATTAGACAACTAGGGTAGAAATAAATGATTCTCCTGAATCATTGAGATGTCACAACCTAAGTTGAATCCAACTTAGATTGAGAAATCCATGTAGCATCTTGAACTAGTATGTTCTTCCACTTCACCAAATATTCATAGTAGCCTTTTCCTCTTGTGCTTTTACCAACTCTCTGATCTAATATCTGTTCAACCTCTTCAATCTACCTCTTAGGATAATCATCAAGTACAACAACTTTGTCATTTAACTTGTGATGCTTATATAGATCAGCAACATCGAATATAGGAGATTTATCTACGTCATCTGGTAGCTCAACTTCATAAGCATTTCCACTATCAAACTTCTTCAAGGTATTACAAGGTGCAAACTTCTTCATCTTCAACTTATTATATGTTCCACTAGAAAATCTTCCTTTCTTCAAATGAACCATCACCTCATCACCAACTTCAAAAACATGATTTCTTCTAGACTTATCAGCATTCTCTTTACACTTCTGATTACTTTGTTCCAACATCAGCTTCACTTCCTTATGCAAAGACTCCATAAAATCAGCAAATTCTTCTCCTGCAACACTTCTCTTCTCTTCGCCAACAACATCCCTTAAATTTGTTACTCCTCTAGGCTTCATTCTAGTAACAATCTCAAAAGGTGTCTTCCATGTACTTGTATTCATAGAATTATTATATTCAAACTTAGCTTGTGCCAATACCATCTCCCAATTATGTGGTTCATCTCCAACTAAGCATCTCAATAGATTACCCAAGCTTCTATTCACAAATTCTGTCCATCAATCTATTGATGGAATGTAGAACTAAATTTCAACTCAATACCCATCTTCTTCCACCAAGTCCTCCAAAAATAACTAACAAATTTGTTGCCTCTGTCAGAAATAATACTTCTTGGTAATCCATGCAATCTAAAAATCTCTTTCAATAAAAGTTTAGCAACATGCTTAGCATCTAATGTCTTCTTACGTGGTATAAAATGAGCATTTTAGAAAATCTATCCACAACAACAAATATAGAATCATACCCCTTTTTTTTTTTAGGCAATCCAAGAACAAAATCTATACTAATGTCAATCCAAGGTTTTTTAGGAATAAAAATAGGTGTATACAATCTAGTATTCTGACTTACTCCTTTTGCAACTTGACAAACTCCACAACTCTTCACAAAATTTTGAACATCTTTATATATCTTTCACCAATAATACTTCTCCTTTAGCAAACTCAATGTCTTATCAATTCCAAAATGTCCAATCAACCCACCACTATTCTTTTCCTTAGTCAAATTAACTCTCATAGAGCTTCTAGGGATACACAACTAAATACCTTTGAAAAACATACCTTTTATGAATAAAATATTCATCATACTTACTCATGTGAACTATTATATTTGGTGCTCTGCACTCTCTCTATGCCTCAGAAAAATTAGGATCAATATCATACAACTCTTTCATGTCATCAAAACTAAGAACTTCAATCTTAATTTTAGTCAACAAAGAACGTCATCTACTCAATGCATCAGCAACTCTATTAGTAACTCCACTCTTATGCTTAATCACAAATGCATAACTCTGCAAATATTCAACCCACTTCAAATGTCTTTGATTCAATTTATGTTGACTTTCCAAGTACTGTAAAGCTTTATGATCAGTATACAACACAAACTCCTTAGAAATCAAATAATGTCTCCACTTCTTCAAAGCTTGAACAATAGCATAAAACTCTTGATCACACACAGAATACTTCCTTTTAGCATCATTCATCTTCTCACTAAAGAATGCAATAGGTTTACCTTATTTAATTTTGATCTATTTCTCCTTGGCTGGGAAAGCCCACTATGGACACTGCTAAAGTGTTGATCACCATAGGAATTAAAGAAGTGTTTAGACACTTGGAACAAGATGAGTTTAAATTGGTGAGGCTCTGAAAATAGAATGAGCTTCTAAGAGGCCATTTGCATGGAGTGGTTGGTCCTTTGGACCCTGATAATCCTAAGGCAACTCTAGGTGTGATAATTGATAGGAAGGAGAAGGCAGTTCTACAATTGGATCCATTTTTCAAGGCATGTCAGCAATGGCAGGAAAGTTTTGAGGAAAAAGGTGTACAAATAATACATGGAAACCTTAAATTGTTGCATCATATGCAAAATAATGTAGAAAAGTTGGTTGCTATATTGAACCAAGATTTTGGATTAATGGATGAGGTACATACTTGGGGTAAACACCTTCTAGCATTATAGTTAATAAAGGGTTAGAGGTATCGTATGCTGATGGATGTATATATGGGGGAAGAATTGGATAAGATAAATGATTGGATCAAGAAGATTTTTGTTTGTAATAAAGTAATGGAGACACTACATGAGGACATTCATAAGCTCAAGGATCAAACCCAAGAGCAAATTTTGGAAGCAGAGAAGTATTACAACGATGCTTGCCTTGACACTTTTGAAGATGAGTCAAGAGATAAACTCATGTCTATGCAAATAGTTGTTGAACAGTTTCAAAAGATTTTTGAAGAAGATTAGATTGATGAAGATATTAGACAAGCATTTAAGATAGAGGATGCATTGCTAGAATTGGATGTAAAACTGGAAGACTTTGTAGAGACTCGCATAGAAGTAAGCAACTATTGACAAATAGTAAAGGACAAGTATGATGCTTTAGATTTTTTGAATGCAACCCAAGTGACAGAGATCATAGAGAAATTCAAGAGTAAACATCTAGATGTATAGCTCTAGTATAAAGGGGAAGAAAACCCAAAAGCTAGAATTTCAGTTTTGACACTTGGGAAAATTTTAGATTTTTGGACCTGTCAATAAGGTGCACATCTCCAAAGGTGTGTCAAAGTGTTTGAAGAAGTCAAAGGTGCACTGACAGTTAACTGCTAGTTCTAAATTTAGAGCTTTCCATGCACCAAAAATGCATTATGATGGCAGTTTAACTCCTAGAAACACCTATAGAAGGTCGAGTTTCCATTTTTAGAGCTTCCATTCACTCCCAGATCCTCCTATAGCATCCTTCTTCTTATCTACTTCTTCTTTTATTATTTTTAAGTCATGTAAAGGCTCATGCATCCATTAATTGATAAAAATAAGGGTGGAGTCCAGTTAGCACCTCTTATAGAGTTAGTTAATATATATTTAGATTTATTTTATTAGTTTTAAGCATATATTTGCATGAAGAAATCTCTCACTCCCAACACAAATTGAGGAGATGATTGCCTATAAATTGAGGAATGTAATATGTATTCCAGGTCGTTATTAGTTATTCTTTTTAGAGTGTGTTATTTTTGTGAATGTATGTTCATAAATAATAATGGATCCAATGGTTTTGTTGTGTTGATTTGATTGAGCAATCTCTTAATTCTAGTGTTTCTGGCGTGTTTAAAAATTCCACTATTGTACTTAGTTGGAGAAGAGATCACCTATTGTTCCTACATATCTTTTTGTCTCACATAAGTGCACTTTTTGTGGCCTTGTTATTTGATGAGAATTGAAACATCTTATGGTTACTAAATTTCCATCAATAATTGCATCAACAGAATTAAGGAAGTGTTGCTCTTGTTTCTATTGGTTATCTGTTGTTCTTTTCAAAGGCTTAACTCATAGCCATGTTGTTTCTGTGGCTTATGTCCATTAGGGATTTACTTTTCAAGTCATTTGCTTAAAGCTTCTTGTTACCTTATCTTTGTTATTTGATTTTACAAACACTTGGTTAATTTAGGTATTCATATAGTTGCATAGTTCAAACTACATTCATTATAAATAGAAAAGTACAAAAATATATCTCTTTTGTGGTTTCTTTTTTTTACTAAATAGATTCTAGTAGATCACAAGATTGCCTAGAATCTTAGAGTTGATCCCAGATTATCTTTCAAGAGAGGGGTTTGAATGGATTCATGTCATTAAAGAATCTTGCCAAACTACAACTCAACAAAACTAAGCAAAAATTTTGACAACAAGAATAGCAGAAGAGGTCACGATGGAAGATCTAGTGAACAATTATATGGTGGCTGAAATGATGATCAAAAGAACAATGATGAGGCTAGAAGTAGTAGTCAGAACTATAGGGGAAACAATTTTAATTATTTCCATGATTAGAACAATAGAGATCAAAGAGGAAGAGGTAGGGGACAAAGATCTGGAAGAGGAGGCTTCCATGGGAAATGTTTTCATTGTAGAGAAGAAGGGCATAGAGAATTTGAATGTTCCTAGTGCCAAGGACTGGTATATTGAAGAACCAAAGGCCAGGCTAGAGTTGCACATGTCGATGAAGATGCTATATCATCACAATTAGAAGGTGTTGAAAGAAGAGAAGTCCTAATTAATAGAAGAGTCAACATCCTAGTTAACAGAAGAGTCCTATTGAGTGGTGAGGATGAGCCTAATCAAGAAGGAGCTTGTTTCACATAAGGTGCAGATGTGAAGATAAGTATTGTGATGTGATCATTGATGGTGGAAGTACTGACAATATGGTATCAAAAAAGATGGTCACAAAGTTGAAGCTAAAGAGGCAGAAACACTTGTGTCCATGCTGTATTTCTTAGATGCAAGATGACTATAAGGTCATGGTCAACAAGCAATGCTCAGTGAAGTTCAAGATCAAAAGTTACCAAGATGAGGTATTGTGTGATATCATACCTATGGACATATGTCGTATGTTGTTGGGTAGGTTGTGGTAGTTTGACAGGCATGTTGTACATGATGGGTGAGCAAATAGCTACACTCTAACCAAGGATGGAGTGAAACAGAAGATGAATTCATTGAAGGAGAAAGAAGAAAAGGTATGTGGTGCTACCAAAATATGTTTCATTGATGGAAAGATTTTCTCAAAGGTATGAAGCATGAGCATATGTTTTTTGCTATAATTACAAAAGATAGTAAAGAATAAGTAGATGAGGTATCTACAAAAGTTTTAGATATGTTGGGAGAGTTTTTTGATATTATGTCAAATAATGTACCTAATGGATTAACCCTAGTGAGGAAGATCAATCACCAGATGGATTTGATTCTAGGAACTAATTTTCCAAACAAGGTAGCACATAAAATGACACCAACAGAAAGTGAGGAGCTGAATAGACAAGTGCATGAGTTATTGTAGAAGGGGTTGCTTCAGGAGGGTCTAAGTCCATGTGTTGTACTAGGAGTATTAGCACCTAATAAGAATGGAGAATTGAAGATGTGTACATATTCTTGCACTCTCAACAAAATCACAATCAAGTACAGATTTCCATTTCCACGGATGGACGATATTATGGATTGTTTGAGTGGAGCTAAGTATTTCACAAAGATAGATCTAAAGAGTGGGTATCATTAGATTTGCATTAGAGAAGGAGATGAATGGAAGACTAAGTTCAAGATAAGGGAAGGATTGTACGAGTGGTTAGTCATGCCTTTTGGGCTAACCAATGCACCAAGCACTTTCATGAGGCTTATGAATGAGGTACTAAAGGAGTTTCTAGGTAAGTTTCTCATTGTTTACCTAAATGATATTTTGATCTTTAGTAAGAGATTGGAGGAGCATATGATGCATATTCGCAAGGTGCTTGAGAAGTTGAGGGAAGAAAAGTTTTTGATAAACTTGAAAAAGTGCAGTTTTGTGAAGGAGTTGGTATACTTGGGAGTTGTAGTTTCAAGTGAAGCTTTGAAAATAGACCTTGAGAAAGTGCAAGCTATCCTTGAATGGCCTACTCAAAGGAGTGTGATAGAGGTAAGATCTTTTCATAGAATTCCTAATTTTTATAGAAAGTCCATAAGAGGTTTTAGTAGTATTTCTGGACCCTTGATTGAAACAATGAGGGTGGATAGGAAAGAATTTAAGTGGACTGTAGGAGTAGATAAGAGTTTTAATCTATTGAAATAGAAAGTTACTAAGCAGCCTATTTTAGCACTTTCTAATTTTAACAAGGTGTTTCAAGTAGATTGTGATGCTAGTGGTACTACAATAGGAGTTGTTTTGAGCCAAGAAGGTAGACCTATTGCTTATTTCAGTGAGAAATTGAATGATGCAAAAAGAAAACATTTTGTTTATGATCAGGAATTTTATGCTATAGTTCAAGCATTGAAGAAGTGGAGACACTATCTTCTTCCTAAGGATTTTGTTTTATATACAAATCATCAAGCATTGCAATATTTGAATAGTCAAGGAAAATTAAACCAAAGGCATTTGAAGTGGGTTGAGTTTTTGCAAAGTTATACATTTGTTTTGAAACATAGGAGTGGGAAGTCTAATAGAGTTGCAGATACTCTTAGTAGAAGAGACCTTTTGCTGACAAAAATGCAGATTGAGGTGATTGGGATCAAGGAATTTGAGAATTTGTATCCAAATGATCCTAATTTTGCTGAAGCATGGAAGGCTTGTACAGTACCTATTACACTTGATAGGATGAAATGGTTGGATTTCATAATCTAGGATAGTATGTTGTTCAAAGGGAGTCAGTTGTGCATTCCAAGAAGTTCTATGAGGGAGAATCTCATCAAGGAGAAGCATAGTGGATGATTGGTTGGACACTTTGGTCAAGATAAAACCATTACTTTGGTTGTTGAGAATTATTGGCCATAGTTGTAGCAAGATGTGAAGAAATTTGTGCAAAGTTGTCTAGTATGTCAAATGGTGAAAGGAGTGAAGCAGAATATAGGGTTGTATCAGCCATTACATATACCAAAGAAGCCATGGGAGGATGTCAGCATGGATTTTGTTCTTGTATTACTAAGGACATTGCATGGGCATGATTCTATTTTTGTGGTGATTGGCAGGTTTTCATAGATGGCACATTTCATTCCTTGCAAGAAGACTAGTGATGATGTTCATGTAGTAGAGTTGTTTTTTAGAGAAGTGGTGAGATTTCATGGTTTACCAAAGAGGATAGCTTCAGATTGAGATACCAAATTTGTTGGGTATTTCTAGTGTACATTGTAGAAGAAGTTGAAGATAGATTTCAAGTTTAGTTCATTGCATCATCCACATACTGATGGACAAATAAAAGTGGTGAATAGGAGTTTGAGAAATTTGCTGAGATGTTTGGTTGGAGACAAGCCAAAAGGATAGGATATAATTTTACCACAGGCATAATTTTCTTATAATAATTTTGTCAACAAGATTACTGGTAAATCACCATTCTAGATTGTATATGGGAGCAGTCCCAAAAATGCTTCTGCATAGAGATAGTTGGATAAAGGAGATATAAGTAGTGCTGAAGTAGAAGAATTTGTTGAACACTTGAGGGACATCTATGAAGAGGTGAGGAAGAAAATTATAAAGATGAATACACAGTACAAAGCTAAGCTTGATGTGAAAAGGAGGCATAAGTAATTTTAGATTGGGGATGAATTCATGGTTCATTTGAGGAAGGAGCATTTTCTAGTGGGTACATATAATAAGCTCAAAGTGAAGAAATTTGGACCATGCAAGATAGTGAAAAGGCATGCTTCTGGAAATGCTTATGAAGTAGAGTTGTCTATTGAATTAAATATTTCTCTAGTATTTAAAATTTCAGATTTGAAAGAGTTTTATGAAGGAGATGATAGAGATGCACTTGCAAAAGAATAGTAGAGTATTCCAACATTTACTTTATATACAAAGGAGATTGAGGAGATATTGGATAATTGTACTAGAAAAAGTACAAAGAACAAAACCTATGAAGAGTACCTAGTCAAATGGAAAGGGCAACCAGTCAAAGATTCATCTTGGCTAGCAAGGGAGGAGGTTGACCACCTTAGTTTTTCTTTAAACATCTAAGATGTGACAAAGTCACTTCTCAAATTAACTCGGGTGTCTAATGCAGAAGCATCCAAGGTGTGAGGAATATCTTGATTCACCCAAAAATATTATTACTTTCACCTTGTATTTTTTTCAAGCTTTTCTGTTTTAATAAGGACTAGTAGACAAGGGGGTTACTATTTTTGGGAACTTGCTATTTATAGTAAGTTTTTCATACAAGCTCAAAATGTTCTAATTTTTGTCAGGAAGGTTTGTTTCAGAATTATAAGCCTATTATAAAAAGCTCATGGTTCCAGCTTCCATATTAGACAATTTATTGCAAATTTTTGGTGGAAACTTTTGCAAAAATATCTTTGAACTAAGCTTTGAAGGCTTTAGAGGCTCTAAAATGGGGTCAAATGTTGGCTACATGGCGGCTCACATTTTAAACGATGTAGTTCAAGATTTTCCCTTTTCGAAAAATGGTTATAACAGTCAATCAAAGCTACAATTTGTGAGTTATGGTCTCTGGGAGTTTGGTTACCTTAATCATGGTCATAAAAATTAAGTTTGTAATTCTTTGAGTGGACTCTAACATAATAAATGTAATTTATGTAATTTGGGGTTTTGTCAGCCTCAATGGTTAATTTCTAGAACCTTCTTGGGTGGCATAAAATTTCCTATTTAAGAAGGGTCCGTAGGTTTGTTTAGGACAATTCTGGATAGTTCTGGGTGTTAGTTCATGGTTTTGACTTGAAAATTTTTGTAATGAAGGTGCCCATGTGGGTTAGCATATTGTAATCCTGAATTTATAATTCCACATTTGCGGTGATAATAGAAAGCCCATATTTTTTTCCCACAAGTTATTGTTGTTTCTTTGCTTTTTATTATGAGTTTATGGTATTAAGGGGAGCAGCCTTCATCATTAACACAGTAACTCAGTTAATACTAAATATATGTATTGTTGCTTGGTTAACACTGAACATGCAGATCTTATGATATTAAATGAGATTAACCTTAATTAACTTGGTTGTAGAAACATAAAGTAGATAACATAAACACATGTGACACAAAGATTTAACATGGAAACACAATTTGGCAAAACCACCAATTGCAACTAGTTAATATTTTTCACTCTTCTGAAGTGAACCCTATTAGGAGCCAACCTTGTTAAAGGTTAAAACACACACTATTAGGTGTGACCCTATTACAAGTTTTAGTTCATCTTATTAGGCGTGACCTTGTTAGAGGTCTTTAGACACTTCAATCTAGAAATGCCACCTTGTTAGATGATTTAGAAAATAGTTGTTAAGATAACTCTGTTAAGAGATTTGATTCATTGCTCCAATTATTAAAGAGTAACAATGACTTGACTTGATTGTTGATGCAACTGACTTGCTAATTATAGATCTTTGTTCTAGCTTGAATACTTGATCCTCCTTGATTAGATTAATCTTTGCAGCTCAATCAACTCAAGCTACTTTGTTATCCTTCCAATTCACTTCCTTTACTCATCTTCCTATATTCCACACACACTCTCGTCAATCCTCAACTTGACCTTATACTTATATCATTTACCTTGTCAAGTCATCTTGAATACACTTTCAAATAATTAATATTCATCCCAAATAAATTCATCAAACTAAGTATGTTGACTCAAGAAAATCCTTTGTTAGTTGACCTAGCTCAGTCAATACTATCTCAAAAAAGATATTCCTCTGGTAATCGAGTGAACCCAGTTAACACTACATCTTAAATTGAATTCCCTTTGGTAACCGAGAGAGCTCAGTTAACACTGGTTCCATGCCAAACTCTCTTTGGTGCTCGAGTGAACTCTATACACATTGTCTTCCTAAAAACTTCCTTTGATGCCTAAGTGAACTTAGCAGACACTAACTCTAAACTTGATTATCTCTAGAATGCTCGGCAGACACTAGAAATTGTCTTCATTACCTGAGTGAGCTCGATAGATACTGACTGGCAAAGATTTAACATTTTCAAACATCAAGGACAATGTACAATTGAACAATTATTTTCAACAATCTCCCTCTTTGACATTGATGGAAACACATGTCATAATACAATGAAATTTTAGAGAAAAATAAAAGTAAGAATTATATCCTTAGTTTCATTTTGATTCTCATCTATGAGAATTCCCTCTATCAGTGTGAGCTATAATACAATGAAATTTTAGAGAAAAATAAAAGTAAGGATAATATCCTTAGTTTCATTCTGATTCTCATTCTATGAGAATGCCCTATATCAGTGTGAGCTCCCTCTGATGTCACTCTATCCCTCTTGAATAATTCTTTGATGATTCTAGTTTCTCCCTCTATTAGAAAACTCTCCCTCTTAACTCTTCATATGACTTGTTAGAGAACTCTTCCCTTTTTACATCTCATGCCAAAAGCATAAAAAATCACAAAAATTTCTTGATATTTACAGAAAACTCTCCCTCTTTGACATCTTATGCCAAAGACAACATTTAGTGTAATTTTTATGTACCTAACATACTGATTCATATGCAATCTACTCTTTACAATACTGCATCGAATTGACTAATCTTCAACATGCTTGGTTGATGCATCACTAAGCTATGATTAATGAACTTCAGATAGGGGAATGGCCCTTATCTTACCTCTTAGATACAAAAATGCATCCTTAGGTAATGGCTTGGTGAATATGTCTACAATCTATTCTTTTGTGTTCACATATTCCAATCTTACCTCCTTGTCTTGTACCAATTCTCTCAAGAAATTATATTTTACTGCAATATGTTTAGTCTTCATATGCATCACTTGATTCTTGGAAATGTTAATTGCACTGGTGTTATCATAGAAAACAACTACTAGATCCTTGATTTCTTCCTTCATATCTATCAATAGTTGTTTGAACCAAACAATATTTGAACAATTGATTATTGCTGCAGCATATTCTACTTTTTTTGTAGACCAAGAGATGTATTTTTTCTTCTTTCTTGTCCAAGACACTAGCCTCTTTCCAAGAAAGCATGCTCCACTACTGGTGTTCTTTCTCTCATCAATTCTTCCTGCCCAATCAACATCACTGAAGGCTTTTAATTCAAAATTGTCTCCTTTCTTATACCATAATCTATAATCTTCAGTACCCTTTAGATACCTTATGATTCTTTTTATTGTCATCATATGATTTTCTTTTAGATTAGCAAAAAATCTAGCCATCATACCAACTGCTATTGTTATATCAAGTCTTGTATGCACCACATACTAAAGTTTTCCAATAATTGATATGTATGTAGTATGATCTACATCTTTGAAATCATCATTTTTGGAAAGCTTATGTCCAATAGACATAGGTGTTGCAACTGTTATACAATCCTCCGTTCCAAACTTCTTCAGTATCTCCTTGATGTACTTTGATTAAGTAATGTATATACCATCCTTCATCTGTTGAATATGCAAGACAAAAAAGAATTTGATCTCTCCAAACATTGGCATTTCAAATTCCTTACTCATTTCCATAGAAAATTATTTGCACAAATCATCATTTCCAGTAAATAGTGTATCATCTACAAAGATTTTTTCCAATACAATCTTTTTATTCAGTCCTTCTTTGATGTATAGGTTGTTATCATTAGTTTTTTGAAAATCAATCTTAATGAGATAATTATGTAATCTCTCATACTAGGCTCTAGGGGCTTGTTTGAGACCATACAAATCTTTGTGTAATCTGCAAATCATGTCTCTTTTTCTAGGATCAATGAAACCTTTTGTTTGTTCAATGTAGACTTCCTCTTCTAAGATTCCATTCAAGAATGTTGATTTTAAATCCATCTGATATACTTTGAATCCTTTATGTGTGGCATATGCAAGGAGTGTTCGAACACCTTCTAGTGTAGCAATAGGAGAAAAAAAATCTCCATAGTCAATACGTTTTGGTTGAGCATAACCCTTGCAAACTAATGTTTTCTTGTTTCTTGAAACTTCTCCATTCTCATTCAACTTATTTATGAATACCCATTTTGTGCCAATTACATTCATATCCTTGGATCTAGGAAAAAGAGTCTAGGTTTTTTTTCCTTTCAATCTGATCAATCTCTTCATTCATTGCTTCAATCCAGTTTCATTTTCTAATGCATCTTTAACAGTTCTAGGTTCAAATTTAGTAAGCAAACATGTACCTTTTAATTTTTTTCCTTGTCATTGTGTCTTCTGATTAATCTCCAATGATTTTCTCTGGTGCATGATGCTTTTTGACATATCTAGCAAGTTTGAGCTCCTTTTTTCATAATTCACTAGTTTCACCATGATCTTTTGAATCATGCTCAGGATCTACTAACTGTGTCTTGGGTCCTTTAGACTGTGACAATATTTCCACTGGTTGAAACTTGGGTCCTTCTAACTATGACTCAAGTCCTTTAGACTGTGACTTAGGTTGTACTGGCTACAACTTGGGGTTGAACTAGAGATTTTGGGGACTCGAGTGGTGAAGACTGATGATTCCCAATTGAATTAGGTAAAGTGTCAAGTTCGTAGTAAAAAAAAAATGTAGTTTTTAGGTTCCTTACTACTTTGTTCTTCTCTCCTTTCTGTAAACTCATCAAGCTTCACATGTGTACTTTCTATAACCTTGTGAGTAGATAGATTCAAACATGTGTATGCTTTGCTCTTATTGGAATATCACAAAAATATGCCTTCATCACTTTACACATCAAATTTTCCTTTTATTGACTCCTTCAAAATGTGACATTTATTTCAAAATACTTTGAAATTTAAAAAATTAGGTTTATAGCCAGACCATAATGCAAAAGGTGTTTGCTCTAAATCTTTCTTCAGCTAAACTCAGTTCAAGGTATGAACTGCAGTGTTGATTGCTTCCTTCCAGTATTTGATAACAACATCATTTTCTATCATTAGGGTTCTTACACAATCCATGATTGATCTATTCCTTCTCACAGCTATTCCATTCTGTTGAGGTGTCCCAAGTGCATACACTTGCCTTTTGATTCCTCTTTCATTGTAGAGATCATTGAATTCATTAGAGATGAATTCTCCTCATCTGTATGATCTTAAACATTTATGTTTCTTTCTTTCTTTTTTCTCCACTCTAGACATATACCATTTGAACTTTTGAAAAGCTTCTAATTTATCCTTCAAGTACATAAATGCCATCATTCTAGAATAGTCATCAACAAATAAAATAAAATACTTATCTCCACAATAGCTTTCTATGCCAATATGTCCACAAAGGTTTGTATGAACCAGATCCAACTCTTCTTCAAAATGATAATTCTTTCTTTTAAAACTTGTCTTTCTCATCTTACCAATTTGATAATTCTTGTACATGCCCATGTCAAGTTTCTTGAGGCTTGGAATGCCTCTCACTCTTCTGTTTTTGCTTATGTTGACCAAGTTATCAAAATTAACATAACACAACCTTTTATGCCATAACCAACTTTCTTTTACTTGAGCTAGGAAAAATGAACTTTCAGTTAGATCTAGGTAGAATAAATTACCTTTTGTTTGATTGTCAATCCCAGCGATATTCCCTTTCCCATCTAGCAATTTTTCCTTTCCATTCATGAATTCTACCTTGAATCTAATGTTGTTCAATTAAGCCACACTAAGTAGATTATGTTTCATTCCTTCAACCCAATAACCATTATCACACATGAGATCATTGGTTAGTGCAATCCAACATTTTCCCTTCACATAACATGGTTCATCATTGCCAAATATGACACTTCCATCATCATAGTGTACCAAGATTTTAAATTTAGATTTATCACCAGTAATGTGGTGAGAAAAGCCACTATCTATGATCCATGTGCCATTCTTACTAACATGTGAAATGAGGGCCATCTTATCATTCCCATCATCTAATTCATCTTTAATAGCAATATAGACCATTACATCCTCATCACTACTATCAGAATCTTTAGCAATGTAACAAGATTTCTTACCTTTGTTCTTGTAGTCCTTGTAGCTTTTGAAATCATTCTTGCCCTTGTACTTTTCATGCTTCTTTTCTTCTTTTCCTTCTTTGTTTGAACACCTTGCAGCAATGTTACCAACTTCTTCACAAGAAAAGAAGATCAAAGGAATTTTATCTTTGTACTTTCCTTTACCTTTGAAAAATATTATTGTAAGTAATGCTTCAATGACTTCAAAATCATCATCATAACTATCTTCATCCTCACTATTATATTTCTTGCTTTAGATTTTATAATTTTCTTCTTGAGTAATAGCTTGGCTTGAAATGTGGACTCAATGTTGCTAGAGTTAGGAACATACTTATCATAGTCATCTAACTCAAAGGTTGTTAATCTTCCCACTAGTGCATCCAAAGTCATATCATTTTTGGGATTACATATCACCTCTTGAATTGTTGAAAGTCTAATTACATAAATAGGAAGAAGAGTTCTAAGTACCTTGCTTACCATTGTCTCATCATCTATCTTTCCTCTTGAGGCTCTGATTTCACATACACTAGTTTTGATTCTTTCACTATATTTTGTAATGTTTTCATCTTCTCTCATCTTCATTTGATCAAATTGACCTCTAAGACTTTCTTCCCTAGCTCTCCTCACATTTCCATCTCCTCCATAGATATATTTTAGCTTGATCTACATCTCATAAGAAGTACCACAATATTTGACTTCATCAAATTCAGCATAATTGAGAGTAGAGGCAATGTCAATCATCATAATGTTGTGATTCTTCTTTTTAGTAATCTCTTTAGTAGTCATAATTCTAGTACATGCCACATACTTCGTGTCTAGGTACTTTAGGCCTAAGTCTCCAACGGTTTCCAAATGAAGTCTCATGAGTGCCTTCCATGCCTTGAAGTTATCTCTGTTCAACTTAGGAATTTCCTTTCTCTAAGACATCATTATCTTTAGCTTAGGTCCTTGAAACCTTCTTTGTAAGCACCAAAAGCTCTAATACCAATTGTTGAAAATATAAGAGGAGTAACTGAGAGGGGAGGGATGAATCAATTACCACAAAAAAAAATCCAATATCTCTTAAGTTGTCAACAAAACTCTGTTGAAACTGAAATATTGTTGTAACTTGGTTAGCACTAAGAATCACTTAGTTAACACAATAACTCGATTAATACTGAATATATGCATTGTTACTTGGTTAACATTGAACATGCAGATCTTATGATATTAAATGTGATTAAACTTAATTAACTTAGTTACAAAAATATAAAGAAGATAACATGAACACATGTGACACAAATATTTAACATCATAACCCAATTTGGGAAAACCACCAATCGCAACTAGTTATAGTTTTTCACTCTTCTGAAGTGAGCTTTGTTAGGATCTAATTATGTTAAAGGTTGCAAAACACAATGTTAGGTGTGACCATGTTAAAATATTTAGTTCACCCTATTAGGAGTGGCCTTGTTAGAGGTCTTTAGACACTTCAATCTAGAAATGCCACCTTGTTAGAGGATTTGGCAAATAACTATTAAGCTAACTATGTTAAGAGATTTGATTCATTACTACAATAATTAGAGACTAAAAATGATTGGAAATTATTGCTGATGCAACTAACTTACTAACTTTAGATCTCTATTCTGGCTTGAATACTTGATCCTCCTTGATGAGATTAATCTTTGCAACTCGGTCAACTCAGGATACTCCGTTATCCTTCCAATTTATTTCCTTTACTCATCTTCTTCTATTCCACACACTCTCCCTTCAATCCTCAACTTGACCTTATACTTATATCATTTACCTTGTCAAGTTGTCTTGAATAAACTTTCAAATGATTAATATTTATCCCTTAAGTTGGCTAGACTTAACAAATAAACTCATCAAACTAAATATGTTGACTCAAGAAAATCCTTTGTTAGCCAACCTAGCTTGGTCAATACTAACTTAGAAAATACTTTCTTCTAGTAACCAAGTGAACTCGGTTAACACTACATCTTGCACTAAATTCCCTTTGGTAACCGAGTGAGCTCAGTTAACATTGGTTCCATGCCAACTTCTCTTTGGTGCTCGCATGAACTCAGTAGACACTATCTTCCTACAAACTTCCTTTGATGCCGAAGTGAACTCAATAGACTCTAACTCTGAACTTGATTATCTCTAAAATGCTTGATAGCCACTAGAAATTTTCTTCATTTCCCAAGTGAGCTTGGTAGACACTGATTGGAAAAGACTTGACATTTTGTGTAACATCAAATATAATATACAGTTGAACAATTATTTTCAACACTAAATTATAGACAGTTAGACCCAAGCATGATTCAAAAGATCATTTTGAATATGGTGAACCAAGTGAAACAAGTTCTAAATCCAAAGAGAAGGTACATGTACTTGCTAAAAGGCATCATGCACCTGATAAAATCATTGGAGATTAGTCAAAAGGTACAATGACAAGGAACAAACTAAAAGATACATGTTTTCTTACTGATTTTGAACCTAGAGTTGTTAAAGATGCATTAGACAATGAAAGTTGGATTGAGGCAATGAATGAAGAGATTTAAAAATTGAAGGAACAAAACCTGGACTCTTGTTCTTAGACCTAAGGATAAAAAATGTAATCGGCACAAAATGGGTATTTAGAAATAAGTTGAATGAAGATGAAGAAGTATCAAGGAACAAGGAAAGGTTAGTATACAAAGGACATGCTCAAGAAGAAGGTATTGATTATGGAGGAACTTTTTCTCTTGTTGCAAGACTAGAAGGTGTTAGAACACTACTTTCTTATGCTGCACATAAGGGACTCAACGTATATCAAATGGACATAAAGTTAGCTTTCTTGAATGGAATACTAGAAGAAGTAGTCTACACTGAGCAACCTGAATGTTTCATAGATCCTAAAAAAAGGGATATGGTTTGCAGATTACATAAAGCTTTATATGGTCTCAAAAAAGCCCCCAGAGTTTGGTATGAAAGATTGCATAGTTATATGGTAAGAATTGGTTTTCAAAGGACAAATGACAACAATAGTCTATACATCAAGGAAGGACTAGAAAACAAGATGTTTCTGGTAGAAATTTGTGTAGATGATATATTATTCACTGGATATGATGACTTATGCAAATTCTTTTCTAAGGAAATGAGTAAAGAATTTGAAATGTCAATGTTTGGAGAGATCAAATTCTTTATTGACCTACAAATTCAACAAAAGAAGAATAGCATCTACATTACTCAATCAAAGTACATTAAGGAGACATTGAAGAAATTTGGAATGGAAGATTCTAGACCAATTGGAACACCTATGTCTACTAGACATAAGCTTTCCAAAAATGATGATTCTAAAGAGGTAGATTAGCTTACATATAGATCGATGATTGGAAAACTCTAGTATGTAGTACACACAAGACCAAATATTACACTAGTAGTTGGTATGGTGGCAAGATTTTAGGTTAATCCAAAAGAAAATCATATTATGGAAATAAAAAGAATCATGAAGTATCTAAAAGATACTAAAGATTATGGTTGGTGGTATAAGAAAGGGGGAAATTTTGAATTAAAATCCTTCACTAATGTTGATTGGGAAGGAAGTATTTATGACAGGAAGAGAACTAGTGGTGGATCATTCTTTCTTGGAAAGAGGCTAGTGTCTTGGACAAACAAGAAATAGAATTGCATCTCTCAGTCTAAAATAGAAGTAGAATATGTTGTTGCAGCAATCAATTATTCCAAAACTGTTTGGTTCAAACAATTATTGTCAGGTATGAAGGAAGAAATCAAGGATCCAATAGTTATCTTCTATGATAGCATCAATGCAATTAACATATCCAAGAATCCAGTGATGCATACCAAGACAAAGAACGTTGCAATAAAATATCATTTTTGAGAGAATTAGTGCAAGACAAAGAGGTGAGATTAGAATATGTGAATATAAAAGAACAAGTTGCAGACATATTCACTAAGACATTACTTAAGGATGCATTTTTTTATCTAAGAGGTAAGGTAGGGGTCATTCCCCTATCTGGAGTTCATTAAACAAAGATTAGTGATGCATCAACTGAGCATTTGAAGATCAGTCAAGTTGATGCAGTAATGTTAGAGTTGATTGCATATGAATCAGTACGTCAGCTACATGGAAAGTTCATTGATTGTTGTCTTTAGCATGAGATTTCAAAGAGGGAGAGTGTACTATCATATCAAAAAAAAATTGAGAAATGTTTATCAGAGAAACTTTGGGAATTTTTTCAAGAGTTTGTTGTCATATTAGGGAAATTACAGTAAGAGAAATTAGAGAAATTAGAGAAAATCATTCCAGAGGGAGAGATTGATGTTAGAGGGAGTTCTTCCTGATAGAGGGAGTTCTAATGGATGAGAATCAAAATGAAACTAAGGATATTATCCTTACTTCTATGTTTGCTCTAAAATTTCCTTCTATTATGACATGTTGTGTTGCTATCAATGCCAAAGAGGTAGATTGTTAAAAATAATTATTCAATTGTATATTTTCTTTGATGTTACACAAAATATCTAGCCTTTACCGAGCAGTCAATGTTAGCCGAGCTTATGCAGGCATCAAAGGCAGTTTCCTATGTATGTCGAGTATTACAGTCATAATTAAGTTTAGAACTAGTATTAACCAAGTTCACTTGATTACGAAAGGAAAGTCAACATGAATCCTGTATTAATCGAGTTCACTTAGTTACCAAAGGAAAGTCAGCATGAATCCTGTATTAACCAAGTTCACTTGGTTACCAAAGGAAAGTCAGTATGAATCTTGTATTAATCGAGATCACTTGGTTACCAAATAAAAGACACCAAAGAGTTAGTATTGACCAAGTTGGGTCATTTAACAAAAGGTTTCTCTGTGTTGACCAAGTACTCAATTCTGTATTGGCCAACTATAAGCATATTGAGTCTAATAGTTTTATTGGTTAATACTAGCTTACTTAAGGGATGAAAATTGTTTTAATTAAAAGTGTATTCAAGCCAATTTGACATGGTAAAACATATAAATGAATTGTCAAGTTGAGGATTGAAGAATGATAATTATGTGGAATAGAAGATGATGAATAATGGAAGTGAATTAGAAGAATATCTATAAGAGGGCAGAGTAATCGAGTTGACCGAGCTGCAAAGAATAATATGATCAAGGAGGATCAAGTAATCAATCCATAATTGAGTTATTTATCAGAAAATTTAGTTGTGTCATCAATCAAGTCAAGTCATTGTTACTCTCTAATAATTGTAGCAGTGAATCAAATCTCCTAAATAGAGTTAGCCTAACATTTATTTTGTAAAACCTCTAACAAGGTGGCATTTGTAGATTGAATTGTCTGAAGACCTCTAAGAAGGTCACTCCTAATAGGGTGAATTAAATCCTCTAATAGGGTCACACCTTATGGTGTGTTTTGCAACCTTTAATAGGGTTGGCTCCTAACAGGGCTCACTTGAGAAGAGTGAAAAATAGTAACTAGTTACAATTGGTGGTTTCCTAAATTGGGCTTCCACACTAAATCTTGGTGTCTCTTGTTTTCATGTTATTTCCCTTATGTTTTTGAAACCAAGTTAATCAAGGCTAACCATATTAAATATCTTAATATCATTTATATTCATTGTTAATTAAGTGATAGTAATATTCAATGTTAACCAAGTTATGATAGAATATTTAATGTTAACCGAGTTACAGCAGAATATTAGTGTTAATTGGGTTTTGGAAAGGTTTTAATTTTATATTGTGTTGAAATCTTAAAGGGACTTGAATTTTTTTAGTGGTAACTAATACACCCTTCCCCTCTCAGTTACTCCTTTTCATTTCCAACAATGCCTTCATAGTAATACCTAAAGGTTGTGTAGTTCTCAAGTTCCTCATTTCGTTCATCTTCATGTACCTATGTGTATTAATCAATCTTTACATTTGCACTTTCCACAAATTTTTTAGTGTTATTATTTAAACACTTATATGCTTTGCTTCTTGTGGAATATCCTAGGATTATACATTCATCACTTTTAGCATCAAATTTACCTTTTCGGTTGTCCTTCAGAATGTAACACTTGCTTCTAAATACCTTAAAATATTTAACATTGGGTGAGTATCCATACCATAACTCAAAAGGTGTAAGATTTATACCTTTCTTGTCTTGTACTCTATTCAAGGTATAGATAGTTGTACTAACTACTTCTCTCCAATATTTCAAAGAAACATTTTTCTCCATCATCAGTGTCCTAGCACAATCCATCATTGATATGTTTCTCCTTTAAGTAATCCCATTTTGTGGAGGGGTCCTAGGTGCATAAGTCTATCTTTTGATTCCTCTATCATTACAAAAATTATTGAATTCATTTGATGTAAAATCTTCACCTTTTTCATATCTCATGCATCTCAAAATTTTGTCTGTTTCTTTTTCAACTATTTCCAGATACCACTTAAACATTCAAAAAGCATCAAATTTATCTCTTAAAAACATTATTGTCATCATCCTAGAATAATCATCAACAAATAAAATGAAATACTTGTCATCTTTGTAGCTTTGCATGTCAATTGGTCCACATAGATCAATATGAAATAACTCAAGAATTTCATTTGAAGTATGAGTCTTACTCTTAAAACTAGACTTTGTCATCTTGCCTAACTAACATTGTTTGCAAATCACATTCTCAAGTTTCTTCAGTTTTAGAAAACCTCTAACTCTCTTCATCTTACTGATACTAACCAAATTGTCAAAATTTGCATGACATGACCTTTTTTGTCATAGCCACACATCATCAAAGATGATGTACAACTAAACAAGTAGCTTCACTCATGTCAATATAAAATAGATTACCTCTAGTCTGATCACCATGTCCAATGAGTTCACCATCAACATCATAGATCTTGGCCTTCTTATGTTCAAATTCAACTTTACATCCTAAACTATTCAATTGTAACACACTTAACAAATTATAGTTAAGTCCTTCCACATAGTAAGCATTGTCACACATGATCTTCTCTGTCAATCTTATTGATCCTTTACCTTTTACTAGACAGGGTGCATCATTTCCAAATCTAACACTATTTCCATTGTAATTCTCAAGGGTTTGGAACTTACTTTTGCCTCTAGTCATATGATACGAACATCCACTATCAATGGTCCATCTATCTCCTTTATTCACATAGGATACCAGCGCAGTTGCCTCATTTTCATCAAAATCATCTTTCGTAGCAACATACACAACTTCATCATCTTGATTATATGATTCATCAGATTCCTCTTTAAAAATGTAGCAGGCTTTCTTTCAATTGTCTTTATAGTCCTTATTTCTCTCATCTCTTCTACTTATATACTTGTCTTCATTTCTATTGTTTCTCTTCTTAAGACATCTTGTTGCAATGTGACCAACTTCATTATAGTTAAAGCATATGATAGGTAACTTACCTTTGTATTTCCCTTTTCCTCTATGAAATCTCCTAGCCAACATTGCTTCAAGTTCTTCTAGCTCTTCACCATTTGTATCACTATCACTAGCAATAAGTTTGACCTTTTTCTTTATCTTATCTTTAGGTCCATAAAGTGTCATTTTAGCTTTGAAAGTAGATTCAACATTTTCAGATTTGAAATTATCAAAATTTGAAAGTTCAAAAGTTGTAAGTCTACCAACCAAACCTTCAAGGGTCAGATCACTACTAGGAATTCATCTTAGTTCTTGTCTGAGGTAGTAGTTTTCTTAATACTTTTTTTATTACAATCTCATCTCCAGCTATTCTATTTGATTCTCTGATAGCATTGACAACATCTTTGATCCTTACACAATATTGAACTATAGTTTCACCTTCGTGCATTTTCATGTCATCAAACTTTCCTCTCAGATTTGTTGATTTGGCTCTTAGTACATTTCTATCTCCTCCATAGGTATTTTTTAAAGCATCCCACATACGTTTAGTAGTTTTACATCCTTTGGTGTCTTCAAACTTTGAGTAGTTTAGGGCAGATGCAATCTCTAACATTGTCTGATTGTGTTATCTCTTATCTTTCAGTTGTTTAGCAGTAAGAGCTCCAACTATTTCCACATACTTTGTGGTCATAATTGACTATGAAAAATCTCCAAGTCCACCTAGATGTAGCTTCATCAAGCTTTTCCATGTAGGAAAATTATCCTTATTTAACTTGGGTACCTCCTTTTTGTACATCTTGATCTTTAGCTTTTAGTACCTTCAAACTATTCCTCTCAAGCACCAAGGGCTCTAATACCAATTGTTGGAATATTTAGAATAATTGAGAGGGGGGGTGAATCAGTTATCCAAAGTCCAAATGTACAAATAAAACTTTTTGGTTCTTAACATGATTCATATCCATATATCCATAACATGCATGCATTCATTAGGTCATCCAATATCTTAAACTTTGTATGTTATTGTCCTAGGTCAAAACAACTTTGCAGAAATGTAAACATGAAACATCATAGATTCAATCACACATTTGATAGAAGGATTTAACGTGGAAATTCAATTTGGGAAAAACCACAAGTAACATGCTACCAATTTTCACTCTTCTGAAGTGAGCCATTTTAGGAGCCAACCCTATTAAAAGTTACAAGACACACTATTAAATGTGACCTTGATTAAAAGATTTCAATCACTCTGTTAGGAGTGAACATTTTTAGAGAACTTTCAAACATTTCATTAATATGTCACCTTGTTAAAGGATTTACTCATGAATTTTAGCTCAGCCTTAATCGAAAGGATTTATCCAAGCTGATATAATTGTTAGAGAGTAGCAGTAGGACTTGGTCTAATCAAAAAATAACTCACTTGTAGATAATAGATCTTTGTTCAGCTCTCCATTCTTCTTGGCATTAAATCCCCTTCATTTATGATAGTTTTTTCACCCCTTCAAGCCTTCACCTCCTTAAGTCTTCATGCTTAGTATGCCATTTGCAGATCTATCCCTCAAGCCCTCATATGAAGTAGTTCCATCAAATTTCTTCTCTATCTATCTTCACTCCTCTGATTCTTATCTAGGCTTCAAAAACCATTGCTTCTAGCTTAGTATCCTCTTAAATAGATAATTTAGATCTTTTATCACTTAAACACAATCATCCATTTTAGGGTTAGGTAAGATTCATTGAATCTAACCATCTTTTTGTTTTGTTCTTCCTCTAGAAACTTCTCTTACAATCCTCCTTATATTTGTCTCAAAATGGTTTATCTTGAATTCTGTACCACCAACTCATCAAGCTTATCTTCCACATGCTTCACACAATTCAAGAAATTAACTTTTTAAGCTTAGATTCATCAAATATTCGATCAACCTCTTTGTGATGTCACTCGAAAACAACTAGCTTATGATGCTCGACCAACACTAGATTGCTCGGTATCCACTAAGATTTAATCAACACATACTATATTTTTATTGGTGCTTGACACATACTAAATTTTCTTGGCATACACTATTTCTTCACTTTGCTTGGCACATATTAATTTTCTACTCGGCTTGAACTAACATTGCTCGGCTCCCACAGTTTTCTTGATCAAGCTTGGTAGACACAATTCTTTCATAGTCTTCTTCTAGTCTTTTCTTGTTTATCCTTTTAGTTTAGCCTTAAGTAGATAAAAAATACACTATATCATCAATGTCTTATCTAGTCTTAGTGCTCTTTTTGTACACAATATAACTCAACCTTTCTCTAGGTACTCTTGTTATCCTTTCTTCTTCAAATCCTCTTCATCAATCAATCAAATGATAGCATTCAAACCTTAGTAAGAAATTTTCTTACCAACAAGTAGTAGGTTTGACATTAGTGACAAAATAATGATTCTTCTACATTTTTATACTTCAACAGTCTTCTTTTTCAATAGGTGTCATCTTAATCAAGCACTCCTCTTAGGTGGACATCTTGTTATTAAGATTTATAACTTCAGAGGATCTCTTTCCATAATTGATATATCATTTTTCATGATTATCTATGTTCTTGTACTATAAGAGTCATGGCTCTTTGCTATGAATTTAGTTCACATCATTTATTTTAAGGATATCTCTTTGTTGTATAATTAGGTATCCTCTTTCTCTTCCTTTGCATGCCTATTTGACATAGGAATGATAAGGAGGGGGGCATACATAGGCCCTCCTTGTACATAGTTTCTCTTGCATGGGGTAGAAAATACAAATTATGATCATGGCTTAGACCACTTTAGCCCTAGATGTTAACTACGTTTTTTAAGTCATTATTGAATCTATGCATTGTTACTTCATTCCTCTTTGCACACACAAATGCATATGTTAAATATCATTCATGGGTAATGCATCTTGATACATATATGCTAAATCTTATATTTGGGTAATACATAACAACTTTTTAACTCCCAATATAGGTAACGCATTTAGATACCATAAGCTAAGTCCCATACATGGGCAATGCATCTTTTACACAGGACCATATCATGTTGATATTGTGGATGTTGATCTATGCATGGAACTTTGATGGTTTACTAGAAAGTTACCACCCCATTAGACTATTTTAATATCATCTTTTATAGCAACTCTCTTGGTGATTCAGAGTAGGGTGGGTACTCTACTGGGTGAGGTAATCACTTTTCTCTCTCTTCTCTTTCTTTTGATTTCATGCTAGTTGAGATAGATCCAAAATCTATGTTGATTAATGATATAGTTCCTGCATTTCTTATGTCATCACTTATACTCTTGTAATGGATTTCCAAAAAATATATTAGTGGATGAGACGTTTCTTTAGTTAAGATTTCTTTCGCTAGTTGATTTGTATTTTTAGTACCAGCCCCTTGATGTATCTTTAGCTTTTTCTTTTCTTTTCACCCTAGTGCATAAATGTGGAGTTAGGACCCTTGGTCTTGGGGTCTTTTTCTCTTTGACTAAGTGATGTTATGTCTCATTGTGATTCGTCAGATTCTTTTGTTCTTCTTCTCTCTACTTTACTGCAAGTGTGAGTTGACCCACACTCTCGCTAAAGTGGGGGCTAACTGTACCATCCTAAATTACAAGAACTCCAATTTGATCAATTTTTAACACCTATTTAATGCAAGATCATTAATCTCCTCTTCTTTTTCATCTCTTCTTCCATTTTTTATCCTACCCCCTAGGTGGAATTGAAGTAAACCTTAATATATCCTCTTTAAATCTCATATTTCATGGCATTAATCTCAAGGTAGGATCTAATTCCCCTAGGTACCTCCTTTTCATGCATTTATCCAATTAGAATCTACTCCTTACACTACAATGGTTATATCTCAAAGTTTGGACCCGATTTTAGGATTGTGAGACCTATTTTGGAGCCCCAAGACATCCCTAGGGGTTTCCACTCATGATCATCTAGGGAGAATTGCACCCCTGATTGAGCCCCTAATGAGGCCCCATTTTGGGTCCTCTATTCGAATCTCGTATTCGATTATTTTTAGGGTGCAAACTTCTAGGTATGTTGACCTGTAGGAGTAATCTAACTTTGATCCCTTTATACACCCTTCCATTTGCTCTATTTCTCATCCATCAAGTTCAAGTTCAAACGCTCACTCTCAAGCTCTCAAGTTCTCAAGCATTCTTCAATCATTTGAGGCATCCAAGCTATTCCTCTATTGAATATCAAGGATTCATGCATTAAAGCTATTGATAGAGTTTATGCTAGATCTTCAATTTCCAACATTCAAGATCTTCATACATTCAAGAACCTTTGTCACGTCTTCTAGATCATCCTCTCAAGATTTACATTCATCTAGAAGCCAGATTTGAAGCACATCCAATCATGAAGGTTTTTTCTTACTTTGATTTCTTTTCTATGGTTTTGAAGTGGAGTCAAAGTTGTTGCATATACATACTTGATCACATTCAAAATTCAAGAGCATATTCATAGATTTACATTTCTTCATGTTAGATCTATCACTACTACTTGCAATTATTCAATCTTTATTTAACTTCAAGTTTAATTTCTAAAGTGTGGTTTGATTAAGACAATGCCCCCACAACAACAACCAACAAAAAAATCCTTTGGTTTGCAAGTTTAAGAGTTTGTATAGACAAATAGGTTGCAAATTGGAGTACCCATTTCATCATTTAACCGAACTGTGAAATCAAACTTAGTTTTGGACACCCTCAATAATAGGTGAAATTCACCCTTGAAGCATAATTTTAAGTGAAAATTTTCACGAATTGTACCATATCATATGAACTAAATAATGCAAATAAAAATTAATATTAATGGTAAAATTTGAATGGTTGATGACATTATCAACCACATACATGTTTTTGACATTGGAATATGTTATAACTTATTATGCATGATAGATGATGAGATAAAGAGAATAGTTTCTAGAATCCAGATGGTAGACTACATTAATAAGTATAAGAAATACCTAGAGGACCTACTACTTCTACAACTATTAGAATTGGCACATCATTGCATCATTAGGATCCTCCAATTTTTCAACATCAAGTTCAAAGCTTCCTTTAGCCATGTTTTCTTCATTTTGCATACCTCCATTTAACTGCATCTCAAGTTCAACGCTACCAATACTAGTGTATCATCTTAAAATGGGCACACTGCATTTTGAGACCTTTTAGTCCTCCTTAGTGTGATTTTGGTATATTTTTCTCCTCTCCTATTCCATTTGACTCCTCTTTGTCATCTCTCACTTTTCAAGATAGTCTTCTACATGTTGTTTTGATACCCTTTTGACCATATCTCATATTCAGTCAATTATCTTCTAGTTTCACCTGTATCACCTCCTGGCACTTTCTGTGGCCTACTTGTCCAATCTTTTGGGACTAGGTTAACCAAGCCGACCTGCTCTGGACTAGGTCAACCCAAGTTGACCTTGGTCTGGACTAGATCAACCCAAGTTGACCTAGTCCCCAGTGACTGTGGGGTTTAGGGCCCAAAATTTTTGGAGTTTACCCATTAATTTAATTACTTCCCCAGTTGGCCTGAGTTGTTTTCCTACCTCAAAACTAATATAAAAGGAGGCTTGAGGGCTTCATTTTCATATCTCATATTCACAAGTGATCAGGAATTCTCAAGACATCCACAAGAAAGAAAGTAATCAAGGCATCATTCTTCAAGCAAGCATCTTCAAGCATTTAAGTCTAAGCATATGCCTCTTGCATCAAGATTCTTCCTTCAATGTGGTAGTGGAGTTTGGCTCTAAGGAAAAAATTTATCATTCCAATCCATTCAATTTCTTCTATAATGCATCCATGGCATGTCACATACATTTTTGTACATAAGGTTTTGGCTTATTTGATTTTCTTATGGGTTCTTTGAGTCAAGGTTATTACACTTACATACTTGATCACATATCAAAGTCAATTGCATTTTTGAAGGTAATTGTATCTTTCACTTGATATTATTCAGATCTACTACATGCAACCATTTCTCTTATTATTTACATTTCAATTTATGGTTAATTACTTAACCTAGGTCTTCACCAAGGAAAGCCCTAATCGAACCCCAACAACAAACTTTTATTTTATGTGTTGATTTGCAAGTTGGGAGTAGAAAGGATTACAGATCTAGAACCTACTATTTGCAATCTTTCTAGAGTCGTCAATCGCAGATCATCAGACTATGTCAAACTGGTTGTAAGACATCTTCCTAAGTTAACCTAGTCCTTCAATCTCAGATTCCAGGGAGATTTTTGGGTTTTGTTCCTTTCATCATTTTATTTTGAGATCCACAAATGGATATTCAGATATAGTTCAGATCTGTGAGTTTTGAAGAAAAATTGCATCTTCCTCTTTGTGTTTCAAGTTAAGTACCTTATCCTTGCTTTTCCCTCTTAGCATACATCTACCTTCATATCTTTGTTGGGCTATTTTGTGTGTATTTTAGATCTATATTTTTCATATCTCTTGTTTACATTGCATGAAAGAGAACTTGCTAGCATGCATCCTTGACAAGTTTCTAGAGTTCTTATTGGCATCCCTTCATCCTCTTTAAGGATTTGCTAATCAAATTGAGGGATTATCAAGAGTTATGCTTGGAAGCCCCTAGTTCTCTTGTATTGAATGGCTTGGGAAGAAATTGTTCAACTTGCTTAGTCTTGTTTGCATTGTTGGTGGCATTTCCCCCCCTAAACATTTTGGTGAACTCGACAAGTCCCCCCTTTTTTTGGTGTTAGATTATTTTGGGCTTTTACCTTCTTTTGGTGAACCTGAATTATTTCCCCCCTTTTTTTGATCTTTGGAGTTAGATCTCCCTTATTTGCATTAGGTGTTTGCCTTCTCCTGGTAAACCCAACATCTTTACCCTATTCTTGTGGATTTTAGATCCCTTGATCTTCCCTATTTCCTTCTTTACATTAGGTTTTTTATGGGTGTATCTAGATCTACTTCATATGCTATTTCTTGATTTAGTGATATTTAAATCTCTTTGTTTACATTTTTTTCATATGGATTGCATTTCATCTATTTATATTTTGAAAATACAAAAAATATTACATCTAGTTCACTTTTAGATTATATTTCCTTTCAATGGGGTTGTTGTCTTTCTTTTCAAGCTTCATTCATAATATTAAAGGCATTCCATTTTATGTATATGATGATGATTCAGTATGTTCTTCCACTGAGGCACATCTTCCTAAAGATGATGTTGACCAACCTTTAGTAATTCATGATGTTCCTAGCCTTGATAGTGATACTATTTGGGATGAGCCCTTGGATAGGAATATTGATTATTATCTTCCTCATGAAAATTCCTCCTCTAACGTATGTTTTTCTCCCTCCATAGATGGCTTTCCAATTTGGGATGAGCCCTTAGATAAGGACATGGTTTATTCCCTTCCTCGTGAGATACATTTGGATGATGACATGATTTTTCTATTAATGGTCAACCTATTTCCATGAATCTTATTGGCATTCCTTCTATACATGAGGCCTTTATGAGTTTTGTTTATCCTCCTCCTAAGAGTTCCTTAGAAATAGAAGACCACACATTTTATCCTCCCTCTCATGACATATCTTACTACAATCTAGGTCTTGTTGAAAAATTTGATTCTTAAGGCCTTATTTTTACAAATTTAGCATTGCATCCTAGGGATCTCACTCACATTGACTCTATGAGTGGTTTCTCAACTTGTAAAGATTGGGAAACCCTGGATTTCACACCAACATTCTCTATTCTTGAATTTATACATCCAATACTTTTATTTGATGAGTGTGTGCATATTAAAAGCTTATATTTACAATTATATCTAATTAAACCTAATAGATTTTATTTATGTATACTCCATTCTTCTTTTCAATTCATTTCTTGTGTTTTGTTTAATATAACTTGTAATGTTGAATGGTTTATTTTTCATGATCATTTTACTTGATATTTCCACATCCCTATTATGTTTCTCCTAGCTATGAGACATTGTTAGCCTATCTTTTGGGGGCTCATTGTCCTACTTTGTGAGTGACATAATAGTAATTCCCCTTGTCTCCTTACTTGGAGAAAAGGCCCTATTTCCTCTTTCTATGTCATAGGATCCATTCTCTCCCTTTGTTGCTTGTTTTCTTTTTATATAATGACATGTTTTCTTGTATTCATTTAAAGTGTTTATTTGTGTACTAGCATCCCAAGTACAATCTTATGTTTTCTTGAAATCACATGTTTAGTATAAATTGAAAGCACTTAGGGAGTTAAGCATTGTGGCTTCATGTCTCTTTTGCACACTCAAACACATATGCTAAAACTCATACACATGGGTAACACATGCACATTTTCTAAATCCTCTATGGGTATCAATGACATCTCTCCATCCTGAGGAAGCACATTTTTTTGTTTTTGCTAAATCCTCTATGGGTATCAATGATACTTCTCCATCTCAAGGAAATACACTTTTTTTTTGCTAAATCTCTCCTAGGGTAATGCACACACATTTAAACTCCATAGTGATATTAGGGAATTGATCTATGGGTGGACATATACACACATAGACATACATGCATAAGTTGCCAATAGGTGCACAAGATTGACTATCAAACAGACAAACCCGCTAGACCATTTGATCTTGGTTTTTGTTTTTTGTTTTTCAGGATTGACTATTGGGCACACAAATCGGTTAGGCCATTCAATCCTCCCTCATTATGATTCACATTAAGGGACTCAAACCTTACTGGTCAAGATAATCTCTTTCTCTTTATGCTTTCATGTTGGTGGGACAAAATCATGAGGGACACAGTCCTTTGTGGTGTTCTTGCCTTTCTTGTATGGTCTCTTATGTTTTGTAATAGCCTTACAAATATGATATTAGTGAGAGAGACATTTTCTTAGCTAATGTCTCTTTCACTACTTGATTTGGGATTTAGTACTAATTCTTTTTGTGTCTTTTTGACTTTTATTTTCCTTTTGTTTTTTTTTTTGGCTTTCTTTTTGCTTTGTTTTCATGCTCTTATGCATGGTAATGGAGCTAGGATCCTAGGTTTGGGGGCTTAGGTCCTTAAGCTTATTGATGTTCTACCTTGATGTGACAGTGTCTCCCTTCTCTTCCTTCATTTAGTAAGAGTATGAGTTGCCTCATACTCCCACTAAAGTGAGGGTTAAGTGTATCATCTTAAAATGGATGCACTTCATTATGAAACTTTTTAGCCCTTCTTAGTGTGGTTTTGGTCTCTTTTTCTCCTCTCCTCTTCCATTTCACTCCTCTTTGTCATCTCGCACTTTCTAACATGGTCTTCTAGGTGTCATTTTGCTACCCTTTTGACCATGTCTCATGTTCAGTCAGTTATCTTCCATTTTCACCTACATTACCTCTTGGCACTTCCTGTGGCCTACCTGTCTAGTCCTTTGGGACTAGGTTGACCTAGAACCTAATGATTACAAGGTTTAGGGACTGAAATTTTTGGAATTTACCAATTAATTTAATTACTTCCCCAGTCAACCTGAGTTGTTTTCCCACCTGAAAACTAGTTTAAAAGTTTGCTTGGAGGATTCATTTTCATATATCATATTTGCAAGTGATCGTGCATTCTCAATAAATCCATAAGAAAGTAAGTAGTCAATGTGTTCTTCTTTAAGCAAGCATCTGCAAGCATTAAAGTCTAAGCATCTCCTTCTTGCATCAAGCTTCTTCCTTCAAGGTGGTAGTGACGTTTGCTCTAAGGAGAAGATTCATCATTCAAATCCATTTTAAGTTCTTCTATTATTCATCCATGGCATGTCACATACATTTCCATGCATGAGATATTGGCTTCTTTGATTTCCTTATGGGTTCTGCGACTCAAGGTTATTACATTTACATATTTGATCACATATTAAATTCAATTGCATCTTCGAAGGTAATTGTGTCTTTCACTTGATATTATTTAGATCTACTACATGCAAGCATTGCCCTTATTATTTGCATTTCAATTTACGGTTAATTTCTTAACCTAGGGCTTGACCAAGGCAAGCCCTCATCAAACCCCAACCCCAAACCTTTCAATTCTATGTTGATTTGTAGGTTGGTAGCGAAAAGGATTACAGATTTGGAACCTATTGTTCACAAGCTTTCAAGAGTTGTAAGTTGCAGATCATCACACTACATCAACTTGGTCGTAAGATGTCTTCCCAAGTTGACCTAGTCCGTCAATCTCAGATTTCGAAGAGAATTCTAGGTTTTGTTCCTTTCATTGTTTTATTCTAATATCTGTGAGTGGATATTCAAATACAGTTCATATCTATGAGTTTTGGAACGTAAACACATCTTCCTTTGCACATTTCAAGGTGATTCATTTATATTTTATTTCTTTTCATATCTTTGCCCTAGATTTGTATCTTATATTATCTAAGCAATTAGTTCAATTTCACATTCACATTATCCTATCGAGGGCCAAAGAGTATATTTCCTTGTATTACATTCCTCTTTATAATTCGAATTTAGTATTAGCTCCCTTCTTCCTTTTGGTCCTAGATAATCTAATTTGGATCATAAGTGGAATCATATTTGGAAATTCCCCTATTTCTCTCACGTACATATTTGAATTGCTTAGTGACCTCATAAAGTGGAAGTCTACATCTTATTAAAGTGCCTCCATTTTACCACTAAACACCTAGTACTTAAGTTATTGATATCATTGTTTCTAGAGCTCCCACTTTCTTTTGAAATGTTTCCCTCTTCTTTGACACTTCTTCCTCCACACATTCAGTGCCCTATCATAAGGAAAATTATGGAAAACATACCTAAATGTATAGAGCTACAAGAAGTTTTCAAAATTCTTGTCTAGTTTGTTTCTTAGCTTTGACTTTAGGAATGCCAAAGCATTAAAAACTCTCTCATCCTCCATCGATCCCAATATCATGGTCTGACATAAATCAACAAGCTTGAAATATTTTGGTATTTAATCCATCAATATTTTTCTCAGAGCTAGATTTCTCCAAAGCTTGGTAATCAATCCTTCTTCTTTGAGGTTTTGCATAAGTTCATATTGTTCATTCATTGTCTCTTCAAAATGACGTGATTTCTCTCTCAAACAAGATTCATCTAAAATTCCATTTAGACTTACTCCATTTATTTATTTATTTTGCAATAACAATCTATCAAAGTCCATAGCTTATTTATAAAATCTTTTGGATTGTTGAGAATCCAATAATGAGAAAACACACTAGACATGGGATCAAGTATTTTGACAGGGAGGAATCTTCCTCTAATTTGCAAGGATTGATCATAGGAAATTCCCTTTAGAGAAGAAAGACTCAATAATCTTGGGAAAGACTTCCTTTGTAACACTTGATAATCTCTTCATGGCGTTCTTTCCTGGTTCCTCAAACATGACCCTAGAAAATTAGTGCATTGGTATCTCAATGCCACATATATTGGCAGATAACTCCTTTTTTGCACTTATCAGTAAAAAGTTATCAAGACTATCTAAATTTGTCAATCTCGTCCAATTGAAAATGTTTGCATCATCACAAAATGATAGCAAATATCAATAGAGATTATTGAGGGTAACACATGTCAATCTACATAGTGTATTATATTATGCAATATACATATCTCTTTGATGGGCCTTGTTCATTATACCCCTCACTTACTTTAGCATGGGGAGAATACCTTCTAACTTTATGAGTGTCTCTACATTACTTAACTTTTGAAGTAGCGCAAGAAACTTTTGTATTCCTTCGTCATCATGACTTAAGATCATTAGACCAAAGAAATAATGAATATTCAAAAAAAATGAATGCATTGGTTCATCTAGAGAGATCCATCTAGTACCATTTCCTTCAAAAACTTGTTCCCATCAGTTAGTCCTTTAACAAAGTGTTGAAATTCCCTAAATTGTTTCAAACTTTGACAAAAGTTTTGGTAGATCTTTTTGATTAAAAATTAATTTTTTTACCTTGAGGATTCTATCTAACAATTCCAAAAGCTAGATTAATAATGTGGGTCATGCAATAAATGCCAACAATGTAAGGTGCACAAAAATTTTCTATCTATGTAAAAAGACCATTCTTGTGCCTTGCATTATTGAAACTCCATATGCTCCAACAAACACCAACTTTTTAGCAATCATCATGTCATCTATACCTCCATATTCAATTAAAGAACTCTTTACTAGTGCAAATATATTTTATATTGTTGCATTATCCTTCATTTTAACAATAGTTAGTAGATGATGTTTGCAAACAAAATTGTGTACAATATAAAAAAAGTGCGCACACCTAGAAAGTATTATCTATTGTTGTAACCTCATATAAAGACAATGCAAGAAAGTTTGAGTATTTAATTTTTGCCTTACATCTTCTTTTTCAAACTGAACAAGACAACTTGCCCATTCACATCCATTGTTTACTGACAAGTGACTGTTAGGAAAGTTGCCCACTTCTAATTTGTACTTACGTTTGCCCCTTTTTTTTGGCCATGCACCATCATCATCACTAGCATTCTCATAATCCACATCAATTATATCGTTCTAGTTACTCTGGGTATTTACCTAAAAATCATTTTTAAGTTCATCATGATTAGAGATATCAGGTTTGCTAACTTATTTAATATGTGGTAGTGATGTACTAATACTTGTAGGTTGGGAGTATAGAAAATGTGTTTGTGATGATGTAGCCTCCTAATTTTATCCATAAGCTTTTAACCACTAAAGTACAATGATAAGATTATGCACTTCACAATAGATTACACCACTAGACAGATATGAGCTACTTGGACAAACATATAAAAAAAATACATAGCTATCATTATCAAAATTCATGTTTAAAACCATTACCTCTATTGTTTTATGATGTCATCTCCATTTTCTTTTATCATCACCTATATACCACCATGATATTAAAGTAATATTTATAGTTCATATTTATTAATATATGTGTGTATATATATATATATATACATGTGCATATATCAAGAGAATATGATGTTTTAAAATAAACCATATTTCTTTGAACTATGCATGTATATAGGTATACGTATTTTAATGAGTGTGACCTTAGATATAATAATACCATGATGGAATCATATATATATATATATATATATATATATATATATATGTTTTTCAATAGGAACTCTTTAATAATTAAAAATTGTATCTCTCCATGAGAGGCGACCATGTACAATTGGTGCCACCTTTTTAAATTCAGTGACCTTGTAACCGATGGTCTTGAAAACTGTCACCTTGAGCAAGCGGATGATCAAGGCTGCAGCTTGCTTGAGCCAAAGGAAGGATATATAGCATTGCACGTCTAACTTCAGATGATTATTATTTCCTCTCTGAATGAAATACTTCTTGATTCAAACGCTAGTTTTCCTTATCATTTTCTCATTCATTCACAACAAGAGTTGGCTCTAAGTCATGCAGTTGAAGCATCGACCAATCCATCAAGAGACATCCAATTAGGTTATGTTCTACGTCTATGCACCCAATTTTATGATCTATTTCAATGCATCTGATTTTATGTTCAATGTCTATGCACTCAGTTTATGTTCTATGGTGATGCTCTATGGCCTCTCTGTTTTTGAAATATCTGAAATTGTTAATTTCAAATGAAGGCCCATATACAGGATGTGTAATTTTCACAATGGTCTATGTTCTTTCTCTATCTTACCTCTACAATATTTGCCTTTCACTTTGCCATGAGTTATGTTCTAAAGTGTGATACTGAAATATAAGTCTGGCATGTTGCCAGAACTGAATTACATCATTGCACAAGTTTGTTACTCTCGATGTACCCGCCAATGGATAGGAATCCATGATTAAGCAAGATTATCTATATCAGAATGAAATTTACTTTCTCCAAGGACTCACCCTGGCTAGAGTAGCCAATGAAAGGGGGTGAAGAGGATGGAATCCCTGCAAGGGAAAGTAACATAAATCAAAACTTCAATATATGTAAACATGATAAGTTTTACAATGATTTCCAACAAAACATCCAAGTAAGCTCATGTTTGTCCAATATGTACCCTGTTGTCAAGTCGAGCAGTGGCGATCGGATATTAGAACCCATCTAAATCCTTAGCCAAGGTCGTTTAGAGGCATGCTTACCTATTTTTTATAACAAGATGTCAATGATATTAGTTAATCAGGCATGCCCGCCTATTACTGAGTAGACATTCTAAACACCAATATGCTCTGATGGCTAAACTATAGTGCCCCAAGCCTTATCCCGGGTAGGGAGGGCTTTTCTTATTAAAAGATTGTGTGGGGATTTATAAAGCCCTTGGTTGGGAGGTTTAGCCTATGTCAATGCTTCTCCTCTTACCAGAATGTCAAGGTTTGAACAATGTCTTCAGATATTTTCAGTTAGATTCAATATGTTTTATTTTTTGGATCCTATCTTGCAAGTTCATTTATCGTAATTAATATATCATTCATGGAATATATGAAAATGATTTATTTTCTCTTGCATTGTTATAGGTATTAGTTAGTTAGTTATTTTCAGTTTTGAAAGATTAATTCGATTACTTTCATATGAAATGGAGTTTAAGGTGAAAAGGATGTTTACTTTGGTAATATGGTTATGTGTTTTACTTTTCCCAATTGTTTTACATTTTGGTTATTTGGTTCAAGTTATGAATTTCAGAATTAAGTATCTATTTTTCAAACTAGTAATTTGATATGTTACAACCCAGATGACCACTAACTTGTACCCACTACATAAGAATAAACTCAAAATTGTAGACAGATAGATGTGTAACCTCTAATGAATTCAAAGTAATATTATAACACACTATACATTACACTCAAAAAATTAATCACCCACCTTTGCATTAATTGTAGTTGCCAATGCTCTCAACATTTTGAGAATTTTCTATCAACTAAAATTGAGAGAACCAACTAAACCAAATTGTGTAAAATACTACTGAGTTATGAATACATTTATACCAATCTTTTTTGGTGAATTCAATAGGAAGCTTATAGGGTATACAAATATTTACTGAAGCCCACCTAATAACAACAGGGATCTATGGTCCATCCAATATTTGCTATGAATAATAGAATTTTAATGGTATTGCTTTGTGACACACATATGCATAATGACAAGAAAATGTTGAACCTCTGCTAAATAAATCTCTATAAAACCATGGGCAAATTTAAGCCATCCAAAATTTCCCTTCAAAAATTGTTGGCAAATGTTTTCAATTTGTTGTGTCCAAAAAGATAAATTTGATTGCCTATATTGTGAAAAAAAAATGGAGAAAAATGTATAAATTATTGGGTGATGGGCCCGATAGTGCGACCCAATTTTTATGAAGTCCCCGACCCATATGGATGATTTGTTCGCCAAATCCTACTTTTCCGAAGTGTGAAATTCACCAACAGGTGGATATTCGCCATTATTTTTTTTTCTTAAATGTAACACGCGTGATTATATTTTTGAGCTCATACGTGACATGTTATGGTCCACTCCGCATTCCTCCCCACTTGAAGAATGTTTACTGTTAGACTTATTTCAAAATTAAATTTGGCTTGTTGCCTAGCTGACTATTTGAGACTTCACAAGTTATAGATTGACATAAATAAATTAAAAATCATTATGAATTGTGTGTCTGAGCCAGTGGTGTAACATCCCATACACAGGGTGGAGTATGAAGTCTCCTTCTTAATGAAATGTATGGCCTTCGACTAAGAGTAGATCCTATATGTTCGTATAGTGAGGGAGTGATGTAGCATACTATGTGTGTAGAAGTCCCAACTAGATGTGTGCAAATGCTGAAGAAGATGTTTGTGACATGCCCATTGTCTGTATGATGAGTTTATATGTCTGTTGAGTGTATGCAAGACCGTATAGGTGGAAGAGATACCATATAGTGTCTGGGAGTGTTGTCTTGCATTGGTCATACAGTCGATTGGAAGTGTGCAATTGTACGATGGATTGAGGAGTGAAAGTATAGTAGTCGTACAACAGATTGGAAGTGTGCTACCATACAATGGATTGGGGAGTGGAAGTAAACTGGCAGTAAATTGTGTGGATAGATGGTGATAGGAAATGTGTGTTGGACTTCTCTTTTGGCCTACAGTGTGGTAGTACAGATAGCAAATTTGTGAATCCAAATGCCTTTTGTTATGAATGTTGCCTTTAGAATGATGTCACAGGGTTGCAAATGCTAATGTAATTATATTGTAAAGAATGGAGAGATAAATTCCAATGACTAGTGACACCACAAGTTGTAATTTTACAAGAGAATAGGGTGAGAGTTTAATTCTAACAAAACTACACTAGTCAAATAGGGAAGGTCTTTTAGTTTTGAAATGGTGAAACAAAGAAAAACCTCCATAGAGATGCATAGTACGATCAAATCATTCAAGTTGCATAACAAAAACATCTTACACACCAGTCATAAATACCCCATTGGAGATAAATTCTAGAGGTACAAGGAAAAAAAGATGGAGTCGAGATATTCATAAATCAATCGAACCCCAAATACAAAAAAAAAAGTATTTTATTAATTCGGGCCCCATATTTATTAATTAAAGGTCCTTTTATTATGTTATTTAAATTTTAAAATCGATTAATTAATTAATTTAATTTAATTATTACATTTAAAATTTGGAGACATCACAAATCCTCGCCACCCAAATATTCCTTATCCAAAAAATTGGTCATTAGATCAATGCCATTAGCTCCAGGGTACTAAACCAACCATGTAGATGAGAAGATTAAAATGTCATCAAACTCCCCTTGCAATGTATTGTTATCAAACATTCATTGTGCAACTCTGATATAAAATTTGCTATAAAAAATTGGTTGTGCTACATCGGCATATCCATAGTCACTAGGATCCCATAAAAGCCAAACATAAAACGCATCGACGCTCAGATCCAAAGTCTTCATGTTATCATACTCAACACTGTGCAAGTAGGTCTTGTTGCTTCTAACAGGAAGTCTTTCACATGAATAAAATGTAGTCAAGAAAGACTCGTGCCTAATTAGAGGGCAAGCACCAAAATCACACAACTAAGGCATCCATCTATAGAGTTGGTATCTTTGCCAACTCTTGGAAGATGTGTTCTAGTACCAAGATTCTACTTATGTGACTCCAAATCATTATCCATGCTCTCCTATAGGTTATTCCTAACACAATCTACACAATGCCACGTATAAAATTCCACCTTAAGATTGGAAAATAGTTGCTCACTAGTTTCTTTCTGGTATTCTGATAACTCTTGTCCCCAGATGGCTTTCCATTCTAGAAACTCCTCCTATTTGTACTGATATGCTCTATTGTAGGACTAAATGTTTTCATGCAATGTCGATATCAGATCGTGCAAAGGAAAAACTAACCATAAGTTGTTAGATGATAGTCTTCACGAGGCGAAATAATGGACCATACACATTGACATGAGAAGTTGCATGGTAGTATAGATCTGATGACCGTCGGATATGGTGGTGATGTCTTGGTCATAGGGTAGAAGCAGAAAACCATTCAGTGTGGGTCTTGCAGCTTCCATCATTTTCCTTCTCAACTAGAGCCCTTTAAACTTCTGGCTTTGGATAAACTTGAAATCTTTAAGAAACCGTCTAGTAGCAATCATTCTTTTATCGTCAATCAAACCAATCTGAAACAAATTTGAAGAATCTGAACGCAGAATTATTTACGGACTCCATGCAATGCACAAAAAAATTGGAAACAAGAAAAATGAGACATTTTTACATGATCCTCTTACGCAAAACTCAATTGTGGAGCTTAAGATATATCCCATTGACTTCAATTGGATGCTATTGTCCGCTTCAAGTAGAGCTCAAAAGTGTTTTCTTATTTCATTACATTATGATGCTTGTGCAGTGCATTTCTAGCCAATTCTTTCTTCTCTTCAAGCTGTAAAAGTCTTATCTATCTTGCAACAATGTCCTCTTTTCTCTATCTCTCAGTGGTCGGATAAGTTAGTAATGCAGGAAGTTCAAGTGAAACAGATGGCGATGTTTCCTTGTCATATATCTGAGAATGAGAAGCAATAAAAATAGCCATGTTTGACACCCAGCAGTTCTATATTATAATAATGTACATATTAAAATATTCATTTATAATGTTGGATGTATCTTGGATCTCAGGTGTCATATTATTTATGATAATTGGAAAGTGATTTAACTTTTATGAAAATAGGGACTTCATAATAAATTCCCTTCTATTGTAAACACTAAATACACTCATTATAAAGAGCTGAAATGATTTTAAAATATACGTTTTCAAAACCATAAACTTGTCAGATGTATTCAACTGAGATGAAGAATTATAGTTCATCATTCTACATTATTTCAAAAAAATCCTTTCCTACCTATATTGTGTATAATCATCTATGTTTATTATGACAATCGATATTTTAAAATTAACTAAACAAAAATTGTTAGCCATATGATCTGCTAATCTCTGAACATAATGAATTGCATCCCCTATTATAAAACTTTGACATGGAAAATTACAAAAAAATTAAGATATTTACTGTAGTTGCACTTAAGGGTTAGAAACAAACCTTGGCTGTGGTGTATGGAATTTAGTCTTCACAGCATTTGCTAGGCATGCAACTAATGCAAAATTGTTTAATTCCTATATTATCAAATGTAATTTAACTTTTATTTCCATTTCTTTTGATAAAAGTAAACTCTTTTGACCAAAGCTACAAACTTGAGATGGATTTTGAAAGCACCGCACAACCTTTTACAACAAAAACAAGGAAATGGAATGAGGCTCAAAGCCAAAAACAAAACAGACAAATAGGTGATCAAAACTTGCAAAAAAGAGACAAAACGAAATCAACAGGGGCAAGGACCTAAATGCTTTTGAACAGAGCAAAGAATTGGGGGCTGGTTTGAAAATAATCCAAAACCAACAACACCTAACAGACTAACAAGGCAGTTTGGAACCAAACTTCATTGAAGGCCTCAGAAGAAAGGTGGGACAGAGATGGAATAAATTAGCTAATTTAACCATATTATAGATATAATTGTACTATTATTTTTAATCCTACAGATATCTTCCATTGTGTTTCTTTGAAATCCTCCATCCTTATCCTTCTGAATTCCTTTTGTTCTAAACTACTGTCACTCCAAACTCTCCTCGCCTTCAAAAACTTGTCTCATTAATATCAGTTTATGAATATCAGCATTTACAATATTGTAATACCATTAATATTGTGATTAGAATGCAATATAAATTGTGATTTTATTTCATATACACAAATGTTACTCGCTTCTCTCTAAAATCAATTTATGAACCTCATTATGCACGTTTTTAAAATCTCATGCATATCTGCTAATTACAACTTAAACACAATTGTAATTTTATTACTTTCTCATATATATAAATCACAAATGGATTATTTCTAGTTGTAACCAAGCAGATCAATATGTCAAGCAACAGTAGAAATATATAACCATAAATCCAAAAAAATCTGTGTTCACTCATATAAAATTACATACCTACTCTGAAATGTGTATTTCAATCTCAGAAGGTTTACCTGACATCAGAAAAAGATAATATCACAAATCCAAATAAACTTACAAAGGATGATTATGAGCCCTTCTCTCACAATTCTATTTGTCAAACATCTTTCCATTGGCTTGAAGTGTTCCTCACCTTTTTCTCTGTTCGCTACTTCCTGATCTGCATTACAGTCTGTGCGTCTAATTTTATGAAACCATCAGCATGGTCTAGATTACCGAATACACAAAACAAAACAAAATAAAATAAACAAAAACTCTGTTTTTTTTTTTTTTAAATAAGAAACAACAAGACAACTTTCTAGAAGCTGAAAATAAAATCATGTCCCTTCCTTATTACTACAGGTCGAACACAGTGCACCTTATTTAAGCATAAGCCTACTCTTCAGATTGCTTCATTTCAACCAATAGTCACCGCAAGAATATTGCCCCTCTATAAAATCATGGGGGCAGTTCACATTTCTTACAACAATTTCTCTTGATACAATCTTTGAGATAAATTTTGTCGCAGTGTGGCAATCAGCACATACTTGAAGGTTCTTGACAACTCTGATAGCTGTTTCTGGGAATGTATTTGCAGTTTAACAAACCAAATGCAATTGCCAGGTTTTCCTTATTGTGGCTGAGAAACAAATATCTTCCCTCTTCTTCCACATTATTAAGTGTAGCCTTGAATCTGGAAAATACCCCGCTGCCTTCATCTCACAAGTCAATTCCTGCAACTTTACATAGATCTCCCATTTCTGTGGATGTGATCTGTCTCCTACACAAAAAACATGTACTGTTGTATTGCCTTCAATCCAATTACATCTAGGGATCTTTCAAATTTCTCTCTCTTTAATCAATCTCCTTACCACTTGAACCTCAACCCACCTGTCCATTGCTGCATACATGTTTGCAAGAAGAACACAAGTTGCAGCATTTTTAGGATCCAAAACAAAAAGAAATGTTGCTGCAATTACTGCTAGGCCTATATTCATATGTGATCTACGACCACCACAGGTTTGACAGGCATTGTAATGTACCAACCTAGGAGTGCGTAGGCCATACAATCAACTGGTGAATTTGTTTGATGCAAATTATCTCCATATGTTGCAGTTGATCCATACGGTGCAGGGGGTTATGGTAAAACAGGCCGTGCGGTGGAGATGTTGAAGGGAGTAGTATGGTGGAGTCCATACAAGAGAGGTGAGGGTCACACAACAGCACAAGAAGATACCATACGGTGGTCGGGCGACTATAGGAGGCGTACGATGGTGATAGAATGAAGCGTTGTACGGTGTAGATGAAATGGATGGTCGTATGGAAGGTAATCAACCGTGGCGAGTGGCAAGAGGCCGTACGGTGCATCTAGGGGGCCGTAAGGTGGTCTTGGGAAGGTTGTACGGTGTAGGAGTGGTGGCCGTACAAAATGAAGTTTTTTGCTGAGTGGAAGCTGTACGATGAGTGTGGGAGGTGTTCACGTTGAGTGTACGGATTGTGTGTTAACAGATTCAATGCCAAAGGAAACACAAATCGTTGCAAGAGATTGAATTTGCCCAACACAAGAGAGTAGATTAAATTAATCATAGTGATTCCTTCAATTTGCAATATGATAGTGCTCCAATTTGACATATCCGAGCAAAGTATTACAGGCAACGGAATAAAGTGAGGATTGAATCCCACCAAAATTGGACAAACCAAATAGAGAAAGTCTTTCACTTCCGAAATGGCAAACAACAAAGAACTCCAACAAGAATTCGCAATACAAGAAGCATAATCAAATCGCATGTCTAATGACTACCTACAAGTCGCGCTTAAATACTTGTCGGGGAAAACTTTTGAAGGGTGTACAAAGATAGCCAACGGCAACACAAATTACGGAAATAAAACAAAAATGGTCTAAGATATAATAAATCAATCAACCCATTAACAATAGTTTGATTAATGATTTATTTTATAATAGGAACATTACAGGCCTCCCGTCTCAAATTTTGCATGTCTTCACGCAAATGCAATGCCGAGTGCCAAAGAATGTGTTCACCCTCCCACGTTGCGTTGTCCAACGACAAGTGTTCCCAACGCACCAAATATTCCTTCACCGTGTGATTCCATATAGTCTTCTCACATACCTCGATGATCTTGGCTGGTTCCAATATGAGCTTTCCTTCTTCATTGAGTGGCGGAAGGTCTATGGCTACCGTGATGTCTTGCCCCACGGCCTTCTTCAGGCATGAAACATGAAAGATATTATGAATACGGCCCCCCTCCAAAAGTTTCAGCTCGTAGGTGACTTCACCAATGCGACGAATTACATGATAGGGACCATAAAATCGTGGCTTCAATTTTCCTTTTCCCTTTCCCTTCAATGAAGATTGTCGATATAGTTGGAGCCTAAGATAAACTAAGTCCCCTACTTCGAAACTCCTCTCCATTCGATGTCTGTTGGTGTACATCTTCTATTGATTTTGTGCCCGTTGTAAGTTTTCCTTTAGGCATCTAAGGATGTTCTGTCCCTCCTCAAGCCAGTCCCTCGCAACTGTCACCCAGAATTGTGTTAATGAAGGAAAGGGATTCATACTCGTATAGAGCTTTGAATGGTGTCATTTCGATGGACATGTGGTATGTGGTGTTGTAACAATATTCCCCTAGGTGTATCCACTTGACCCACACCCGTCGTTATGTCAAAACATAGTTTTAAAAGTAACTTTCAAGCCACTTGTTCACAATCTCCGTTTGTCCATCTATCAAAGGGTGGTAACTAATACTTGGTGACAATTTTGTCTCGGCCAACCGAAACAATTCTGTTCAGAAAACACTGATGAATCACCCATTCCAATCACTGACAATGTTTTGGGGTAACCCATGCAGACAAAAAAATTCTCTAAAAGATAGATCGACAACTTGTGTAGCCCGAAAATCTGAGGGAATGGCGAAAAAATGTGCGTTCTTTATGAATCTGTCAACCACCACGAAAATACATTCTTTTCCGTTTATCTTGGGAAGTCCAGTTATGAAATCCATCGAGATACTTTCCCACTTATGTTCTAGAATTGGTAGAGGTTGTAGTAACCCGGCAGGTAGAGTATTTTCAGATTTGTTCTACTGGCAAACTGCACACTCTCTTACATATTGCAGTACCTCTTTTTTAAGCCCTTTCCATGAAAACCTCTCCCTGAGACTTCTGTAAGTTTTGAGGAAGCTCGGGTGTCCTGCCAAGGGTGAGTTGTGTACCTCCTTCAAAATTTTCTGCTTCAATTTGGATTCCGGTACTAAAAATATCTGACTCTTATAGTAAATGATGTTATCCACCACTTTGTACCAATCATCTTGGGTGTAACCATCCATTAGTTCATAGGCAAATGTGTTTTTGAAATATTCTACCAACAAATGTGCCTTCCAGTCAGCTGAAATCTGGTTTAGTGAGCACATGGTGGATATCTTGGACAAGGCATCTACAACCACATTGTTCTTTCCTTTCACATATTCAATTCAAAATCAAAAGCCTAAACCTTGCTTACCCATTTTTGTTGCCTCTCGTTCAAATCTCGTTATTCCAGAAAATATCTCAAACTATTGTGATCTATACGAACAACAAATTTGGCACCCACCAGATACTACTAAAACTTGGTTAGTGCACGTAGATGGCCAAAATCTATTTCTTATAGATGGGATATAAGCATTTTGTTTGCATAAGCTTCCTGCTCTCATACGCTATGGGGTGTCTATCTTGCATCAATACCACACCAATGCTTTCTCTAGATGCATCACACTCCAAAATGAACAGTCGAGTGAAATCAGGTAATGCAAGTACGAGGCAAGTGCTCATTGCCTCTTTCAGCTTATCAAAAGTGAGTTGTGCCTTTTCATTCGACTGGAAAGACCCTTCCTTGTGAGATCCATTAAGGGTGCGTTGAGCTAAGAGAATCCTTTAATGAACCTCCGATAATAACTGCACAGTCTGAAAAATCCTTGCAAATCCATGAGTGATTTTGGGGGAGCCCAATCAAGTATAGCCTGAATCTCCTCTTGATAAACTTGAACTCCATATTTACTAACAACATGCCCTAACTACACTATTTCTATTATACCGAATTCACACTTGGATTGTTTGACGAACAAAGACTGCTCCTTCATGATCCTTAAGACTTCATCCAGATGCTTGAGATGCTCCTCCCATGTCCTGTTATAAATAAGATCATCAAAAAATATCAATACGTACTTATGCAATTGTTTGTTGAAGATGTGATTCATGCATGATTGGAATGTAGTTGGTGCATTTGTTAATCTGAATGGCATGACCAGGAACTCATAATGCCCATAGTGAGAATGAAAGGTCATTTTTTCCATGTCTTCCTCATGCAGATCTAATGGTATCTAGAACAGAGATCTATTTTCTAAAAGTAGACTGCGCCATGCAATTCATCCAGCAACTCATCTATCCTTGGAATGGGATACCTGTTCTTTATTTTTTTTGTTCAACGCATGGTAGTCTACACATGCAGATCATCCCATCCTTTTTGACCAATACTACTGATGACGCGAAAGGGCTACAACTGGATGGATCCATCCTTTCTCTAATAGTTCCTGAATTGTCTTTTTGATCTCATCTTTGAATTTCTTGGGATGGTGGTACGGTGTGGTTATGACCAGCTTGGCTGTTGTTTCCAACTTGATAGTATGTTCAAACCCTCGATGAGGTGGTATGTCGGGAGGAATGTCTATAAAAACTTTATCATGGTCGCTCAAAATCTTCTGGAGATCATCATCCTAGGGAGGTGTCCATTGCCCTTTTATAAGTTCTGTCGAAACAAAACAATGTGCATCCCAAGCAACATCATCACGCCAAAAAATTGCCTCCATCCGATGTGCAAAAACTTTCTTTGGACCCTCATTTTCCATTCTACAGAGAACAACCTTCTTTCTATCAACAACAAATGTGAAATCCATCTGTTTGAAGCTCTGAGTGTATTCATCAAGTGTCTCCACCCACTATATGCCCAAAATAACTTCCATGTTATCAAGGTCCACTATGAAGAAATCTTCGGTCATAGTGTGATTCGCCATTGTGATACTTCACTGAGAAACAAGGCGTGCAGGGTAGACGAGTCCCTCGAGCAATCTTGACCTGAAATCCTGCGCGTGTCTCCATAGGTAGACTTCTTCGCTTCACCAGAGATGAGTTTATGAAGTTTAGAGTGGTTCCGCTATCGAGCATCACCATAACCCTTTGTCCTTGAAGGGTTCCCCATACACAAAATACTATTCATCTCGAGCTACCAGGTAGAGCGATAGTTCCTTTGTGTGGCACCAATGTTGCAATTCTTCCCAAGAATTCAAACTAGCCATGTTGGTGTCGTCGTGATGTTGGTTGTCTTTGGCATGTATTTCTTCTTGTTTGTCCTCATCATTGAACATGACCTCAATGTTATGGATCTTCCCTTTTCTGAGGCATCTATGGCCAGGTTCCCAAGGTCCCTTGCAATTGAAACATAGTTTCTTCCTTTGGAGCTCCTATCTGGTGGCTTCATCCAATGATGGCTTCTTGGGTGGAGGTTTATTATCTTTGTCCTTCAGAAACACCGATAGTTTGGAATGTGAATAACTTCGCAAGGAAGTTGTCGATGATATTGCCATACTCCATGCCTTCTTAATAACCTTCAACAGGGTGGCAGGATTGAACCCTTTACCAACCTTTCAGTGGTTATGTCAGTCCATCCATGAAGAGCACTATCGTTTTCTTTCAAAAATGTCCGTAACCAGAGCAAAGTCTCTGAAATTTCGCAATGTATTGGTCAACCAGTCCAATTTGTCTCACCTGTGCCAAATCTTTAAAATTGAGTTCCAGATCTTTATCATCAAATTGATCTATCAATCTCTTGATGAATTTCGCATAAGTATTTATTTGATCATGCTGCAGTGTAATAGTGTCATGATGCCACCATTCATGAGCTACTCCCTCCAAGTGCAATGCCATAAAGTTAATTGCTTCTTCTTCTGGCATGGGATTAAGCTGGAAGTATCAGCCTTCATTACCCACGCTTGCGCATTTATGAATCCGGATTCGTCAAATGGAGACAAATTTACTTTACTCAACTTCCTCCTAAGATCATCATTAAAATATCCTTTGTTTCCACCTCCCAAGTATCTCATTCTCAAATCTATATAATCTTTGTAGGATATCTCTTCCTCCAAATTCACATTCTTCCAATCTTCCCTCATCTGTTCTTGCATTTCTTCTAAGGTTGATTGATTCCCTCCATGTGGCGCCTTCGTCCGTGGAGGAAAAGATGGCATGGAAAGTTGAGAGCATGCTGGATGAGAATTTTCTTTACTCGACATTGAGTCCACGCTATGACCATTTTGTTCACCAAATATTTTATTGTCTACCAACTTCTTGAGAGTTTCTTCCATGAGTCGTTGAGTATCATTTATCTGTGCCTAATTCCTTACATGCTCCCTTAGTAGTGCCCACAAGTTCGACGGTTGTGGGTTACAGTTCAGCAGCCATTCTATCAACAGAATGTGTTCTTCTCTTCCAACTATAAACTCTCATTCACTATCCACAAGCTGGCAGGATCAAAGCTCTGATACCACTGTAATGTTCCAACCTAGGAGTGCATATGCCCTACAACCGACTAGTGAATTTGTTTGACACAAATTATCTCCATATGTTGCAGTGTGAACTATACGATGCAGGGAGTTATGGTAAAACAAGTCGTACGATGGAGATGTTGAAGGGAGTAGTACAGTGAAGTCCGTACGAGAGAGGTGAGGGTCGTACAACAGCACAAGAAGATATCGTATGGTGGTCGGGGGACTATAGGAGGCGTACGATGTTGATAGAATGAAGGGTCGTACGGTGTAGATGAAATGGAAGGCCGTATGGAAGGTAATCAATCATCGAGAGTGGCGGGAGGCCTTACGGTGGATCTAGGGGCTGTACGATGGTCTTGGGGAGGCTGTACAGTGTAGGAGTGGTGGTCATACTGAATGAAGTTTGTTGCTGAGTGGAATCTGTACGATGAGTGTGGGGAGGTGTTCAGATTGAATGTACGGATGGTGTGTTAACAGATTCAATGCCAAAGGAAACACAAATCGTTGCAAGAGATTGAATTTGCCCAACACAAAAGAGTAGATTAAATTAATCACATGATTCCTTCAATTCGCAATATGATGGTGCTCCAACTTGCCAAATCCGAGAAAAGTATTACAAGCGACGGAATAGGGTGAGGGTTGAATCCCACCAAAATCGGACAAACCAAATAGGGAAGGTCTTTCACTTTCGAAATGGCGAACAAAAGAGAACTCCAACAGGAATTCGCAATACAAGAAGTATAATCAAATCGCATGTCTAATGACTACCTACAAGTTGTGCTTAAATACCCGTCAGGGAAAACTTTCCAAGGGTGTACAAAGATAGCCGATGGCAACACAAATTGTGGAAATAAAACAAAAATGGGTCCGAGCTATAATAAATCAATCAGCCCATTAACAATAGTTTGATTAATGATTTATTTTATAACGGGAACATTACAAGCATCTTGATGATAAAATTTAAAGTACACTTCAGATAGCCAAAATAGGCAAGGAGGTCAACCACAGAAACATAATAATCAACTGTAGGTGCAATGCAATATTGTTTACTCGTGATTGAAGTGTGTATAGCCCTCATCAACTAGACCTGCATAGCTGCATGCACATGGAACACAAGCAAAAGTTATAATATTAGGAAATGTTCCAAAGTGCTTCACTAATTCAAATATTTTGAGAGCATCCTTGCAAAATCCATTTTGTGTGTATCCTGGAGATATTGCATTTCCATGTGATGGTCTTTGGGTCATCCCATCACACACTTCACGTGCCTTGGCTATGCTTCCACATTTTGCATACATGTCTACCAGAGCAGTTGCTACTACAACATTTGATGAAATTCTTGTATGCTTTATGCTTTCGTGGATGTCCATACCCAGTTTCATAGCTCCAATTCTAGCACATGCACAAAGGATAGTAGCAAAGGTTGTGGAGTCTACCTTAAGACCTGCCAATTGCATTTGCATGAAAAATTGCCTTTTCAACAAAACATTTTTGTGCATATCCTACAATAATTGAAGTCTATGAGATGACATCTCTTTGAGGCATCTTGTCAAGCACTTCATGTGCCTTGTCTATACTTCCACATTTTGTGTAAATGTCTACCACGGCAATTACAACTACAAAATTTGATGAAATTACTCTATCCATTATGATTTGATGCATAGTTCAAAATATCGTTATCAGAAACTTATCATCGAGGGCAAAAAAAAGATATTGGGAAATATCAGAGATAAGTCAAAAACTTCTCAAGAAAATATCCTCTGTTTTTCCAATCTTGGTGAAACCTTCTTTCGCCGCTTTGCCCTTTTCTTCTCTCCAAATCCACGTTTACTGTAATATCCCCATTTTTAGCAAGTTCCTATAGTTGGCCAGGTCAGTTCACCATCATGATCCTCGTGAGCTGACAATGGGATTTGAGGGTCTCAATTTTGTGGTTATAGGCTTTCCAGAATTTGAGGGTCTCGTTATGTGGTTATAGGCTTTCCAACAGCCTATGGTGTGTTTTGGCTTCGTTTGAGGGATTTACTATTTATAGTAAGTCAATCTATTGGTTTTGATGAGCTCAATTGAGTTAAAGGAGTTGGGTGATGCTCTTAGTTTTTATTTTGGGCTTCCAGTTTGAGCTCCAAGAATCTTGGAGGGAGCGTCTATTTATAGTATGTCACCTCATCAGGTTTATTCATCGTTTTTCATCATCGGGATCACTTTGGTGTTGTCAGATTTCGATTCAGATGCCACTTTAGTTATTTTCACAAGATGGGTGAATTATTATTATTATTCATCTAAATACGTTGAGGTTGTTATTTTTGTTAGTGTTGTTGGTTGGTCACATCAGTATCATAGCTCATTGGAACTGGGACAAAAATAAATAAATCATGGAAAGAAGAAAAGGTGGCCTTATGTGTCTCCAAGGTGACCAAATTGGCTATTCCTTCGATTGTATGCTCAATCAACCCCTCTTGGATTCTAGAGGGATTCCCTTGTCCTCCCCTTAAGTTACGACGTCTCTCCTACTATTGGAGACATAGTGTCCTCAAGGCGACATCCTCCTCAATTTCTTCCCCTGGTACCTGACTCGAATATTTGTTTGAAATCTGGGGCATGAATCAGTTTAGTGTCTATTTCCCTTTTTAGGATTCTCACGTTCCTCCAAGTCGCATTCCCTTGTCCTCCTTTCAACAAAATGTTGGAGTATTTGTTGTCTCCTTCGTTCCCTTTCTATCTCAGCTCTTTCTTCCTCCACACGTAACAAGTTGTGTGCCAACAGGTGAGGAATTTGTCTCAATAGATCGTACTCCACTCGTGGCACCGAAAGTTCGTCGTGTACCATACCTTCAAGAACCGTTCTCTCATGGGCTTCCCTTTGTACGCATTGTTCGACTACAACTTCCCAGGTCGTCATCAAAGCGCATGTCAACTGATCTTCCCTAGTTATTCCTCTTCTTCGTCACTATTTGTTACTTGTATGTGTGGTAGAAAGGGTCTTCCCATTACTCTATCCTGTCTTGCCAACAACTTCTAGGTTCGAACTTAGGCAACGGTGCCAAAAATGTAGAATGGAAATACTACTCAAGTTCACACAATCATACCAATGACATGTACATAAAGAAAAACATAGAATGTACCTTAATACCTCAACACCAATTGGCGAGGAAATGATTTATTTTATTCATATCAAAACATCATGAGTACATTGACAATATTCCAAGTACTTATAGAAGGGTCGGTTGGTTGCGAAAATCAACCAACGCATTCCCTCACCTCCTAACTACCCAACCCGCTTAAGCTTTAACAAGGGCTAAGTACAGTATTATTTTATTCTCTACTACAGGCAGCAGTTGTAATGCTTCAACGACTCCTTGCATGTGTGCAGATTTTCAGGACACATCCTAAACTGACTGAGCCACATGGTCAAGAATCTAAGCAGGTGGTAACAAAGGTTAAGCGGAGAGTGGTGTGGAGTTTCACATTTTATTTAGGTAGGAACATTATGCAGCGGTAAATTACACTTGTGAGGTGTTCACTCCATTGCAAACAAAGACCCCCCTATTTTTGCTTAGCATTAAAGTAGTTGTCTTAGGTTTAGTGGAAGTTTGAGTTTTGGGTTTAAAGAGCCTAGTTTCGGAAATATGATCTTTTCAGGAGTTGAGTCTCGAAAATGAAGGAGAGCAAAGAACTAGTAAGATCTTGGAGTTAAAAATGGAAAATCACCAAAGGGCGATGAGAATGGGATTTTTTTGATAAGGAAATAAACCCAAGTGACCTTAATGATCTAAATTCAAGGAAGAAATCAACTTGATGCAATCATGAGGAATAAAATCTGAGGCTTTTGGGAGAATTGGAAGATTTATGCACAAACAAAACAAGGAGATTGCAAAAATTGGTGACGATTTAAGTTTGGGCCTTAGTGCCCAATTGAAAAAAGGGAATGAGACAAGGTAGGATTGTGACCATCCCTTATTCCAGCTGGAACGAGAGCAGGTCAGATTCTAACCACTTCTTATTCCAGCTGAGACTTTCATCTAAAATTTTTGCCCTTTCACTTTGAACATTTTTTGGTTTCAAATGGCTTTGTGGCTTGGAGATATAGAATAAAAATGCAAATTAAAAAGGTCAGGTTTGAGTGAGCAAAAGGAGATTGGACTTTAAAGAAACACACAGATCAAACCCAATGCTTTGATCAATCTTTTAAGTAGAGGGGAGAACCATGACAAATCGATCATGAAGAAGGATCCAAAAACAAGATTGTTAAGGGTGAAAATCAAATTGGTGTTGAAATGAAAGGGTAAGTTGAAGTGAAAATGGTAAAGTCAATCACGAGAAGTTTATTGATGAGGGAATGAGACAATGTTGGATTCCGACCCTCCCTTATTCCAGTGGGAACAAGAGCAGGTCTCATTCCAACCTTCTCATGTCCCAAAAATTAAATGAAAAGCCTAAAACTCCTGCCCTCACATTAAGGCAAAATCACCATTTCTTGGGCTAAGGAAATATAGGTGGAATTATGGACGAAAAAATCACTCTTCTCCTATCCTTCAGTGCTGGATTTCTTTCCACCAAGGAAGACCTTTAGTCTTTTCCTGGTCTCTTCTTGATGTTTCCATTTATTGCTTTCTTTGTTGTTTTTTCTCAGACACCATTTAGTGTTCTTGCTGGGGTTGGTTTTTCTGTTTGTACTTTTTCAGTCCCTTAGATCCTTTTGCAGGTCTTTTGTTGAACATTAGTAAATTTATCTTATCTTCAATGAAAAATGAGAATCCAACTTAAAAGTTGACTATGATCCGAATTGCAATCAAACATAATCCACCAACCAAGCAAATTTGGATGTGAAAATCAAGCAAAACAATAGGAAATTATGTGGTTGTTGAAAGTAAATTTATGAGGAGGGAATGAGACAAGGTCGGGCTCCAACCATCCCTCATTCTAGCTGGAACAAGAGAAGGTCAGATTTTGACGCTCTCATGTTCCCACACTTAAAACATCAAATCAAAACTCGACCCCTTTCCTTGGATATATCTCGGATTGCTTGGGTATCATTTTGGTGATTAAAAACAAGCTCTCCAAGATGAAATCGATTTCATTCTTCTCCTCAAACAAAGTCTGATTTAGGTATGCAGTCATAAAAATCTGAATGATGAGAATGGTGAATCAATGATCCAAGTTTTTTTTCTAAAGGAGAGAAACAAATGTGGAAGTGAAAATTTGAAAGTAAATTTATGAGGGAATGATGGATTCCAACCATCCCTCATTCCAGTGGGAACAAGAGAAGGTCAGATTCAAGCCCTCTCATCTGCCCACTTTCAAGCAAAAAACAATCACACTCCACCATGTTTGCAATAGAAAAAGGATGCCCAATCTTACATAAGGTTGCCCCTTTAATCATGATTGCTTTTACAAAAGTATAGAATTTTTTAAATTTAATTATTGAAATTCAGATTCATGCCCAGGTTGATCTGCATTGAGCTTGAAAAAGGAGATTTTTTCAAAATAAAAAACATTTATTGGATTTTCAAGGCAGGTCATCGAGGTCTAGGGAAATTCCCCTTAGGCTTTGAGCACTTATATGAGGGTTGAATCTTCTTATTAAACCATCAAATCAAAGCAACTAACTCGCATGAAAGGAGGAGCAGAGAAGACCCCTTAATGACAACAAGGGTCAACTTGAAGAAATCTTAAGAGATAAATCTCTGATTTTATCAAATCAGTAATTAAAATTTCCAAAGAGACAAATCTGGCTTCAAAAACAAGGAAAAGTGAGCTAAAAGAAGGAAATTTGGGTTGAAACGAGGAAAAATTCAGACCTTATCAAATTAAAATTCTTAATCAAATTGGTTTAGTAAAGGAAAAAGAAAATCTAGGATGCATTTTCGTACCATGCAAGATTTCAAACTTCCATAATATTTATGCTTATCATTTTGTGAGCTTGATAAAATTTCTCTTTTGTTTTTGCAAGGCAACTATGAAGGAGGGAGGGCTGAATTGAAGATTCACTCATTGAAGCAACGTAGAAAATTGGAGTGTTGATGGTATACAAAATCTCAATCATAACACCAACAAAAATGGATGATACAAGATCAACTTTAAAACTTCAAGTAAGAAGATTTTTCAAGGTCAAGGACCAAATTGAAGATGCAAATTCAAAGAACAAGATCAAGATGGAGCTCAAAAATAAAGTAACAAATTTGCAAGCCTACAAGTGAAAGAAAATCATCACCAACTTGAATTTCCTATAGAAATCCAAGTTCACTTTGAAAGATCCAACTAAATGAAAAAAATCATCACTTCAAGAGGATTGAGATTGAGGCATCAAAAGAGACATCAAATTTGCAAGTACAAACAAATTCGAAATCATGACAATGAGAAAATTTCCAAGAACAAGGATGGAAAGAATTTGAGAAAATGAAGCAATTTTGGAATATCCCATCACAATTGAAGGCTTGCTAATGTTGAGTATCCAGAGTATTTTCTCATCACCAAATAATTGATCAAGTCTAAGATCGGGATGCTAACACAATGTCCACTTGTCTTTGACCATCATATGCTCCAATTACGAGTGTTCAAGCACATTCAATCATTTGATGTCAAATGTACATGTGGAAGGCAGCCAGTGCCTCTACCTAACCTATTTTCTCATTGGCTCTCAAAATAATTGCACTTTCCTCGTTGGACCAAAGGATAGTGCCTTCATGTGATTGGATGATAGTGGTGGCAACCCTAATTAGGGTCTGTAATGGCTAAATATTGGTCTTTCATTGTAATTGAACAACTATAAAAGGCCAAGGCCTCTCATCTAAGTTGCAGGGTTTAGACCCTGCTAGTCGGGTACGAGTCTAAGTTCGGATTCAGGTTGGGTCCACATAGGGTCCACACCTTAGACTGTGGGTCCAAGCGAGTGGACCCACAATCCATGGTGCGGACCCTACATGTACCAAAAATAGACCCGAGGGGTTTTGGTAGGGACCTTGTTGGACTGGCAAGAACCCACGACCCATGGGGACAAAAAGGAACTTAAAAACACATTAAATTATATTTTCTTATTACTATTTTTCATTTAACCCTAAAATAAGCCCATTAGAATACATCAAAGACATTTTATTTCTTATTTGCTCTCTCATTTTGGTGTGTCCATTTTGCAAGCTTGAAGAGAAGGTACTATTATCATTATGTTTTAAAACTTATTATTTGATGAACTAGTCTATGTTTTGAAATTTCGTTTTGCAATTCAGTTCTTCAATGTATAATATTCTTTAGAATCATGAATATAGATTAATGAGTGAGTATTTAATGTTTATCTTTGACATTTGGCATCAATCAATGATCAAGCAACATATATTAATTCTATGAAATGATTTAGTTTTGCAATTATGTGCACATTTCTCTTATTTTTTGTATATATAATGCATCTCTCTCTCTCTCTCTCTACACACACACACACACACACACACACACACATATACATACATATATAATATATAATTATACTCCCAAAACCCCCATGAACCCAAATGGAAAAAACATATTTGCCCAAACCCATACCTAAATTCGAACCTATCCTCAAACCCAACCCGACAACTTAGCTTCTCATTTGCAACTCATTAGAGGAGATAAGATTAGAAATAGAGTGGAGTAGTCAGAGACTTGTTGAAATTGTTGCATAATACTATCAAAGTAATTGTTTATTCATTTTTGGTCTTAATTGTAACAAACGAATTTTCTTAACAGGAAAAAAAAAAGAACTAAAATTTGCTTTTAAGTAGAAATGAAAATAATACTTTAACTAACTTCCAAAACATAACATCTTATAATCCATTTCATGAGATATCAACTAAAATAACCATTTCCTAATCATTCTTTGTATACAAGTCAAGTAAATTACTGTCATTTACTATAATGCAAGAGGAAACAAATGCATAGCAGGGATATAGAAAGAACATACTAAAAGTAACTAGTGAGTCTTTAACTGGTTGTGCAAACCTTGGCTTTCAGATAAAAGGAGAAGCATTGACTTAGGTTTAACCTCCCAACCGTGGACCATATTCATCCCCAAACAATCGTTTGAAAAGAAAGAGCCTTCCCTACCCCGAGGCTAAGCTTGGGGTACCACTAGTCCAGCCATCCGACCAATATCGGTGTTTAAAATGTCTGCACAGTTATGGACGAACATGTTTGAATAACTGGCACTACTGACATCATGTGATCTTAAGAAGGTAAGCATGCCTTTAACAACATTGGCCAAGGTTTTTTGATGGGTTTTTAATACCTGATCACCACTGCTTGACTTGACAATAGGAAAACAATATAAATGGATATGCATGAGCTATTAAGTGTTTTCTTTAAAAATAATATCTTTATTGTATCACATCTGATTCTATTTCATGTTCTTGCAGATTTTTCTCTCACCTCTTCACCCTCTTCCTTGGCCATACAGTCAGGTGAGTCCCAAGTGTTTAAACCTTAAGTAATCCAACTCTTTTTGTTGAATCTCAACTGGTGTAAAGAATATTACAAATTTTAGTATGTCATATCACAATGTTTATGACTTAAGAAATGATCTTAATGGGCTTGCAAGGAAATATAATTTGATTATGAAATTCATCAATAAAATAGAGACGTATGAACCTATCATGTATATTTGATCTTGACTCAACATAGGAAGAATAGACTCATCGAATATCTATTAGATATTGCAATTCAAAAGTAATGTATGGAATTTCATGGACACATTCTTTACTGCTGTAAATTTGAATGTAACTAAAAATATATATAGCAATTCATGATTGGAAAAGATAACCACATAATCTCTCTAGTAAATGTAGGCTTGGCTTCACTATGTGCAGTCAATTCTTCCTAACGTGAACAACCAGAATGCAAAGATCAGGGGGAAAGTAATACGACTTGTCCTTGATCATACATAGCAAAATAGAATGAGGAAAATGTAGGAAAGCAGAGATAAAAATGTGCAGAAGAATAATTTTTTGGTTCTCCTGACTTGCATAAATAAAGGAGGCATTCGAAAAATAACAAAGGCTTCCAAGAAGTTGTAACTCTTGAGCAGTTAAAGTAAAAAGAAGAATTGTCTTCTTGAATCACCGATAACATATGCCAAGTGTACATTTCCGCCTCTTACAAGGAAATAAATAAATATGGAAGAGAACTCGAAAGTTACAAATCAAAAGGATAATTTATAAACATATACATTTACTTGCACATATATATATTTTATTAAGATGGTATCATATTTAATGTTTATCCAAGGTTGTACCTATTAAGTATGTAAATCTAACTACATGTTTCACCTGGAAGATTATTTTATCTTCTTATCCACTCACGGTGTACACGCATTAAAATGTACGTATTTTAATAGATATAATCTTGTATAAAATAATACTATGGTGTCACCTTATTTTTACATTTATGTGCACATACATAAATATGTATCATATTGAAGTGATGTAAATGTCAACCATAAGCCATTAGAGGTATGTACTTAAGTTAAATTGATTAATATTTTTAATGTTTATCTAATAGCTCATGTGTGTCCAATGATTGTATCCTGTTATACAAGTTGCTAGGTCCTTACCAAGATAGTTAGAGGTCATACTTGTCGACTAGATAAATGGACTAAGGTAGTACCCCATTCTGTAGATCCCGTTAAGCAATGCTTCTCCCCTTTATCTGCTCCTACAATCACCCGTGCAACATTTTCCACAATAATAACAAGTTCCATGATAAATTCATAATAACATTTAACATTGATATTAGCAAGGAATTTAGTTAATAACCATAATTCTGAAACCAAGCAACTGCTAACTACTATCATCATCATATGACAAATAACGAATAACAACCATTATTATTAAACAGTTAGACAAAATAATTGACAACAAACAATTTCATAGGATACAACGGTTATATTTAACTACCCTTTTCACATGAATAGGAAAGATAAATCCATTTAACTCAATAGCTATAATAATTTAAATTAGGTCAAAATTTGGGATGTAACATTAATGGTGAATTACTTGTGTTTCTTTGGAGTATTGCATGGTTTCTACATTTCCATACTTAGATTTAGATTTCATTTCATGTTGATTAGAGATAGCATCTAGTTGAATGGAAGATATTTTGGATGTATCTTTGGTGAAATCACTTAGACCGAGCCACTAGATGCTTGTTTCTTGTAAGTTTACTTTGCACAGCCGAATGGTATATTTATGAACTTAACTTCGATTATTGCTTGCACCTTGATATGCATCGATGGATGGTGATAATAGAATTGTGGTAGTTTGAACATCTTACATTTACCTTAGGAGATTGCACTAGCTTGGTTGATGCCGATGACTAAACTCAGTCTAGTAGAGTCGCAAAGAGATCTACAATTTCTTGTATTCTAGGAGTAGAATAGCTTTCTACACCCTTTCTGTCGTAGATTTGTTGGTTGGAAATAGTTGAAGTGGTTGATATTCATTGAATGAATAGAGTAGGTCCCTTTGCGATACTTGGCATGTCACATCATAAAAATGAGTGAAAGTCCACAATAAGAAGGAACCTTGAGGTCATCTCATTTGATCACACAATTCATCTACATTTTTAAGCATATGAGTGTCCTTATTCAAGAGAAAGTTAGAGATTTGGTGTTTTATTCTAGAATACTGAATATTTGATTATGTATGTTGTTCCAGATCCCTTCAAAATCTGTTCTTTTGAGTGTTCCAGATCCCTTCAAAATCTGAACATGGTAATAATTAGAGCACGATTAGGGCAAGCTCAATGGTGAAATCCCAAATTTAGCAAAAATGGTTAGACAAAACGATAATTAATAATTGCAGTGAAACCCAATTAGAAAAAATCAGTGAGGATAAACTATAAACATTCCAATATGTTTTCTTTTACAAAAACTTTAATTTGACTCTCCTAAGTACTTTTGTCTACAGTTCATAGAAAAATAATGTCCTACAAAAATCCCTATTGAAAACAAGCTTCGTCGTGTTCATAATTCCATTTCACACATAAGCCCAATACTTTGGCAGAGATTCAACTTGCATCTTGACATAATCTTGTCCACATGAGATTTTACAGATATCTAATTTTGTTGCAAAAATTTAATACATAATTGAACTAGACTCCATTCTTCGTCAAAACAATACTTGTCATGCAATTTTTTATGAATGGTAAAGAAATGATTACAAAGCATTAAGCAACAGATTGTCTTAATTTGGAGCTGCAAATACTGAAGACTTTAAGAATCTAAGTCATGAAGTACGTTTCCAAAGGAGTTTTTCCAAAGTCAAAGATCACATCAAGAACAGCAACATTTTAGACACAAATCCAGGGCACATCATCCTAGTGGGTTTCAGGTAAAGGATGGCTAGTGTAGGTGTAATCAGTAAGGCCAAGAAAATAGTAAAAATAGAGCATAAAAACCACAACCTTTTCTATATCCCTTCAATGTCTAAAGTTGATTCTTGAATGTGCCAAACGTTATCACTCTAGAAAAGGAATAGTGGTTGTACATGGAAGAATTTTAGCTGGTTTGACTGTAGATATCATTAGGGATACAATCAATAAGGATGGGGTTGGCATGATTAACATGGATTATGTTTAGAGAAATTTTAATAAGGATGCATAAGTTTGAAAAAGGAATATCAATTCTAGATGGATGGAGCATCCAAAGAATGTTATTACTTTATATAATAATAACTTACAATAAGATAGTACGTATTATCACATGATCGAGAAGAATTATGGGCCTTCATATTTCTACAATTCTTGAAACTCGGATGTATATGTAACCATTGTACTAAATGCTGACATTGTGTTCTACTAGGAAGAGATCATCAATGGTAATTTGCAAATAGTTGACACAATTAGAAGACGCTGGAAGTTTCTACTTCACTTCTTACTTGATTCTCTTTGGCTAATAGGTTAACATTCCTTTGTTTGGAAAGAACAGAAAGAATGTGCTTAAAACCAAGATGGGTCCTAGTGTATGAGCACTATCCTCATTTATATCTATAACAATCGATGACTCGTTATAATAGATTCAATGATTTTTTTCCTACGTGGTTAGTGAGGTGTGGAGGAATATAAAAGAAAGATATTATTGATGAAATTCATCGTAGAAGTAGCCAGCCATGCAACTTTTTTTATCTAGTTCCCAACCATAAAGGTAGAGGGTTTTAATAAAGCATGATACAAATTGCTCAGATATCCCATACAGAATATCATTTTACATGAATTAGCTAGGCAACTTTTTGAAATTCAAAAGTTGTTAAAAGAAAAGCATAAACAAGGGGTCTATTTTCCCATAGTCATTGGAAGATGCATCAATGTGTTACTAGCTTGTTCCAAAGAACTAATGTAAAACCATAAATGCAATATCTCCTCTATAATAATAGGCCAAGTTTCAATCCTTTTGATATGTTGGATAGATGTATATTAGTCAATTTTAAACGAGTGCTCCATCTAGAAGATTGTTGGACAAATTGTAATGATGAAAATGAGGCTAGGAAAAGGAGTTATTATAGATTAATTGCTAATAAAATGGAAAACGTAATACGCAGTCCTAGAACAAGTCAAGGAACATCAAGTAACAATGCATATCTCCTGCACAATGTAAAGAGTAATCAATGGACCCGTACCTATCCCAAACTAAAGTGAACCTAAATAATTTTCAATAAAATCTAGTCCTCAAGACATTGTAGAAAATAGAGTAATATCATAATATGGCTAAGAAAATGCATGTAACACCCAAAATTCTATTAACATAATTAAATAATATAAAAATATAAAACTTTAATTACCAAACATAAAAACTGAATTACAACTAAACATTCAATTTCTCAAGAGTATAAAAAGTTAATATTCAATTGTACTTACTAACTTCTTTCACTTGAAACTGAAAGATAACTGATTGCTTTTCAATATAGCTGGTAATTTTACAAACTTTCTATCATCAAATCAAGGATAAATGAAACTGAAATATTCATCAAATTAATAACATATTTGAGCCTGATTCATGTTGTTTCTTTTCTGGTTGTTCTTTTCTAGTATTTTGTCTCATCAAGGGTTTCCACCACCCAACCACAAATCTTTTGATTGTGACTGTCACCCGCACAACTTCCAAAGGAAGTAGCCGAGCCTTTTCCAGGGGGCACACAAGCACGGCATTTATTTTCTTTCCATTGGGGACTTGGTGTAGAACCCACAATCGTCATAGCCAGTCAGCCTAAAGACATCCTTGCCTAGTAGGTGACCTTCCTAGCTAGACGTTGCACTACAGGTTCTAGTGACAGACATATACTACTCGCAGCATGGTAGCACCTTGGCCAAGGATATAAAGTACAAGCACATACCCTGTGCAGTCAATGTCACCACCAATCTCATTCATTGCACCTCCTGGCCTGATAAATTTGGGATAGTACTATCCTAATGGCATTAACCTTGAAGAATACACAAGTCAATCAAAATGATTCTACCCATCTCAGGGCTGACATGTAAAGCTTCTAACATTCAAGTCAATTGCCACCTCTAATAAGTTTAACCATTTAGTACAGATTTAACGCTAGGACAGTATATTGCTGACATATAAGAGACTTGGTATAATTTTCCAGCAAGAACCTTTTTCTTGTAAGCATGAAATTGATATCTTAGTAACATCAAACAATTTGACAATAAAGAAATCAAGAAATTAAGTCGGTCACTTGGAGCCTTCTTTCAGCCATTATGCTTGTGCATCCTAAAGCATTTCAAATTAACTTGATGAAGGAAACTATTTCAAAAGGTGCAAGCACATGTGCTATTCTTTCAGCATATACAGTATACATGGCCCGTTATTTCCTCTAAGTTAAATAGTGCTATCAGTCATCTCTCATTCAAGCTTATTGCTTGAGATCATGTCACGATGCAAGCTTTCATTTCCATGCATGTGGAATATATCTCTTTGGATGATCAAGAATACCTGCCACCAATGGCATTCATTCTTGCTGACCCATATTGCTATATTCAATAAAATCAAGCAACAGTCACTTTATATAATTACATACAGTCATTAAATCATTCCAAACAGATTTACAACAAACACCACTGAGTTTTTTAATTCTATTTACAAGGTAAATGCATGCTTGAAAACAGGAAGGACGTGCCTATAATTAATTTGATGCAAGAACACAAGCAACAGCCTTAACAGAGCTCAAGCCTAAGCACCCTATTTGCGTGCTACAAAACAGATCTTGCGCCATGCATCAAAACACAGAACAGAGTAATTCATAGTGCAATCAAACACCAAACTAGATGATCATAGATCGATAGAGCTTAATGAAAGCACAGTATAAAGAGGTTTCCCAATGCCCAAAATCACAGTGCAGAATAGCATTAATAATAAGAAAAAGCAAAATAACTGCCAATTCCCCTTCTCTTTTTCCACGCAAATTTAGAAGTATCCAGCAAAAGACAAGACTCGTAGTAATAATGCCACCCAAAAGCTGAGCGCCTTATAAGAGATAGGTGGCAAGGAATAGTTACTCTCGCCACCTTTCAAGGTGGCCGCCACCATAATACTCAAAGACATGAAAATATATATCTCCCTTGTTGATGGATGAACTCCAAATAATATAATCCAACATTAATGAATGCATTCAAACAATATATAACCAAGGTGAATATATTTATATATACATATGTATTACATATGCATACATACATGCATGCATGCATACATATATATACTTACATGTGTGTGTGTATCAATGTTACAATCCTCAAACGGCAAGTCGAGATCAGGCTTAGACTCAGACTCAACAAATTGAAAAACCCAAGAAATTCAAATTTTTTTAAGGATTTAAAGTCTTTTTCATGCATCGTTTAGTCAATTAACATCAAATATACAACAATTGAGATACGTAGAAGCTACTTAGCACACAAACACAACTTTGCATAGATCAAATAAGTATAAATGCAAATTTCTGATGGAAATTAGTTAAGGTTAAACTAAATAACATAATAGAAATATAGTGGCATTGTCGTATTCATGGAATATGAAATCCATGAAATCAAAAGTCCAAAACATTTATCAATATAAAGGGTCATAGCAGCCTATGTCCTCCTACAAGTACACCTAAGAGAGGTCATGGAAAACTCTAGAGCCATCCTTTCTCCCTGTGTCTAAGGTTGAGCCTCAATGACATCTCATCCTCCTTATCATCATACTCATCCTCATAATCCTCATCAGTAGGGTCAGATCCATCACTATCAAGCTTAGGGTCTTGCACTGGGTCTCCTCATGCTTTAGCCTCCTCCACTGCCATCACTACTGCCTATGCTTCTTGGTCCACCTGATCAGCCCACTCCAAATCTTCATCATTGAAGACAAGATCATCAATCTCTATGTTCCACCCCTGCTTGTGGATCAACCTTCTCTAATACAATAGACGATGTGGCAATGCTCAAGATCTGTTTCTGAGAAAGGCGATGGTTGTGGTGAACAAAGTGGCACAAACAATCAGCAATCAATATAGGAGAGCCAACCGATTTGCTAATTTATTTCTTGAAACCCCAATACTCTTCTCTCAAGCATTTTTTCTCTCTTGTTTGTGTTTGCAAGCATAGATGGAAAACTATCACTCGACAAAAAAATCGCCAAGACCAAAAAAAAATAAAAAATAGGCCATTTAAAAAAAAAACTAGGAGAAAAAGTCGAGAACCAAAAACATACCTTAAATTTAATTAAAAATACATTTTTTTTGCAAAATTCAACGAGAAGATGCATCCAATGAGTTAATTAATGAAGACACAAAAGAAACAAGCAAAGTTTACATACATATAAATGCAAAGTGGGTACAAAATTGCATTCTCATGCGGAATGTTGATGGTAGGAAGCAAAATAGTAAATAGTTTCTATATAACTAAAAGTAAATATACAATTGCAATTACTTTCTACAAAACTAGAAGTAAATACATCTTAGTAAATAGTTTCTATAAAACTAGAAGTTATTATATCATAGCAAAATAGTCCAAGAGTGAGTTTGACCAATTTTGGCCTACTAGAAAGTAATGCTTGTCTTGGGTGTAAGTGGTTAAGCTAAGTCTGTCAAGACTCAAGAATATACAATTGAAACTAATCGATTTGTGAGAGAATGAATTACAATTATTAGAAAATCGTTGCTCCAACTTCAATTTGATCTCAAATAGCCAGGATAGGTTGTGGGAGATAATACTATTGAAAGCATGTTGAATCTTGAAATTTGGCTAAGCTTAGAATTTTTTGAAAACCCCTGAAATCTAGAATGTGCATTTTAGCTTCTATAAATCTAAGACCTATCTCAAACATCCTGACAATATTTATACAAATATAACTTAAAGTACAAGTAGTTATGCTTAAATGTTATATTTGTATAAATCTTCCTTCCCTAATTTGGAAAAATGATTTTTTTAGTTGGGTGACAGCAGAGTTAGACAAACAAGACTTGGCTAGTTTGGCAAGTTCATGGAAACTCGCACAGGACTCGGCCGAGTTTGAGGCAAGAGGCCACCAACCACCGGAAGGTTACCTCCATTGGGACTTGCAGAGTCCTTGAAGGACTTGCCAAGTCTTGTAACACTAATATATGTGTGTTTGTGTGTGTGTATACACATTTGTAAATATATATAAACAAGAATATATATATTTTTACTCAAGGCAACATATGAAGAAAATACAATTACCACAGATGAAATGAAAAACTCGAGTTTGAATAATCAATTGCTTAAGTTGATAATTAAAAATGACAACATACCTTAGACCTATAGACCCATGAAACCAACTAGACATTGGAATACCACTACCCCAAACCTAGACGGTTAACAGAAATCGAGGTTCCAACATAGATGGCCTTCCTCAATTTTACTATTTTCTCTTGCACTCCTGCACTTGAGATATTCTTTCCTACTTGAGCGATGATTCTCTCCTGTATCCACTAACACGAGTGGATTAAATATCTAAACTATTATAATAATCCCAATTTCCAAACTAATCATAAATTTGCATCAACATTTCCTTTTCCTATTTTCCATATGAGAAAATTCAATTCCTTCTATAACAAAATATATATTAAAATCTACATAACCAAAATTAACAGAATTTACATTTCTATTCTCAATAGAAAATTCAAATAGCTGATTTTAACTGAAACCCATTTAACTACCATAGTCACATTTCATAGGACTTAGTTATCATGGTTATAAAATAATATGGTCATGAGGAAGGGACATAACAATGCATAAAGGTGTTGAAAAGGCTAGGAGTTATCCTCAAATACAATAAAGACATATCAAAGAAAAGAAAAGGTAAATAAGAAGGTGCTTTAGTCATGACCCAAAAATGACATACAAATCAATCTATTTTAATGCATATATAACATGTTAAAAGTTATAGAGACCTTATCCATGCTAATAAATATATAAGATTTATTGTTATAAAATCATCATATATATATATATATATATATAATAGTTATCATAGATTAATATTGATAAATCTATTATTAAATAATAATGATTAACAAATTGAAAGAGTGCAACTAAGAGTCACAACCATACCTTCTTGACGAATGTATTTGAAGGGAGTCAGATTTGAACCAAAGAGGCAATCAGATACTAATATGGAAGAAGAGATAACTTCATCGGCAAAATAACTCAATCAACAAAGCCAGCATCAAACATGATCCAATGAAACATTGACAAAGGTAGCCGACAAAAACTTTTCAAAGATGGCATCGAACAGAAACCAAGTAAAATACCAAGAATTAAGAAACGTTCAGACCCATCCAATGTAGCCAGTCTGCTAACACAGCATTTAAAGAGGAGTTAAAAATGATGTCAAACATACAAGATTTCTCCCTAGTTCTATGATTATTGGGAGAGGATATTCAGAAAAGAACAACGAATAAACACCAAACATTGAACAAAGGAGCTATTAAAGCCAAGACCAGAATCAAAAGACTCTAGCTGATGACATCATCTGAAAAGCTAAGACTGCAGGAGGAAATTGTTTAAACACCAATCATATACAACTATCGATCAATGGAGGGGGTTGGAAATAAAAGAAAACACTATACTCATCGAATGAAGAGGAAAAGTTCAAGACACATAGATTTCCAGCATGGACAATACAACAGCAAATAAGGCATCGAATGAGAAATGTAGCAAAGTATATTTGACAGATCGAATGATTTAAAATAGAGTGATGGAATAATACCTACTTGCCCTCTCACCATATACAAAAGCAAGTGAATATATTGTGAGTAGCCACAAGGCATAGAATCAAAGGTATGATAGCATTGTTTTTATTAATAGCAGATATTTCGAGATATTACATTTTGAGAATTAATTATTATAAGAGATATCAAGTTACACTTAATAGATGGCATTCTAAATGAATGTTGGATTCTCATAGAGAGAATTCAGAGACCAGAGGGCATTCATAATTGAATGTCGGAAATCTGAATTGGAACCCTAGAGAGAGATTTATAAAGAATCTCTTAGAGACAATAAATATTGTAGTGGTCAAACATATGCATATGTCAAAGATGAGAGGCTTGGTTGGAGGTGGGATCTCTACCAAGTAGTGTTATCAATCAGAGATCCCAAACAAGAGGCCTGAGGAAGATGTTCTTCATATGACGATTACCTAATCAAGATATAATTCTCATTAGAGGGTTAGGTGATTTGAGAAGAATCTCTTCCAAGAGATTAGGAGGGGTTAGTAAGGGTAGTATTTAGAGAAATGTCTAATTAGAACCATATTTCTAATATGTTTAATCCATGTTTTTTCTATCTTGTACTAACAAATCATTGCAAGTTACAACATTCAACTTTAATCTGCAAGAAGGACATTAAAAATTTCCTATATATTAAGAAAAGGAGAGCATACAAAACTTTTGAAGTAGGAATTGGAGACGGACCAAGTGGAAAGCATTCCAAGCCAAAAGAACCAGCACCGTCCTTTTGTCTCTTGATGTTACTATGGTAGTGTATCATCTTAAATTGGAAGCACTCCAATTTAATGAAGGTTTAGCACCTATTTAATGTGAGATCATCAATCTCCTATCATTTCCTTCTTTCTTCCCTTTTATGTCCTTTCTCCTAGGTGGAATTGGGGTAAAACCTAATAGATCCTCTATAAAGCTCCTATTTTCATGGCATTAAGCTCAAGGTAGGATCTATCCTCCTAGGTCCTCCCTTCCCTTCATTTATCTACTCAAAGTCTACTTTCTGCACTCTAACAGCTAATCTCAGACTCTGTGCCTAATTTCTGTGACTTTGGAACCTGTTTTAGGATCCCAGAGGTTCTAGCCCCTACTTGTCAGGGACATAGTGCACCCCTAACCAATCAAGGATAGTGTGCAGCCCCCATTAACCAATCAGGGATGCAAAGCATGCCTGACTGGGCCCTATTTTGGGTCCCCTATTTAGGTCTTATGTCTAGATAACCTCGGGTCGTTAATTTCTAGGTAGTTTGGCCTACAAGAGTTAGTCAATTCCCCACCCTATATAAGTCCTTCCATTTGCTTCATTTCTCAATTCATGATCATCAAGTATTCAAGCACGCACCTCAAGTGTTCAAATCTTCAAGCATCTTTCAAGCATTCCACCATTAAAGATCAAGGATTCAAGTGTTCAATTGTGGGAGCCATCTTCAAGATCTCATTCAATCCATTCAAGATCCTTCGTTGTATCTTCTACATCCATTCATCTTCATCTTCTTGATCCAAATCAATTGGTGAAGTTGGCATATTGCATTGGATTCAAGAGATCCTACTATTGTAAGGTGAATTTGTACATTTGTTTTACATTTCATGGGGTTTGACCAAAGCATACCCCCCATCAACAATAAAAACCCTTATTTAGTGCAGGTTATGAATATCGGATTGACGAACAGGTTGCAGAGCTAAGTACCCCTTTTGGCCTTCTTTAGAACTACAAAATCAAGATCAATGTTGCACTCATTCTATCATGGCTGACCAAGTCGCCCCTCGTTGATCAACAGTGACCAAGTCATCCCCGATGCTATAGATCGGCCCTAACAGAGCACAAATTTAGATTCTAAAGGTGTATTTTCTACCTTCTATGTACTTTCAACATATTTACTCATATCTAGCTCTAGCTTACTATCTCATCTAGGGTTTTCAAGAATTTGGTAACCTTTTCCCCTATTCTTCCTAGACTTAGATTGTATTGGTGCTCCTTCCTTATTTTGAGCACGCAGTATCTTTCTACATCTAGTTCTTTAGAACTGGGAGTGAAAGGACTCATCTCCTTGACTTCCCCTCTCTATTATGCATATGTGAGTGGTAATGTGATGAACTTAGGTCTTGTATCTTTGATTTACATTTTTCACCCCTATAGGTAGTATGCTAAAGGCAATAACAATAGCATGTCAACAATAAATCTACCAGCTACTTTGAGGCAAGTAACACCCAAAATGTATCAACAAATGCAATCAACAACACTTACTCTAGTCCATTCACCAGTATTAAAAAATGCCTTTATTTTGTTATGTTTAAGATACCTTGTGATACTCCGTTTATCCTTGTTTTAACACTTATAAGCCTATGTTTGATAAACCTTTGATGATTTATGGGGTAGAAAAACTATGTCATCTTTTGCCTAAATTATATCTAATATGCAGTATTTCATATAAATATCCAAATGTGCGTTCTTATGCTTGAATTTAGTTTGATGGATGTTTATTTGCAAATATGTCTTATATCATAACTAACCTGATGATAAGGATTAAAGGATGAGCGGAAGAATCTAGAAGTTGGTTGCCGACAACATTCAAGGAGAAACGAGCATCAAGGAACAACCATGAAAAGGAAGTTATAACCACTCCAGGAAACATGGCAGCGAATAAGGAGGAGCTTTTACGAGCCATTGCCTTCTCTGCATTTACATTGTAACAAGCGGATGTCAAGACTTCATTGCTCCCTCCTCAATTCCGTTATACTTCCTTTCCGCTTTCAATTGTTCTCCTATATTCTCTCCTACAGACTTAACTTAGGACAGTTACTTTTCTGTTATGTAATAAAGAGTAGATTCCCTATGTATGTCGGGATCGACTCCTGTGTGTGAAGTTTTTGGTTTTTAATAAGTTTTATCGAGTAAGAGAGAACACTGATTCACAGTTTGTTGCAGTTGTGTTTTACAATTCTAAATCATGTAATGACTGATTAATGAAATGAGTTAGTTCTCTTTAGCTTCTATCCTGTGTTGGTAGATTAGAGAAGCCAACCAAGGGGGCCCACTTGGAAGGTGGATTAGATTAGGATAGAATAGATTCATTTTACTAGCATTAGGAGTATTTTAAGTAAGACGTAGCTAATTAATTCCTTCTTGTAGCATCACACTTCATGAACGTTCCTGCAGCATCTGCGAGAATAGTCTAGTGGATGAGTTGAGATCGAATCTCTGTTATCTTGTCATTGTGTTTTCAACATTCATAGATTCAGTATTTTCCTTTCCACAGTAGTAGTGTAGTTTCCTTTGCATTTTTACTTTCCTGCAACACAAGCATAATGACTCATCAAGGTACCTAGTGCACATACTGTGCCGACCATTTCAAGTATACATCCTTGGGTTGACAATCTAAATGCACCTCATGGTAGGGGAAAAGTAGTCCTTAGCTTGAATAGATTATTCCTAAGCCAGGCCTAGCACATGACTATGGAACACCTATTGTGAGGCGATTCATTTTTTGCGCCGTTGCCAGGGATGGTGTCAAGCTAGGAGCATTTTTGAGTCATAGTTTTTAGATTAAGTTCTTTTTACCAGTGTGAAAATTTTAGTTGCATGCATCGAAGAGGAAGACGACAAGATGAATATGGCAGATTTCTTCCACAAGGATCTGTTAATTTCAATGAAGAAGTTGAAGAAGAAGTTGAGTTGACCTTTGAAGATGCAAGTCCTGTTTTCCCCACAGTATCATCATCAAGAGCTGAATCCCTAGATATATCTGGTCTCCAACCTTTCACTAAAATAGTGACCAGTCTTCTTGATAACACTACCTTGAATCCACTAGTTGTTAATCATCCAGTGCCTAACATTCCTTTTCAGCAGCAACCTCATAATCCAGTCCCACCAGTCATGGCACAACCCACTTTTCCATTTCCTCTTCCAAGTCTCATAACCAATGCCAATCTCAAGAATATACCTCCCACTGCTCTTCCAAAGTTCTATGGCCTTGCAATTGAAGACCTTGATACCTTCTTGTTTGAGTTCGACGTCCTTTGTCGTAGTTTCGACTACAACACTGATGCCCATAAGCTTAAATTATTTCCAGCCACATTGAAAGAATCAACTTTACAATGGTTCATGGGCTTAGGAGCCAATGCAACTACGAATTAGGATGAAATGCAAGCCTTGTTTTTGGAAAAATATAAAGAATATTGCAAAGCATCTGGCACAAGAGGAGATGATATCTTTAGGATATCACAGAAGGAGGAAGAGACATTAGAAGACTATGTTTCTCGATTTTTATATACACTACAAAAGAATCCTCAGCACACATTGTCTGAAGATTCCCAAAAACTAGTCTTTCTAAGAGGAGTGAATGAAGACTGTTTGGAAGCATTGGATCTGATGGCCGGTGGAGATGTATATCAAGCTCAATGGGATGACCTCAAAAAGATATGTCAGAACTACTCAAGGTCAACCATGAAGAAAGGTCAAGGACCCCATTCTACGGTTACAAAAGGAATTAGTCAAGGCATTTCAAAACTTGAAATATCCAATTTGTTGTCAGATTTCAAACAAGACATCATTAATGATGTCGCTACACAGTTGGATACAATGACTACAAAGAAGAAGCAAGCATAGGCTAAGTTACAACTAGCTGAGTACTGTCCTCATTGTCGAAAGCAAAAGAAGGATTGCCACTATAAATTGGTTGCAAGCATGGAGAACCAACATCTTCCAACTGGATATGGAAAAATAGATGGGGATGATGAGCAAGTATTCTTTGTTGCTCAACGCTGACCATGGGCTCAACGTCAAGGTATGCCTCAAGACCCCTTGCAAAATTCAAATTCATATGATAATCAATGGAAAAACCGCAATACCCAAGGTCCTCCACAAAACCAATCCAATTGGAATAATGCTGGGCAAAATAACCCACAACAGTCTTAATGGTTTCAAAATTCCCAACAACCTTGGCCTAACCAGTAGAATAACTAATGACCCCAGAACCAACAGAACCAATGGCAACCACCCCAAGGGAATTGGCAATCTCCAAACCAATGGAAGGAATCTCAACAATGGCCTAACCAAAATACTGGTGCTCCACAATTACCCCCTCCAGCTCAACAACTTGCTTTAATGCCACCACCTGCAAATAGTGGACCTCAAAAGCAAACACAGCTACCTGCACAGCCTCAGCCAAATCCAAATAGTCAACAACAGCAGCCCATGTATAGTGCTGATACCCAGCAGTACCTTGCTTATGCCATAGATGTCGCAGATATACATTTGAGATCTGGGATGACCTTACCAGCACCAAAGCCACCTCTTATAACTGAAGTATCAGACTCTCCTGCAGCATCAGAACCTTTGGTTGATGAACTTATTGACCCAACTAATGTTACCATACCAATACCAATTCAACCAGCAGTAAAGTCTCCTTTTCAAGACCAACTAATACAAAAGGAACCTGAACAAAGCAAGGAACAACCCTTTGACATTGTTAATCAGTTGAAGAATATGCATGTCCAAATACCTTTGTTTCAAGCTATTAAGGATATTCCTACTTATGGAAAAGCTATAAGGGAAGCTTGTCTAAAGAAACCTAGAAGGAAGAAGAAGGATCCTACCATAGTTCATGTTTTCGGACACTTAGCTGATATCATGTTAGGAAGAGTGATTTCACCAAAATATTCTGACCCAGGGAGTCCAGTAGTAAGTGTCAGCATAAATGGTCAATTTGTTAAAAATGCCTTAATAGATTTGGGAGCTGCTATAAATGTGATGACTAAAGAAACCATGAAGAAGTTAAAAATAGAAGGATTAAGGCCCACACCAACTATTCTGCAGCTTGCAAATAGTTCCACTGTCATTCCTGATGGAATGATAGAAAGTATTGTTGTGACCTTAGATTCCCTAGAATATCCTGTGGACTTCATGATTTTGTCCCCTAAAGTAAACCTATCTGGCTATCCTATCATTCTAGGTCGACCATGGTTGGCCACAGCTGATGCAAACATAAATTGTAGATCAGGGAATATGACCATATCAAATGGCCAAGAAACCAAGCAATTTGATCTATATCCTCCTGCACAACCATTACCAGATTTGAGTATATCTTTTTGGCCAAATTTAGGAGATGAAGAAGAAGAGATAAATTCCATAGTACAACTTATGATGTTACATAGGCAATCTTTTCTAAAGTTGCAAGAAGAAGATTCAGTAATCCAGAGCATCCTTACCAACACTTGTGTAGTAGGAAAAGATGTGTCTAAAAGCTATGTATTAGAATTGATTACATATGAGGAGTGTGATACAAGTTGTACTTTACTTAAGGAATCTGAAAATCTTTGTTCACTACTTCCCTGTGAATTAGAAGGAAGCCCAATCTCTGGAATTGCTATGGTAGAATCCACTATTCCTGTTGAATTGAGTAAAGGCGATAAACTGCATGTTAACCCCAAATTGACATCTGTACAGATGGAACAATTAAAAGAATTGCTTCAGAAGCATGAGAAGACTTTTGCTTGGGATTATGGTGATATGAAAGGATTAAGCCCTACACTGTGTACCCATAGGATATACATTAATGAAGGTTTTCTACTACTTCGTCAACCTCAGAGGAGGATAAATCCAAGCCTCAGAGAAATAGTCAAAACAGAATTGCAGAAACTGCTTGATGCTGGCTTTATCTATCCTATATTTGATAGTAAATGGGTATCACCACTGGTTATAGTACGTAAGAAAGGAGGAAAATGAAGAATTTGTGTAGATTATAGGGAGTTGAATAAGGCTACTAAAAAGGATCATTTTCCTTTACCCTTCATAGATCAAGTTTTGGATACACTAGCTGGAAAGAAGTACTTCTCCTTTTTAGATGGATAAAGTGGCTATAATCAAATCAGTATTGCTCCTAAAGACCAAGACAAAACTACATTTACCTTTCCATGGGGTACTTTTGCATACTCTGTTTTACCATTTGGTCTTTGTAACGCTCCTGCAATGTTTCAATGGGCTATAATTAGTATTTTTACTGATATATCACATGATTGTATGGAAATCTATATGGATGACTTTACAACATTTGGAGTTACTTTTGAAGAAGCAATGATAAATCTTGAAAAAAATTTGGTAAGATGTCAAGAACATAATTTGGCACTAAATAGTGAAAAGTATTTCATGCTCATGCAAGAGGGTGTGGTACTTGGTCATTTCATATCTACTGCAGGTATACAAGTAGACCTAGCTAAAATTGGGGTAATTCAAACATTACCCATACCCACTAAATTAAAAGATATCAAATCTTTTCTGGGACATGCTGGATATTACAAGCATTTTATAAAAGACTTCAGTAAAATAGCCAGTCCCTTGTACAAGTTGCTCACCAAAGAAGCTGAATTTGATTGGACACTTGAGTGTGATAAAGCTTTCCTGCAACTTAAGCAACTTTTGACCACAGCCCCAATTTTACAAGGCCCTGATTGGAACCTACCTTTTCACATATATACAGATGCTTCTGATTATGCCATAGGTGCAGTTTTAGCACAAAAACACTCAAATCTTGAAAATACCATTTATTATATCAGTAAGAGTCTTCATGGCCCAGAACTGAATTACATAGTGACTGAAAAAGAATTGTTAGCATTAGTCTATGCTCTAAACAAATTTTGGCATTATATCACAAGTTATCCTATCTATGTTCATACTGATCATGCAGCAATCAAATATCTCATGAACAAACCTACTATAACTGGTAGGTTAGCAAGATGGTTACTATTGCTACAAGAATTTGACATAACCATAGTGGATAAGCTTGGAAAAACAAATGTCGTTGCTGATTATTTGTCAAGAATCAATCATCATGATACTGATACTACTCTGGTAGATGATGCATTTCCAGATGAACATTTGTTTCATATTGCTATTAAAGTTCCATGGTATGCAGATATTGCTAACTACATTGTAGCTAATAAGACACCAGCGTATTTTTCTTATAAGGAGAGAAAGTTTCTCATACAGAAAAGCTTCCATTTCTCATAGATAGACAATTTTTTGTTCTATACTGGACCTGATCAAGTTATGCGCAGATGTGTAAGAGAAGATGAGACATATGATATTTTGCATGCATGTCATAATGAGCCCTGCAGAGGATATTTTGCAGCCAAAAGAACAACTTTCAAAATCTTAGCCATTGGTTACTATTGGCCTACCCTTCATAAAGATGCAATCAATTATACAAGGAAGTGTGACCAATGCCAAAGAATGGGTCGCCCAACCAAAACAGATGAAATGCCTCTGAATCCTCAAGTGGTGTTAACACCATTTGACAAATGGGGAATGGACTTCATCAGTCCTATTGATCCTCCATCCAATGGGAAGTCTTATATTCTGGTTTGTACTGACTACCTAACCAAATGGGTTGAGGTTAAGGCTATGAAGCATGCCCATGATGAAAAAGTTTTCGAAAACCTGTGTGAAGAGATTTTTACACGCTATGGAGTTCCTAAAGAATTGGTTACTGATCAAGGCACATAGTTTACTTCCAACCTGATTTCAGAGTTGATGAAACAGTATAACATCAGGCATCGCAGATCTAGTCCTTATCATCCACAAGCCAATGGACAAGTAGAAGTTACCAACCATGAGCTGGAAAATATTCTAACTAAAACAGCCCATTTGCATCATTGGGATTGGACCAGCCGGTTACAAGAAGCTATTTGGGCTTATAGAACAACTTGGAAAACCACTACTGGATTCACACCATTTGAGCTTTTGTATGAGAAAGTGGCAATGCTTCCAATTGAATTTGAACACAAGACTTTAAGAATAGCCTTGACCTTAGATATTGATCTTCCTGCAGCACAAAGAGAACACCTCCTGCATCTTAATTCTTTGGATGAAATGCGCAAGACCACTTTAGAACACACTGAACTGGTGCAAAAATAGAGAAAACACTGGCATGATTCTCATATCCTCAACAAACAGTTCAAAGCTGGTGACTAGGCATTATTGTATGATTCTCGCTTTAAGGATATGCCAGGGAAGTTGCAGACGCGATGGTTAGGACCATATCAAATCATCCATGTCTTTGACAATGGAACAGTTCAACTAACCACAATTGATGATGTGCCTTTCAAAATGCTAATCAATGGTCATCGACTTAAGCTTTACAAATAGCCTCAAACAAAAGCCAAATTCATGCAACAGGATCCAACAACAACTCAAGTATCTCTTCCTACAGTAGAAGGTGAAAACCTTTCACCTGCTCCTCTTCAACATTAATTCTAATTTGCATGTCCATAATAATAACTTTATGTTCGCATAAAGTCCATTTTCTTTTCATGATATTTCTTTCCATTCATATCTTAATCTTCCATCCACCCACCCCACTCCATTTCTTAATCTTCCATCCACTCACTTTCTACATAATTAAATTTTTGTGTTTTCAATCAAATCTACACATGCTGATGGATGCTGCCGTTTATATTATTTCTGCCGCCTTTTTTTGGAGCATGTGACAATCCACTTGGCAAATATAAATGTTTTCAAACTATTATTCATTTATAAGTTTGCAAATTTTGTTAATTATATATAATACTGCAGTCTCTATAATTACGGCGTATTCCAGTCCCTCACCCATACTAGTCTAACAAGTGAGGACACTTGTCGTAAAATTAGCAAGGGGCAGGGGAGTGTCGTACTATCCAATGACATGCCTGATTAACTGTGATGATTTTCTAAATCTTGGCATTACCCCTTATTAATGAGAATTTTTGGCCATAAGTATGCCATGTCAAGTGTTGTACTCCCACTTTCTGAATGAATTTTTTTAATTTTTCGTGCTAAGCCATGATGTGACCCATTTTTTAAAATTTTGGCATTTGAACCATGTTTTCGGACGATTTCCATGCAAATTGATGATTTACTTTTACCTAAAATTTAATTATGGCACATAACAATTGGTTATGGCAATTAATGTTCCCAAAAAGAAGTGGTGAAGCGTCTGAGAAATAACGCAGAGTCTTGAAGTTTGCATTCAGAAAGTGAGAGAGAAACGGAGTAGCAGAAGAAGTATCAAGAAATGGGAGGAGGTTTACAAAGAAAAGAGCCGGTTGAGTACATTTTGTTGCTCTCTGACGTAGAAGCAGTAAGAAGATTCAATGCATGCGGGTGGTTAGGTTATTGTTTGAATTTAACAGCATATGATGAAGAAGCAACTGTAGAATTCACCAGGACATTTGATGAAGGTGAAGCTTCTGTGTGGGGTTTGATAGTAATTGCAATAGAAGAATGAATTGCAGAAGTAACAGGGTTACCTTCTGTTGGAGAGCATTATCCAAGCTCGCATGACGCTAGGTCAGCAAGGGCCCAGTTCACTACCCCACATGACCCTCAATTGGATGTTACAAAGCAGGGGTGCAAGAGATTGTCTTTGCCGCCTCCATACCCTGAGCTAGCAATGCATGTAATCAGGTATTTTACTTGTGAAGGCAGATTTTCTCACTTACATGCACACCATTTTAAGTTGCTTAGTTGTATAAGGCACAATATTGTTGTGAATCTTCCAAATTTTCTGTATAATATGCTCTGTATTAGTGCAGAAGAGACTCAAAAAGGGAAAGATAATTCTCTCACTCACCATGCCTTGATTAAGTTGTTAATAGAAAGGTCTCTTAGGGATGTATCCCCTTTGACATGGGATGACTCTGTGAAATTTAAAACCCTACAACCCCGAGTTGACCTTAGTGAACGGCAGGGTGAGGAAAATGTAGTTCCCAGTAGTGAGCTTGCAGAACAAAATATTGAGGGAGCTGAAACAGAAAACGCACAAGGGATTGAACCAGAATTTGCTTCCACTCAAGAGAATGTGCCTCCACCTGAATAGGACATCCCTAAACCCACTACTAGTAAAGCTAAAAGGAAACGGAAGTCACTAGAAGAAACCATTGCTCAACAAAAACCTAGTCCTGCAATTAAGCAACATAAGAAAACAAAGAAGGTTCTTGTAGCAACTAATCCTGCAGCAATGATACCGAAACATAAAAGTAGGCAAAAGATAGTAGTACAAGAAGAGACTCCTTTGCGGAGAAGCCTTAGAACGAGAGGGAAAATTTTTAAAGATCCTATATTGTCTAAAGCACCTGCTCCAGAGTCTCCTGTGCAGATAATTTCTAACCATTCTCCCCTTCACACTAAGATGACAGAAGCTTCTGGTAATCCTCCTGCAGCATGTGAGCAAGAAATTAACGAAACCTTAATGGATTTACCAGGTGCTTCAAGCCATGAGAATGAAGTAGTTCCTGAATGTCATGATTCAAATACTGCCTTAGTCCCATATAAGTCAACATGGATCAATAGTTTGGCGGAACATCTATGGCAAGAATAGAAAAAGAAAAAGGATTATGAAGAGGATAACAGTGTCGTCACCTTGCAAAAACTCATTTTCCAATTATATGGACAGCATTTATTTGCTGAAGCACTATGGAAAGAGGAGAAGAAAAGAATGAGCAAGATCATAACATCACAAAATGAGGAGATTGAAGAATTGAAAGAACAGCTAGAAAGACAGAAACAATGCATGGAACATGCACTTAAATTAGCTGATCAAGCTCTTGCTTGCAGACCACCTCCTCGAGTATATGCTTTTTGTTTGGAAGAACAATATCTTTTGCTTCAGTTGATGTTAACCCTCAGAAATGTAAATGCAGAATTCAAAACCGCACAAGAGTTTTATGGGTTGTATCAAACCTTACCACCATGGCAGCAAAATCTATTGTGTGAGTTGTATATTCATAATTTTGTCATTCCTGTAGAAATTGAGTGGAATCCTTTGCTCTATATAGGAGATGTACATTTGAAAGCTTTTATGTCATGGATGTCTAATGAGGCGAATTATGACAAACAACTGGTTAATTACAAAGATGAGGAGAGAACAAAACCTTTACCCTTGAGGGCAAAAAGTAAACAACTAGAAGAAATGCTTCGAGATTGGTTTACATTAACCTATGGGAAGAGTAATCCAGAAGTTAGAAAGAAGGTATTTTTTGCTAGAGCCAAAATGTATGCTGAATATGAAAACTTGCCCTACGTTGCATTCTAGAGAGCTATGACCGGAGTAAGAAGTAGATGGGCACGGTTACCTGATTCTCTCAAGAAATCAGAGCCGCACAGTCCTATTAATTTGGAAGCAGCGCTATATAGAGTTCCAAAATATTTAGAACTGGGAAAGCAACTAAGGCCAGAGCTATGGTGTCCTTTGACCATGCAACCTCCAATGCTTTTATGGCCCCTGTATAATATTGATGCTGACAAACTTGATAAGTTTCAGGAAGACCACAGGCAAGAAGTATGGGAAAGGACCAAAAATTTCTACTTTGGAAGAAAAGAAAATATTCTCCAAAATGACTTTGCATCAATTACAAGGAACTCTAACTACTTATGAAATGAGAATCAGCAATAATGTTGGTTCTATTTGAAAAGAAACAACCTTCAAGGCTGAAAAACAAGATGGAATTGATTCGGATACAACAGATACTCTTGAACTGTTATTGGTTTGAAAATTGAAAAAGAAATATCAAAGAAAACCTAAATGTTTTAATTATGGACGATTAGGATACTTTGGCACAAAGTGTCCCTGTGCTAATCAAGATGAAAATGATGAAAAATATAAAAAATCCTTCAACAAGAAACCATAGAACCAAAACAAAAGATTCAAAAACTTTAAAAAGAAGATTTTTTTGTCAAAGGTGCTCGGATTAACCATAGACATAAATGAAAATTACATGCAAATATAACCAATATTAGAAAATAATAAATCACAAATAAGAGAACAAAAGACACAAATATTGAACATGGTTCACCCAATCCCCAGGCTACATCGACCAACAACAAGTCCAATACTATTATTGTCCAGTGATTATAATCTACAATCCCTTACAGCTCAATACTACTGCAAGAAACTACAATATCATCACACATTATGAGATCCCTAATCTTAAGCCATTTTATACAAGTTTTTTGTCACTTACAAAAATTAGGGCTAGAATAAGTCATCCAATAGAAAAATAATAGCTGAAGCCTTTTACAATAGTAAATTCATTTTTGGCTTTGGGGGAGCTACCCCCAAAAACCCTTGTGGGGGCATTGCCACTCAAATCCACCTTGCTTTACCTTAAGACCCTATCTTGGGGCACTACCCCCAATCCCCTATAGTAACAATCTGGGGGGAAACGACATTGAATAAAGTGAGATAAATTAACCTCCAAGTCTGATTAGGATCCACATCACAATAGACAAAGAGCTCTAAAGAAGATTCAAATGATTAGGTGAGGAAGGAGAAACATTGTGTATTGTTGAAATAGTGAATGTTCAAAAACCAAAATCTATCAATTAGAACCTTCATCTAATTCAAATGAAGACATGGATCTTTAAGAAGAGCTACTTTTCCTTTGCAAGAAATAAAGAGATCTTAAAAACAAGTTTTAAATCATTTTTTAAAAGGTTATTGTTTTGTTTGTAACTTATTTGGTCATAAGGCTTATAAGTAGAAGTTGGCAAGAAATGAAACAATATATGACTTTAAGAAAGTAATTAGATGTTTTAAGTTTTACCATTCTGGGAACTTTGCAAATCAATGTTAAATGAATTAAAAGCCTAAACAAGTATGGAAATCTAAAATATGAATGTGGAAAAGTCTTTTATTGTTGAAACAACCCTATTTGCTCATAAACCTACAACATGGATTTTGGATAGCAGTTGTTCTCACCATATGATTGGCATAAAAAATGAATTTAAAACCCTAGAAGACTTTGATGGAGGGTTTGTTAGATTTGGAGATAATTTAGGTGCATATATTACATGTCATGGCTCAATCTTTTTGAATAATTGCACTCCTATACATGATGTATATTATGTAGAGTGTCTTACACATAATCTTTTATGTGTTAGTTAGATATGTGATAGTGGATATTCCATTTCATTTGATGCTAAGGGGTGTTCTAACATTAAAAAAAAAAAAAAGTTTTTTGAAATGGATTAAGAACATGGGGAAATATGTATAACCTAATTGACTTGATAGTTCAATAATCATCTTTGGTTAATACTTGTCTTATGAGTCAAATTGAAGAGAATTGGTTGTGCCACAATAGATTAGGTCATTTAAATTTTGATAATCTTGTCTGAATCAACAAGAACAACAAGGTTAGGGGCTTACCTCTAATCAGTAAACTTGAAAATATTTGTGAAGAATGTATTAAAGGAAAAAAAAGACTTCTTTTAAAACCAAAGAATATATGTCTAACAAACTTGTGTATACTAATCTGTGTGGTTCAGCCAAAACTCCATCCTTGAATATTGAAAAATGTGTTATGTTATTTATGGATGATTACTCAAGAATGGTTTGGGTAACCTTTTTTAAACATAAATACGAAGCTTTTGAAGACTTCAAGGTATTCAAGAAAATAGTAGAAAGAGAAATTGATATGAAATTAAAATGTCTAAGATTGTATCGAGGTGGAGAATTCATCTCTCAAGAGTTTATTGAATATTGTGAGAAACATGGTATCAAGAGGTAGTATTCAACTACCCATACACCACAACAAAATGTTATTGTGGAAAGAAAATAAATAGGGTAGTTAAAGAAATGGCTCAAATAATGTTGAATGAAGCAAAATTGTCCAATAAATTTTGGAAAGAACTTGTTCATATAGGTGTATATATCCTAAACAGGGCTTAAATAAGAGTTAGAACTACTTATACACCTTATGAATTGTAGCATTGTAAAATTGTTAATGTTAAGAACATTACAATTTTTGGTTGTAAATGCTTTATCAAAAAGGATAATGATTCTTTAGAAGGTTTCAATTCAAGATCTAATGAAGACATCTTCTTAGGGTATTATGCACATCACAAAGCTTTGAAGTTTTATAATAAAATGTTGACTAAAATTTTAAAAGCCATAAATGTGGTATTTGATTAAAATGCTCTATTAAATATCAATGGTGATAATGATGTTGAAGATGTTTCTTTTCAAAGTATTGAACATAATTCTAATGATCAAGAATTTGATTGTGCTGATTTAGAAATACCTAGCTCAAATGAACAAGAACTTTGTTCAACTCCTAAAGTGACTAATACAAATATGAAAACTCCTTCTAGGATCATTGCTAAAAGAAATCATGAATCTCTAGTTGTAGGAGATAACGAAGTGGGAATTCTAACTAGAAGACAAGCCAAAAGGGATGAACATGCTCATATTGTAGAATATTACTCCTTGATATCAGAATTTGAAGCCAAAAGTGTGGTTGAAGCACTTATAGATGATAGATCCTTGCTAGCTAAATGCTATGCAAGATGAAATCAATCAAATTGAGAAAAATAAAACATGGAAACTAGTTCCTAGACCTAATGACAAAAATGGTGTTTGGCAATAAAATTGATGAAAATGGAAATGTTGTGAGAAATAGAGCTAGGTTTGTGTGTAAAGGGTATGCTCAACATGATGGCATTGATTTTGGTGAGACGTTTGGAGCAATAGCAAGAATGGAATCAATTAGAATATTTCTTGCATATGCTAGTTTCAAAAAGTTTATTGTTTATCAAATGGATGTTAAAACAACATTTTTGAATGGCTATCTTGAGGAGGAAGTTTACATGGAACAACCAAAAGGTTTTGAATCTTCTGAAAAATCAAATTTTTTATATCATCTTAAAAAGGTTCTATATGGATTGAAACAAGCTCCCAAAGCTTGGTATTCAAGGCTGGCTAAACATCTTATTGTTAATGGCTTTACTTGTGGTGGTTTAGACAACACTTTGTACACCAAAATTGTTAAAGATGATATCTTAGCAATTGATATTTATCTGGATGATATCATTTTTGGATCCACTAATGATGATTTATAAAAACAATTCTCCAACATTATGAAATCTGAGTTTGAAATGTCTCTTTTGGGTGAGCTTACTTTCTTCCTTGGTTTACAAATTTCATAGCTTGAAAATAGCTTATTTCTTTCACAAGAAAAGTATGCAAAAGAAATCTTAAAGAAGTTTGATGTCGATTATTTTAAGTCAATAAGAACTCATATGGGAACTAGTTGTAAGTTGGTTAAAAATGATGATTGTCCAGCAGTTAGTCAACCATAATATAGATCCATGATTGGTAGTTTTCTCTATTTAACAACCTCAAGGCCTAATCTAATGCAGGATGTATGTATGGTTTCTCGATATCAATCTACACCTAGGATATCACATCACAATGTTAAAAGAATTTTCAAGTATATTCAAGGGACACTTGATTATGTTTTATATTTTTCACATAGTGTTGATTTTCTTTGATTGGGTATACTAATGCAGATTGGGGATGTTGTTTTGATGACAAGAAAAGCACCAGTGGTGTTGCATTCTTTCTTGGTGATAGGTTAGTTTCTTGGAATAGCAAAAAGAAAGGATGTATTACATTGTCAACATGTGAATGTGAATATATTGTTGACACTCCATGTTATACTCAATTAATTTTGATGGCATAGCAGTTATCAGATTTGGGCATTTAGATATCAAGGCCTATTTCAATTATGTGTGACATTGGTGCTATTCATTTAAGTAAAAATAAAATCGTTCACTCAAGAAAAAAGCATATTTCCATAAAGCTTGACTTTCTTAAGGATAAAGTCCTTGACAATGAATTTCAATTAGTCTATGTTTCTACTCAAACTCAAGTGGTTGGCATCTTCACAAAATACCTACCAAGAGAAACCTTTGAATGGTTTCAAATGCAATTGGGAGTTATTATTCAATCCCTATTGCATTGATTCTCTATATTCTAGGGGAGTCTATTTCTTAGTTTCCTACTCCTACAAACAGTCATTCATTTTATTAAAAGTAATTGTTATTATTGTGTGTCCTTGATGCAAAATGAGGGAGAAATAATTTCCTTTTCAGTACTATCTCTGGACATTTTTTCAGTGATTCAGTGTGTGATTTAGTATCTTTGATTTTGGTATGGTTTAGTTCAGTGATATCATAGTTGTTTCAATTGGTTCAGTATTACAATTGGATTAGAGGATGAATAGGTACAAGTACATGTTTTCTACATGTATAGGTGATCTACATGATAAACTCTTAGTATTTCAAGTATATATATATATATATATATATATATATATTTGGCATTTATTATTTCATTTATTATTACTTTATATATCATAATCAATATTTTCAAATGTAAGTGGATGATATGCTTATCATGTACACAAAAAAGTATATGCATAAAATAATTTCTTACACACACGTGGTTATTTTTTATTCATTTATATCTACATGTGCTATGATGTATGAAGGAAAGCAAATGATATTTATTTAAGGACAATGTAGGAGTTTGTTGACAATAACGTTGTCCTTGATGCAAATAACATGAAAAAGGTGGCAATGTAGATGTGTTTGAAAAGTCAATATTCCTCGGTAGTCATGTTTTGTTAAAATGTCAAAGTTAACACTAAAACATGGTGTAATGTCTTTGACTGCAATAACATGGCTATTTAATATATTATTATTAATGCTTATTTGTTTGGAATATTCGCATATTCATGTTGTGTATTCACTCTACTCATCATAGCAGTGGTTAAGTTTAAAGAGGATAGTGGTTATACCTACTTGGTGAACATATTACCACCTCTCGAGATTGTATGGTAGATTTGAGAGACTTATGCAATTTGGTTCATAATTAGATTGAAAAGGGCATCAAACAATTTTTTTTGAGCTTCTTTGTTCTCCAAGAAAAACCCTACCTTATTGTAGGCTACCATTATGATTCTTTGACTATAAATTTTCAAATGGTTTTCTCAAACTAGTTGATGTGTTTTTGATATATCAATCGCCTTATAATTGTGATTCCCTTGATACTCATTTTTCTATAGTCTAGTTTTGTTCATCAACTTTTAAGGCATTCATCATGAAAATTTGTTTGACAGTAAAGTTGAAGATTTCTTTGTGGGTTTCCAATATGTTGCATAGTAATAGAAGCCAGTGTTAATGAAACTATTATATCAAGGTAAAATGATCAGGTTTTTACAAAGCATCATGGTTTCTTATATGCTTTTGGTTGATAAAGATTAATAGCATCATTTCATCTTATCTCCATGATTGATATATTGTTTCTCACTCTTTGTATTTGTATGTGAATCTCCACTACATATTTTGTGAGAGTTTGAAGCAAATAAAGTGCAGAGGTGTTTTTCTGTCTCTCTCCGCAAAGTGTTAATAAAAGAGTAACTATTATATTTTGTTGTCGCATGTATGTTTCCTTTAATCTCTTTCGTAAAAGTTGATGAAAATGAAAATGGTGTTAGGGTTTGTTGTTTTGGAATGGATTCTAATATCAGTAGAGGAAGTTGAATCTTTTCTAAGGATTAAAAAATAAGTTTATTCTTCTCTAGATGTCATGCATTGTTTTGTAAATACACTAGTACTGAGGGTTTAATATTGGTTCATAATAACTATTTCAAAATCTACCTTGGTATGAAGAAGCAAAGATATAAGCATAAAAATTTTGTTTTTATGGTTGATAGTTATAGTTTTATTAACCAATATCATGTTAAGACAGGTTTTTTACAATGCATTCGTGATGATGTTGTTTATCATCAAAATGGACAACAAATGAAATGGTTTTTTTTCCTAGAATAATAAAGATGATTCAATTTTTCTTTCTCTATCAAAGTCTTTAATAGTTTGCATGTGGAAATGATTATCAACACAACTTCTCTGAACTTGATCAAGAAGAGTGTTTCCTTCAGATCTTTAAACCCTGATAGAGGGCATGGAAACTATTGTTGAGTATTTGGTTATCAAACTGATTGTGGTTCAGCTATATTATTGTGACTAATATTAATTCAATACATGTAATATTTCTAAAGTACATCCCTATACAAGGGAATATGATCATGTGTTGATGATGAAGTGTGAAAAGGGACACACAATTGTTGATCTTAGATTGGTTTTGACAAGTGAGTGTCAACACACTTAAGACATTTACTTAGTTCATGTTGAACTAGTAATACATGTCAAGCACATGTAAATATTAGACCATGCCAAGTGATTCAAGAGCCAATTAAATAGTGGATGCCGAGTAGTGCAAGTGTTGAGTCAGAGCAGAAATATAGTGCATGCCAAGCATCAATGACTTGATATCCCAAGTGACACAGTTTTGACATATTGGTTTGTAATGGCACAAACAACTATGTAAATTATTTTTGAGCCAACTCAAGGATATATTATGATCTTTTGGAGATAAGGACGTATCTATATTTGGAGTCCCTATGCAATTACATGCAGCCAATCAAAAAATGGGAAGGTTTAAGAGAAAATATGGATGATTCTTAGCCATAGATTCAAGCCAAACCCTAAGCTACCTAAGTCTTCTTAAGGATGAAAAAGTCCTAAACTCTTTATGGGAGAGTGATCAAATTGAAGGAGTGAAAAAGATACTTTGCAAAGCATTCAAGGTGACTTAGAATTAAGAAGTGTAGTGCAGAATCAGTCAAGAAGAATAGAGGATAGAGAGAAGGATACAACATTGAGACATCTGATTGTGAAGGATCAATTAGACATTGTGTAGAGGTGATCTATCATTAGGCAAGAAAGTGCCAATCACAGGATCTATGCTGAGACATTTTAATAGGTAATTTTAGTCAAATATCTTAAGCAGAGTAGTCCTAAAAGGTTGTATGAAATCCTTTAATAGGGTGCTTACTTAGTTGTAAGTTGAAGTCCTCTAACAAGGCACACTTCTAATAGGGTGTTGAAATCCTCTAACAAGGTGAGACCTAACCATCTTTCTAAGCCTTTAATAGGGCAGACCTTTCACAGGGTAGACCATGATTTATGGTCTAATCATTGCAACCTTAATTGGATACACTTTACAACTACAGTAGTGAAGATTTGTGGGTGTCATCCCCATCCTAGTTTTACCTTCTCACTTGGAGGGTTTCTGCGTAATCATATTTGGTGTTATGTTTGTGATTGCTTACATGTTTACATGATTTAGATGCATATGCTTTACATGTTATTTTAGTTTTCATATTGAAAGTATGACATGAATGAAAGGTGAAATTTTTTATAGGTCCAAGTTTAAACGACTGATTCACCTCCGTCTAGAAGTTTACTCCTTCCACTTGTAATTCCAACAATTGGTATCAAAGCCTAGTTCTCTGAAAAAGAAGATTTGCAACTTTGAGGAAAGATCTTGAAATGGAAGTCTACAAGTTGGGAAAGACTATTGAAAACCAAGACATTGAAATACATCTCATACTACATCAACTAAAAGAGGCAAGAGAGGAACTAAAGAAAACCTTGAAGAGAAGGAAATAAATTTCCATTGCAGAGAATGACACACTATACAAACAGATAGAGACTACTAAGGTATTTGTAGATGGAGACTCAAATGAATTTGATGGAGCAGTTGCAAATCTAATGGAAAAGCATAGAATCTAAGCTTAGAAAATCAAAAATCTCAAGTTAGAACAAGAATCACAAGCCATATTGGTATGTGAAGTGGTTGAATAGAAGAAGAAAGCCATGGAAGAAAAAGCCATGATTAAAGAAGAAAAAAGAGTTTTGGCTAATAGATTAGAAGAGAAGTCAATAAAACTAACCAAGATTTCTAATATGCAACTGGTTGCTCTAAGTCAAATGATGAATTCTAACTATGAACTAAATGTCAAGGACATTGAGATGACTACATTGAAGTTGTAGACTGAACAATTGCAGAGTGACCTGAAAAGAGAGAAGGAATTTACTGAAAATTTTAACATGCCCAATGAAGCCATTAAATACTTTGAGCAATTATTGAGATTCCCTAGATCCAACAATGATACAGCAAGATTGTGTTACACAAGCATTGAAGAAGGAGAATCATCCAAAGTTGCTGAAAAAAGGAACATCAAAGGTAAGAACTCCAAACTTACTTGTCATAATTGTGATAAGAAAGGACATACTACTAATATGTGTAGGAGCAAGAATACAAATCAGAATGTCAAGCCTAAGAACATGACTCATTGTCATAAGTGCAACAAGCAAGGCCATCAAGCACATGAATGAAGAACTAGGACCATGCATAAACAAAAATTTCAAGGATATTGCTACAATTATCAAAAGTATGGACATAGAGCTTTTGAATGTGGATCCAAATCTATGTGGTCATCAAACAAGCCAACAAAGGTAAGAAACAATGGGAACTTTTATAATTGGGATTATAATACAAAATATAGTTGTCATTATTGTCAAGAATATAGACATGTTCTTGAGAGTTGTATTAGGACACACTTTAGTGGTAACTATAGAAGGTGGTTGAGTCAAACCACATGTTTTAGTTGTTTGAAGACTAGTCACATCAGTAAGCATTGTTCAGCTAGGTCAAAAAAACCAAGTTGTGAATTTGATAAAAGAAAAGGAAAGGCAGATGTTGAACACATCAAAGATGAGATGAATAAGACATGGAAAAAGAAAGACGATTGAAGCATATGAAATGGAGAAGGGATCACTTCACCCAATGGGTTAGGTGATCAAACCTCATCAAACTAGGAAATCAAGAGGTATGTGGGACTAATATTCAAGTGTTATATCATACATCAGTTCCAAATGAGATAGTACTGAAAATACTACATTAGCATGAATAAAGATGCAAGATTTTGTTGAAAATTCAAGTTAAATCTTTAAGTTTTTCATGTTGTTGCCGAGCATGAAATATTTCATATGTATGCCAAGTGGAATGCTAGTTGATGTTGAGCTAACAGTCTGGCTAGTTGATGCCAAGCTCGTAGTAGCTACCAAGTGATGGAAATATCAAAGGATGTCGAGTGATCCTAAAATTAGTAGATGTTGAGCTTACAGTTGTGTAAGCACTCAACATTAAATGCAAAGTTTTTGAAGGGTATATGATCAATTTTTTTCCCATTATTCATCATTTCAAGTTTGAACAAGACCAAGTAGAGTAGAAGGCAATTCAAAACCTGTTCAAGGCATTTGTAGAGATTTCAGTAATGATCTCACACCAGTTTATCAGGTTTCACAAGGTATTTATCAAAAGCCAAGCTACGTAGTTTACTTTTGCATAAACCCTAGTTTGACAAAATGGCATCTAGTTCAAAAAATGTTTAAGGGAAGGAGGTTTTGAATGTTTAGCTTGTCAGTAATGAAGTTAAGCAACCCATATTTAAAGCCATTCTTGGCATTTCCTATAAACAAGATCCTTCTAGTGCATTGTCAATGATCCTGCCTAATGTAATTATGGTGCCAGATGTGAGGAAGTACTACAATTACAAGATAGGAAGTATAAGAGACATGGAGGTAAGAGATGCATATAACAGATTGTGTGAGAATGGTGTTTTGAAAAAGGAATAAAAAATTGTTGAGAAAAAGGGTTTAACATGAGCCCTAGATTTTCTAAATGTATTTAAGACTGAGTGGATAAGAATTGTACTAAGCCAAATTCACAATGGTTCTTTATGTCTAGAGAGAGGACCTATCAAGATCACTAAAAGAATAATTCATAGGGTTACTAGCTACCCAAACCTAGATCAGCCAAAGACACTCAAAAGTGACTCCAAGGAAGTAATTGAGAAGAGTACTTGAGCAAAATGGAATAAGAGAGGCATGACAATAGATACTATTGTTGAACTTTACTATAAGGGTAATCTCACATAAATTCTATCAATCTAGTACAATGAACAATGTAACTTGTATAGATGTGGATGTTGGTTACAAGATTGTAAAGAAAGATCATACATATGATCTAGCAGAGCTACAATTACAACAACTAATGGAGAATCTTGGAGCTATCAGGAAATCCAAGAGTGCACAATGCAAATTTGGTTCAATATTGGTTTGCATATTCTTTTATGTACAAATTACATTTCCCTCTTTTGGTAATATAGGATGGAAGACAAATAGGTCATTTGTTGTGTAAACCAATGAATGCATTGAGAAGATGGGAGAAAACTTTGAAACTTTGATGACAAGTTACTTCAAAGATTTTAAGAAATCAATGAAGGAAAGAATGAGGATACCAGTTTCTTTAGTTGAACAATACTATAATGATATATGTTTTCTTGTTGATGTTGATTACACTTTTGTGCAAGCTACCACACCAAGGGTAAGATGGTTAAGACCACTTGGGTATGAAATTAATATTGATGAAGCCTTAGTAGCCATCACTACACTACTAGCAGAGGAAATAGATAAAAGTGCAAAGCTATTTGGTAACTATGAGATGGTAAAATCAAATATTACCATGGACTTGAAAAATGCATCTTCCATTAAGAAGAAAGATAAGATAGTGAAGAAACTAAAAGCCAAATTTGGAGAAGGTGTTGAGGAGGAAGAAGAAGAAGAAGAAGAGGATCAAGAGGAAGAAGAAACACAAACTCAAGCACCTCTTGCAATGACCCAAGCCATGGGAGAAGACAAGGAAGATGAGGAAACTGAAGGTGTCAAGGGAGAAGAAGCCAAGGAAGCACCTACTCATACCAAGCCAAAGAAGAGGAAGGCTAAGGCCCAACTAGTGACAAGGGCAAGGAAGATTTTTCAAACCTAGCCCAGCCAAGCCCACTACTCCTACCACTAGAGCCAACACATGTGCTACAACTCAAAAGTTTAATGAAAAGACAAAGATAACAAATCAAGGAGGCCAAGTGCCAAAGAAGAAAAGAAGAAAGCATGCGGCATACCTAGATTCTAATGAAGAAAGGATAGAATCAAATGAAAATAACCAATTTAAATTGGTAAGTCACAATCCTCTATTAGATATTGAAAACTTATGTGAAAATGTCAAAAGTAATGCAGATTTATCTTGTTTGAAACATATTGATTTTGATAAACTTGGAAAAGAAGAGAAAAATTAAGTAGAAGAAGCATTATATGCCATGATGTCAAAGTTTAAGAACACTCCACTAGAATTTTCCAACTCAAAACCAAAAGGTTTATATGATTTCGTTGAGCAAAAATGTCATTATTGTTTGAATTTGGAAAAATAGATCAAAGAAAAAATATTAGCTCAAGTGATGCTAGAGTTGACAAAGGGATAGATTGCTAAGGCTGTCAAGAGATATGCAATTAGGTTCACACCTAAATATAGAGCCTTTAGCATTCTTCAAAATAACATTCAAGATATGGTCAAGAAATCAACTCAAATATGAAAACTTATCTATGGGTTGATCACTGTGAAACAAGGAGAAGTTGACCCTTCATAGGGTAAACAAGATGATAAGGAAGATGATAATGATGATGACAAGGAAAATGATGATAAGAAAGATGATGATAAAGATAAGAAACATAAAAACAAAATGATGACAAGGTAGAAACTGAGCAACAACAAGATGAACAGAGTGTACATGACACACAAATGCCTAATGTCAGTCCTCCTCATGACACAAATGGAACAATTGAGACTATTGTTAGTATAAATAATTAATTATTATTACACTTTACTTAAGTTTACTTAGGTAAAATGCATTATTTTATTATTTATCATATAGACACCTAGAAGTACGCATAGTTAGATGAGTTGTCTTGTTAACAACACATGAGTTTGCATATTCATCTGAGTTGTCATGTAGACAACATAGTTGTTCACACTCTAATTAAGCACATGGTGTCTACAACACCTCCTTATGAGATACACCTCAATATTTTTATCCTCTCATCATCGCATTAACTTTTGTTCTCAATGGAGGATAATCCACTCTTGTTGGACATGTGCTTAGTTGTGAGGCTTATCACTTTGCTAAATCCTAGTTAGTCTAGAGGCCTTTATATACATGCACTTCTAGTGAGTATGTACACATATGATATTCTCATTATTGTTATGTTGATCATCCATTATTGGTCCATATTGTGCTAGTGCTTCAGCTTCTTGATCTTGGTGTTATTTTTCCCTAAGGAAAATTATTACATGGTATCAAAGCTATACCAAAGTCTTACATGGTATGAAAGCTAAGGGAGCTTCTCTTCACATAACCATTGGAGACCATTTTTGCTTCACCTCTCGGAGGACCACTATTCAGATCCTAAGTATCTGCAGTTATTGGGAGTGTCTAGAGCCAAAGTAGACCTCACCATTACATCTAGAGGATCGATTCGGTAAATTTTGACTATAAATTTGCCTACTCTAGGCCATAGTTAAATCTTAGGCAAATTTTTTTGCAAACTAGAACCCGGAGGCCTGATTTGAGAAATTAGTATGATCTCTTTAGATCTATGCAATTAATCTTTTAGATCTAAATATTTTTGTGTCTCTACATTTTTTCTTTTTAGATTTGCATTTTATTTCCAAAATTCTGTGAAAAAATTGGCCTTTTAGGCCATTAGGAGAGATTTTTTTTGCAGGACAAGATTGGAGCTTGCTAGTGCAAATCAAATATTGGCATCATATTCAAAAGGTCAAAATACCCCAAAATTGACTTTTGTTTCATCAAAATTAGACATCTAAGGTGAAATCTAAAGTCAATTGATTTTTGGAGGTGCGATGGCAGTGATTCAAGAAAAATAATTGTAAAGCTGATTTTCAAACAATAATATCTCCCTCATACGGACTCCTTCAAAGCAACTTTTTTTGTTTGTTTTGGGGTATAATTTTATGATCTACACATTGGTGAAGGATGTTTGAGATCTATGTTCCTAAATATTTCTGTAAATCACAAATCTTGATTTTCATAACTTCAAAGGTTCAGTTCGGGCTCATCTAGACACATATTCAAGTTCCATTTTTTTGAAAGTGCATAATTTTTCATCTATTTTCTAGATCTACAATTAGATTATAGGCTTGTGTGGACAGAAATACCACTTTCAGAAATAGGTCATTTTTTGCATTGTATTGCTTTGATTAAACTTCAAATTTTTTGTATAGCTGAGCTACATTGCTAAGTACCAAATTTGAACTCCAAGAGGAGGTTGTAAACAACAAAATTAGAAGTCCACTTTTGTCCATTTTGGAAAGTGGCCTATTGTAAACACACTACATATAAAGTGTCTAAAGCATTCATTTGGAGAGAGGGGGGGTGTTCATTGATTGAGTGGAAAGGGGGGGTGTGTCTTGTGTTCTTGTGTCTCCTTGATATTGTGCACTTTCTTTTGCATTACGGGTTCTTTCTCTAAGTTAACACCACATAATAATGATACTTGGAAAGAAAAGATAAAGGAACCATTGGTTGAAAAAGGTTTATTGTGCTATGTAACTAGTGTAGCAAAGAAACCTAATGATGATGTTGATGAGTCTTGTAAAGAAGACTAGGCATCAAAACAAGAAATGGCCCTAGGAACTTTGTAGTGCCTCTCCCATTTGACTTTTGTAAGTCGTCCTGATGGATGCAACCTTGCTGATCTTTTGTTGTGATGGGATCATGATTGTGACCCTGAGTGGTCTACACCGTTGAGGTGTTTGGATTTATATGTTTGTATCAGTTGTGTTGATTATGCTTTTGATTGATCTTTGAGATTATGATCTGATTTTTGGTTCACTGAGGTTTGTGCCAGTGGTTACTAGGATCAATGTGGTATCATGAGGTTGTTCCGTGATTGCCCTGAGATGTGTGCAGAGATTGCACTATGTTCTTTTATCATGCTACATTGGACTAGGTTCCTGTAGTAGTGGTTAGTCATGTTTATGACTATGGTTGTTTTTGTGTTTTAAATGCCTTTTAATGCAGAGTAATCAATCATTATTAAATGCTTAAGTAATTAGAATGGATTGTTCTTGTTGGATTATTTGGTTATGTGCTGAGGCATTTACCTTGTTATATTTCTGATTAGAGAGATATTTGTTACTCATGTTATGTTTACATTTGAGAGGACCTGAGGGTCAGATGCTACACTTTGATTTCAGTATCATGGATTTTAGACTACTATGCTGTTCAATTAATCATATTGCATGATGATGCCATTTTGAGATGACAGTGTGTTTTGTGATGTTATCTGGTATTTGGACATATCTCTTATTATGTTGTGTGATGAATTTAATGCTATGGTTATTTACTTCATTCCTACATTGTTATGCTTTATGCGAACGTGAGTGATGTAAATAGATTATTTTAATATAATTAAATAAATGGTTAAATTAGGTGATTTAATGCATTTATTGCTTCGGCTATATTATTATATGCAATTGCACTTGATTGTGTTGTTTAGTGTGCAGGATTTATATCCCTGGCAGTGGCACATGGAGTTAGTGATTCAGCCGTTCATATTTTACCAATGTTGTCCTTATATGGTCGACGTATCCTTTATTAAAATGTTTAATTTAAACCTTTCGGTGATTATTAAATCCGAACTCATTTTCATTATGTGATTAGACCAGTAAGCGTGTCTGTGCATTTAGAGGTTCGCATTGTCGCGAAAGTTGTTAAGGTGATTTATGTGTTTTTGGGTTTTCGGGCTTTTTAATTGATTTATTTTAATTTCTGGCAGCTTTGCCATAGATGAATTCCTATTTATAGGAATAGCCTATTTTCGTTTGGGTCGATTCAGAGTTTAACTAGATTGGCTGGTTAAATGCCCTAATCGATTATTCACCCGAAAAGTGAATAAATATCCAAAAAGGAATTTAATTCCTCACTTCTCACTTTTGAATTGGAAAGTTGGAGAGTAAAACCCAAAATCCTCTTCATGAGGATTTACTGTTTTGTTCGTTGTGGGAGCTACGGGCGTGGGATCGTCGCGAGGTTGGGCTCGTTGGATCCAGCTCGGAGAAACCTTGGATTGCCGCAATTTTCAGCTACTTCTGCGAGATATTTATTTTATGGTTCAGATTCCTGTTTTGCCCTTTTGGCTGTGAGGTAGGGCTTTCCCGTTTTATTGTTTCTGCTCCGTTTCTGCTTCTGTTTTTGGAAGCCGTTTGTTTGGAGGCTGAGAACTAGTGTTCCCCTCTGTTTCTGTATGCTAGTTCTACCCGGTTGGGCGGGTATGAACATTTCTCTATTTTTTGAGATGAGGGTTTGGGATTTTACGCCGTTATGCTGGCCGTTTTTGCATACGGTGTCCAATTTCATTTATTTTTGGATTTTTGGGGTTTTTGAACCCAAAGACCAAATGGGTTTTAATTTTGAAGTTTTTCAAATTTTTGGGGTTTTTACCTCGTTTTGCGTGCTGCCCTATTTTCTCGGGTTTTCTTGGCACAATGTGGGTCGTGGACCTGGATGATCCGTTTGGATATCAGTCAGACCACTATTGCACCTTTTGTTGCATTGGGATGCATGTTGCATCCGTACTCCCGACGTTGTGTTCAGTTGAGTGATTTTATACCTGGTGTTATGGTTTCCTTTAGACCTTTGCTTTTGTTTCGTGAACACTAGGATTCATGTAGAATCCATACTCTCGGATTGAGGCCGATTGAGTGAGTTCATGATGTTTGGTCTTGTTACATCATTGGGATTCGTGTAAAATCCATACTCTCGGATTGAGGCCGATTGAGTGAGTTCATGATGTTTGGTCTTGTTACATCATTGGGATTCGTGTAGAATCCATACTCTCGGATTGAGGCCGGTTGAGTGATTTTATGATGTATGGTTTTGTTGGCTTTGGGATTCGTGTAGAATCCATCATTCCCGTGTTGCTTTCAGTTGGGTGTTTTCTTTGCATTATGTTCTCATTCCTGTCCTTGTGTTATGATCTTCGTGATGGTGGTGCGCCACACACGAGTACGTGCGCGTACATTTTTTGGGTGACTTGCGAGGCCCAATCTTCCATGGATTTGCCGAAAGTTATGATCATTGGGGTTGGGATGGGAGTATGCATGCCCACGGGCACTTGTTGTAGGATGAGCAAGGGTAGGGTAGGGTAGCATATGGAGGGGGCTTCTACCTCGCAGCCTGGTGATCATTGTGCCCAGAGGGTTGGCGAAGGAAGCTTTAATTAAGTGAAAATTAAATATAATGTGTGACTGGTAATAAAACTTAAGATAATAAAAAGGTTTGGGGTGCAAGAGCCTTTCCGTTGAGGGATGTTGAATCTGCGCAAGTCCTAGCTTGGGCTTTTTGATGCCAAGCGACTCCCCATGATGTTAGTCCCTACTTAGTAGCCTATTGAGTGTCTGACCAGGACCTGTACTCCTTGCATTGTCTTAGGTTCTTGGTTGCAGCCATCATATTGTCTGGCGTGAGTGTTAGCCATGGATGTTGTGTTTTATGTGTGTTTGTGGTTGGATCATTATCTCCATCAGCACGGCAGGTGTGGACCTACGGGTGCCACGTGGTTGGGAGGCATAGCTACCTTCACCACTGCTAGGGATCGATGTACAGAGACAATCTTTGTCCTAGTGCGATCGTTGCTGGATGTTTTCACTTGGTACTTCGGGTTCCGGAGTATGCTTTCTTGTGATTTATGCTTTCATTGGGATGCTTGTATATCATGTTTAGATGATGTTAATTTACTTGATGCATTCCCTTATCATGATGCTTAGCATATGATTATATGACGTTATTTGATTTAGTAGTATATCTATTGCTTATTGCTGTTTAGCATGTGATAAGTGATGTTATCTATTGTAGGATTATCTTTATGTTTTACTACTAGCATGTTAGATTTCTTTATGCTTATATTGTTGCATGTTTTAGTAGTGACATCCCTATTACGACAGTACTGACGATCTGGTCAATGGCTTGGGATGTTATGCGCAGGGGATGGCTAGGATCCACGATGGTCTTATGATGTTATTGATGATTGGGAGGAACCGCGTACTTAGTTTGGTTGTCTTGTTCCTAAGATGTATTTATGTACATTGCGATGTTGCTTTTGTTCTCTGCGATGTTTATTTTCAGTGTGTTCTATGCTGCTATAGTTTAGATGGTTGATGTTCTCCATTTTGTGTTGTTCTTGCACTCGAGTGTTCATTCCTCGAGCCTTTGTGGATCCGGTACTCCCTGGTGTGGAGGTTCTTTGCTCTGTTTTGGTCCTTTTTGCTTGTGGGAGTGTTTTCGTGTTTCTATGGGCGACATTTGTTCAGCATGGTGCGACACTTTAAAAAGTATCGCACGCCCATGCAAACTATGTTGTACGACACTGTAAAGTATCGCACGACTTCTTGAGAAATGTCGTACGACACTGGAAGAGTGTCGCGCGCCTTCTTGAGAAATGTTGTACGATGCTGAAAAGTGTCGCATGCCTTCTTGAGAAATGTCGTACGACACTGGAAGAGTGTCGCACGCCTTAAGGAGAAGTATCGCCCTCCCATAGTAAAAAGTGTCGCACGATTTTTGTGAAAAACCTGCGCGTGCCACCAGCGGGCACTTTTCTTCGTGATCCAATCTTTTTGAGAGTGGTTTTGGATACCCTTTTGGGCGTTCTTCGACCCTATGCTATTGCATTTTGAATTCTATCGATTTCTCTTGAAATCGAGTTTTCGTGTTTCTGTTTTAGTCTCTTGGGGTTTAAAATAATTCCTTATACTTAAGATATATTTTAATATATGCGACAAATCGTTTGAGATAGGTTTCAGACCTCTCAGAGATAAGTTATGGATTCTAGGAAATTACAGGGCTTCAGAAATCCAGACTTAGCCAATTTTCAGGGCTTCAAGATTTCAGACTTAGCCAAATTTTGGGATTCTGCATTTTACCCCAGCTTGGTGTTTTGTTGATGAGTGGTCATTTCTTGTGCCCTCATCTTGTTGTTGTCGTTGTTGGCTTTGTTTGTGTGTGTCAGTTTGGTAGTGGCGTTCGGAGATTCGTTGGTTGCCGGGATTGTGTTGAAGTCTTCCGTTGCGATCTTTGTGACCCCTGTATGATGTTGTCTTGTACATTCATACTTGTAAAAAAATATATATATCTTGGCTTGATTTGAATCTTTGTTTCCAAGGATCTCCAGGCGGGGCATTACATCTGGTATCAGAGCCCATGTTCAAACATTGGGATCTCTGTGTTATGTTGCCCTTGTAGTTGTTGCTGCGTTGGTTGAGTGCGAGTGTCTTAGTGAGAACTCGTGATCTTTGTTGCTTTGGTATCTACTCGTGATCGACTTGCTTGTCCAGTAGATGCAACTAGAGCAATGTGTGGAGAAGGAAGTGAGTCTTCCTGGCTTTGTAGGTGGGATCGATGTGCCTTGGTTGGTTGGTTGCTTGTGTGACCCTTTTTGGATGGAACCACTGATTGGTGTCCATGTGTTGGCTTTGAGTGCTGCTTTTGTTTCTCCTTGTGGAGTAGGTGCATTGTTTCCCTGTTTTCTCCTAATTGTAACTTAATAGATGAATCTTATTGTGATTCCTTATTTTGTTGATATAGTAATGAAATGGTTCCTTTCATTGAAAACGAGTGTTTATTTTGAATCATTGCAAAGTAATAGATTTGCATTATATCCTTGGGTTAATGACTTAAGTCCCCAATCTAATTACTTCTTAAGCTTATGGAAATTTGTATTAGATAGATGAATATCTAAATGTTGCATTGCATGGAAATTTTTGTTTTTGCATATGCATGAGATTACTGACGGTATACTGTTTGATGTGTGTGAGTGTGTTCTCTAACATTGCTAGGAGGATGTATTCCTTAGCATTGTGCAGTGACTTATCCCTCTTGTGTGACTGTACTCAGTCATCACCTGTAATGTGATTTGTTTGATGCCTTATTTTATTTGGCTGGAGGTACTTTCCTCATGTTGTTGGGCTAGCATTGGTTTTTAGTATTTTCCTCTCTTGGAGTAGTCATCAATTTTATCTATCGCTCTCGTTGTGACAGTTGTCACATTTGACTTATTGTTGAAGTGAGCTCTTTTTTGTACTTACTGTTGGAATTGATAATTCTCCCATTTGGGCTTTTTGATTATGTTTCATGATGACTATTCTAGATGTGTTTTATTGCTGCCCAGTTGTGTGTTGTGACTCTATCATGTTCATCTCGAACCTCTGGTAGTATGTTCAAGGGATAATATCATGGAGAACATGCTAGTGTGTCTTTGTTAGATTTAAAGTTGTTATTGTAATTGAATGGTTTAAAAGATGAGTAAACGTAGAGTATTTTGAAAGAAATTGAAAGATATGTACTTGTCTTATAGTGACTCTTGGACCCTTGCTTGAAATTCTTTCAGTTCATTATGCATTAGTGCTTATGTTATGCTTAATTAATGAATTTATGAAAGAAAGTAATGATGGTTTCAATGTGTGATCTACCTTTCATTCCATGCCTTATGTTGTTTTGGGCATGTGTGCTCTTGTGTGGATTTGGACATTTTGTCCGTCGCTTGTCTTGGTGACCAAGGCTGTTGGTTTTGTCTTTGTTGTTTTAATTTGAGTGGTGGCTCAGATCATAGGTCTTGGTCTCTATTAGCTTCTTCATGTTGTAGTCCTTGTCGATATCTTTTTGACGCTTTTCAAATGGATTCGATCCGAGTTCGACTGTGAGGCTATGGCTTCTGGAGTTGTTGATCGATGTTCTGAGTACCTTTTCGAGTAGAGGCCAATTCAATCATGACATATCATACTTATGGCTATTGGAGAAGTTTAACTCTTCATGATATTCATATGGAAGAGTTATCTTGTCTTCATAATCTACTAGGTACCTGTTGGAGTTTGTGCCTGGGCTTTTTGTGTTTCCTATTGCACTGACCCACCCTTGTGAGGTGTAGTGTGGTTTGTGAGCATTCCTTGTTGTGGATGATGTTGCCTTATCGTTTGGGAGTGACTCAGTTCTTTGATGAGTCTACATTCTCCTTTCTGGATGTTGACCTTGGCACATCTCCGTATTCTTTCTCTCTTGAGAGAGTAGGCTAGTGTGGTTATGCCGCTAGCTGAGTTAGTGTTCTCTTGTGAGTATGTTGATGGTTGGGGAATTGTGAGTTCCCTAATGCATCTTGGGCTGATTTTGTGCAGAGGTTGAGAGCGACTCCCTCTCAGTCCTATACTCTGTAGTATCCTTCTCCCTAAGCTTATATCTTCATGTGGATTGTCTCAGTCAAGTTTTCTCTTTAACTGTTGACTTGAGGCTAGAGCTTGAGTTTAGTGGTAGTTTGGGTGTAGTTTTCCTAGCATGGTGCTAGAGGGACATGGTATCGTTGGACACATGTTACCATATCGTGAGTTGGTATGCAGACATTTCGTGATTGTGTCCACTGACGAAAGTCTTTGAACCTTGTGAGAAGGTGATATCTTTTCTGGTTGGGTTGTGTTGCCCTAGTTCCCAGTGTTAGTTGAGCTTTTGTACCTTGGAGATGTGTTGTGCTCCTACACTTGGTGGTGAGTAGTCTTTTGGAGTGTGTCCTTTTGTTGGTAAAATTTCATCCTATTTTTTTCTAAGGGTGAGTTTATGTGGATTCCAGAATGATCATGTGTGACATGATAGTATTCTTGGGAGTTTGGGATGGTTATTCCCCATGATTCCAACTTTTGTTGGAAGAGCTTAGTGTTTTGACCTGGATTTGTGGTCATGTGGTTGGTGCATGTCGTGGTTGGGCACCTGTTGACAAGGTAGAGTGGCTTGTTCCTTACCTTGTATTGTTGACTTTATGGCTAGATGGGGTTTTTCTAGCACATAGAAGGTTCCTTGTTGGAGGACCTTGTGTCTGTGTGACACCCATTCTCTCGTGGTTAACCTATTTGGGGGTTAACGTGATGGGTTGATAATGTTGGAGTGATTTGGTTTGACTATGGAGAGTTTCTCGAGCCATTCCTTTTGCTCAGTCTTGGATTTTGGTTCTTTTGTGTTTTGGGTTCTATTCTTGGATTGCAGGCTTCCAGGAGTAAGCCTAGTCTTTGAGGGGGATGATGTAGTGCCTCTCCCATTTGACTTTTGTAAGTCATCCTGATGGATGCAACCTTGCTGATCTTTTGTTGTGATGGGATCATGATTGTGACCCTGAGTGGTCTACACCGTTGAGGTGTTTGGATTTATATGTTTGTATCAGTTGCGTTGATTATGCTTTTGATTGATCTTTGAGATTATGATGTGATTTTTGGTTCACTGAGGTTTGTGTCAGTGGTTACCAGGATCGATGTGGTATCATGAGGTTGTTCCGTGATTACCCTGAGATGTGTGCAAAGATTGCACTATGTTCTTTTATCATGCTACACTGGACTAGGTTCTTGTAGTAGTGGTTAGTCATGTTTATGACTATGGTTGTTTTTGTGTTTTAAATGCCTTTTAATGCAGAGTAATCAATCATTATTAAATGCTTAAGTAATTAGAATGGATTGTTCTTGTTGGATTATTTGGTTATGTGTTGAGGCATTTACCTTGTTATATTTCTGATTAGAGAGATATTTGTTACTCATGTTATGTTTACATTTGAGAGGACCCGAGGGTCAGATGCTACACTTTGATTCCAGTATCATGGATTTTAGACTACTATGCTGCTCAATTAATCATATTGCATGATGATTCCATTTTGAGATGACAGTGTGTTTTGTGATGTTATCTGGTATTTGGACATATCTCTTATTATGTTGTGTGATGAATTTAATGCTATGGTTATTTACTTCATTCCTGCGTTGTTATGCTTTATGCGAACGTGAGTGATGTAAATAGATTATTTTAATATAATTAAATAAATGGTTAAATTAGGTGATTTAATGCATTTATTGCTTCGGCTATATTATTATATGCAATTGCACTTGATCGTGTTGTTTAGTGTGGAGGATTTATATCCCTGGCAGTGGCACATGGAGTTAGTGATTCAGCCGTTCATATTTTACCAATGTCGTCCTTATATGGTCGACGTATCCTTTATTAAAATGTTTAATTTAAACCTTTCGGTGATTATTAAATCCGAACTCATTTTCATTATGTGATTAGACCAGTAAGCGTGTCTGTGCATTTAGAGGTTCGCATTGTCGCGAAAGTTGTTAAGGTGATTTATGTGTTTTTGGGTTTTCGGGCTTTTTAATTGATTTATTTTAATTTCTGGCAGCTTTGCCATCGATGAATTCCTATTTATAGGAATAGCTTGTTTTCATTTGGGTCGATTCGGAGTTTAACTAGATTGGCTGGTTAAATGCCCTAATCGATTATTCACCCGAAAAGTGAATAAATATCCAAAAAGGAATTTAATTCCTCACTTCTCACTTTTGAATTGGAAAGTTGGAGAGTAAAACCCAAAATCCTCTTCATGAGGATTTACTGTTTTGTTCGTTGTGGGAGCTACGGGCGTGGGATCGTCGCGAGGTTGGGCTCGTTGGATCCAGCTCGGAGAAACCTTGGATTGCCACAATTTTCAGCTACTTCTGCAGGATATTTATTTTATGGTTCAGATTCCCATTTTGCCCTTTTGGCTGTGAGGTAGGGCTTTCCCGTTTTATTGTTTCTGCTCCGTTTCTGCTTCTATTTTTGGTAGCCGTTTGTTTGGAGGCTGAGAACTAGTGTTCCCCTCCGTTTCTGTATGCTAGTTCTACCCGGTTGGGCGGGTATGAACATTTCTCTGTTTTTTGAGATGAGGGTTTGGGATTTTACGCCGTTATGCTAGCCGTTTTTGCATACGGTGTCCGATTTCATTTATTTTTGGATTTTTGAGGTTTTTGAACCCAAAGGCCAAATGGGTTTTAATTTTGAAGTTTTTCAAATTTTTGGGGTTTTTACCTCGTTTTGCGTGTCACCCTATTTTCTCGGGTTTTCTTGGCACAATGTGGGTCATGGACCTGGATGATCCGTTTGGATATCAGTCAGACCACTATTGCACCTTTTTTTGCATTGGGATGCGTGTTGCATCCGTACTCCCGACGTTGTGTTCGGTTGAGTGATTTTATACCTGGTGTTATGGTTTCCTTTAGACCTTTGCTTTTGTTTCGTGAACGCTAGGATCCGTGTAGAATCCATACTCTCGGATTGAGGCCGATTGAGTGAGTTCATGATGTTTGGTCTTATTACATCATTGGGATTCGTGTAGACTCTCGGATTGAGGCCGATTGAGTGAGTTCATGATGTTTGGTCTTGTTACATCATTGGGATTCGTGTAGAATCCATACTCTTGAATTGATGCCGGTTGAGTGATTTTATGATGTATGGTTTTGTTGGCTTTGGGATTCGTGTAGAATCCATCCTTCCCGTGTTGCTTTCAGTTGGGTGTTTTCTTTGCATTATGTTCTCATTCCTGTCCTTGTGTTATGATCTTCGTGATGGTGGTGCGCCACACACGAGTACGTGCGCGTACATTTTTTGGGTGACTTGCGAGGCCCAATCTTCCGTGGATTAGCCGGAAGTTATGATCATTGGGGTTGGGATGGGAGTATGCATGCCCACAGGCACTTGTTGTAGGATGAGCAAGGGTAGGGTAGGGTAGCATATGGAGGGGGCTTCTACCTCGCAGCCTGGTGATCATTGTGCCCAGAGGGTTGGCGAAGGAAGCTTTAATTAAGTGAAAATTAAATATAATGTGTGACTGGTAATAAAACTTAAGATAATAAAAAGGTTTGGGGTGCAAGAGCCTTTCCGTTGAGGGATGTTGAATCTGCGCAAGTCCTAGCTTGGGCTTTTTGATGCCAAGCGACTCTCCATGATGTTAGTCCCTACTTAGTAGCCTATTGAGTGTCTGACCAGGACCTGTACTCCTTGCATTGTCTTAGGTTCTTGGTTGCAGCCATCATACTGTCTGGCGTGAGTGTTAGCCATGGATGTTGTGTTTTATGTGTGTTTGTGGTTGGATCATTATCTCCATCAGCACGGCGGGTGTGGACCTACGGGTGCCACGTGGTTGGGAGGCGTAGCTACCTTCACCACTGCTAGGGATCGGTGTACAGAGACGATCTTTGTCCTAGTGCGACCGTTGCTGGATGTTTTCACTTGGTACTTCGGGTTTCAGAGTATGCTTTCTTGTGATTTATGATTTCATTGGGATGCTTGTATATCATGTTTAGATGATGTTAGTTTACTTGACGCATTCCCTTATCATGATGCTTAGCATATGATTATATGACGTTATTTGATTTAGTAGTATATCTGTTGCTTACTGTTGTTTAGCATGTGATAGGTGATGTTATCTATTGTATGATTATCTTTATGCTTTACTACTAGCATGTTAGATTTCTTTATGCTTATATTGTTGCATGTTTTAGTAGTGACATCCCTATTACGACAGTACTGACGATCTGGTCAGTGGCTTGGGATGTTAAGCGCGGGGGATGGCTAGGATCCACGATGGTCTTATGATGCTATTGACGGTTGGGAGGAACCGCGTACTTAGTTTGGTTGTCTTGTTCCTGAGATGTATTTATGTACATTGCGATGTTGCTTTTGTTCTCTGCGATGTTTATTTTCAGTGTGTTCTATGCTGTTGTAGTTTAGATGGTTGATGTTCTCCATTTTGTGTTGTTCTTGCACTCGAGTGTTCATTCCTCGAGCCTTTGTGGATTCGGTACTCCCTGGTGTGGAGGTTCTTTGCTCTGTTTTAGTCCTTTTTGCTTGTGGGAGTGTTTTCGTGTTTCTATGGGCGACATTTTTTTAGCATGGTGCGACACTTTAAAAAGTATCGCACGCCCATGCAAACTATGTCGTACAACACTGTAAAGTATCGCACGGCTTCTTGAGAAATATCGTATGACACTGGAAGAGTGTCGCGCGCCTTCTTGAGAAATGTTGTACGATGCTGAAAAGTGTCGCATGCCTTCTTGAGAAATGTCGTACGACACTGGAAGAGTGTCGCACGCCTTAAGGAGAAGTATCGCCCTCCCATAGTAAAAAGTGTCGCATGGTTTTTGTGAAAAACTTGCGCGTGCCACCAGCGGGCACTTTTCTTCGTGATCCAATCTTTTTGAGAGTGGTTTTGGATACCCTTTTGGGCATTCTTCGACCCTATGCTGTTGCATTTTGAATTCTGTCGATTTCTCTTGAAATCGAGTTTTCGTGTTTCTGTTTTAGTCTCTTGGGGTTTAAAATAATTCCTTATACTTAAGATATATTTTAATATATGCGACAAATCGTTTGAGATAGGTTTCAAACCTCTCAGAGATAAGTTATGGATTCTAGGAAATTACAGGGCTTCAGAAATCCAGACTTAGCCAATTTTCAAGGCTTCAGGATTTCAGACTTAGCCAAATTTCGGGATTCTGCATTTTACCCCAGCTTGGTGTTTTGTTGATGAGTGGTCATTTCTTGTGCCCTCATCTTGTTGTTGTCGTTGTTGGCTTTGTTTGTGTGTGTCAGTTTGGTAGTGGCGTTCGGAGATTCGTTGGTTGCCGGGATTGTGTTGAAGTCTTCCGTTGTGATCTTTGTGATCCCTGTATGATGTTGTCTTGTACATTCATACTTGTAAAAAAATATATATATCTTGGCTTGATTTGAATCCTTGTTTCCAAGGATCTCCGGGCGGGGCATTACAAACTTTGTTAAAGAATATCTCATATCCTGTCGAATATCACATCAGGAACATTAACAATCCAATAGAAGTCTGGGATAAACTTGAAGCATTGTATGGGATAGTGGATGAAGATATGGCCTACATCATTGAGGATAATCTTCTCAAATTGGATCCTAGGAATTTTGACACCATGAAAGATTATCTTACCCAAGTAGACATGTATAGGGCACAACTTAGGGATTGTGGTGAACCCATTAAGGATGGAAAGTTAATCAAACATGTGATGACTCATCTTCCTCCTGAACATACAACTTTTGTTTCTAGTTATAATACTCACAAGTTAACAATGGGTAGTACCTTCACTAAGCCTTCATTCAAGTCATTTTTAGGAATGTTGATCTTAGAACATGAAAAGTTAATGAGTATGGGAATTCTCTAGTCTTCCAAGACCAAAGCCTTGATAGCTAATCAATAGAATCAAGGTGGTAAAAATTCTAACAAGAAGAAAAAGCAGTGGAAGGCTAAGCCACAAGATGACACACAAAAATCTTCCTCTACACAACAATCTTCTTCACAACAACTCGAGTCTTTTTCCAAAAATAATAAGAAGGGGAACAACTTCAACAAAAGGGAGAAGAAAACTTGTGCCTATTGTAAGAAGAATGGTCATGATAAACATTAGTGTAAGGATAGAAAACATAAAATTTATGTGCCAAATGCTTATAAGGATAAGGGATCTTTAACCACTTCAAAAGGTAAAGGACAAGCTTTAGTAGCAAGTACAAACAATTCTGAGTAATGGGTTCTTGATTCAAGAGCTACACATCATATGGGTGCTTCAAGGGAGAATTTTTCCTCTTTGAAATTGTCACATGTAACTTACATCTATGTGGGAAATGACACACAATTAGAATTTGAAGGAAAGGGAATTTTGAGTTGGACAATGGAGTCTTCAAGGGTGTTCTTCATGTTCCCAACCTTAGCACCAACCTTCTTTCAATCTACCAAATAACTCACTATGGATGTGGCAACAAAGTGGAGTTCTTTCTTGATTTAGTCTAGTGAAAAATCTATAGGATGATTCTATGGTGGCAATTGGAAAGGCTAATCATGAGACAAGACTTTATTCTTTTTCTCATTTTGTGCCTAAGTCTACTTCCCTTGCCTTGTTGACCCACTCAAATTCACAAAGTAAACTATGGCATGAGAGGTTTGGACATCTCAATCACCACTACCTTTATCAATTTAGCAACAAGGATATGGTCATTGGTCTACCTCAAGTCAAGTATTCAGACAGTTTATGTTCAAGTTGTGAAGTAGGCAAGCATCCCTAAGAGAAATTTGACAAGGGGAAGTCTTGGAGAGCTATTTTTGTTCTTGAACTGGTTCATAGTGATATAGCTGGCCCATTTCCAAAACCATCATTTGGAAAGGCTTGCTATGTTCTCACCTTCATTGATGAGTTTTCACGCTACACTTGGGTCTTCTTTCTTTCTCATAAGAGTGAAATTTTTTAAAAGTTTATCACGTTCAAAGCAGCCATCAAGATTCTATGAACAAATAATGGAAGGGAATATGTGAACTCAAGGCTTATAGACTTTTGTACTCATGAGGGTAATCATCTTCAACATTCAGTTGCATACACTCCACAACAAAATGGTGTTGTTGAAAGGAAGAATAAAACCCTTAAGGAGATGACCACTTGTATGCTACAACATAAGTCTCTATATCAAATTTTTTTGGGCAAAAGCCATGTGTTGTGCCAATTACATCCAAAATAGAACTCCCCACATTAAGGCATACAAACTCATGGATCCAGAGACACATGAAATCTTCTTTGAGATGAGTGTTCACTTTGAAGAAACGTGTCCAAGTTTAACTCCTCCAACTCCTCCTTCCTTCGTCATGGAAAGTGTTGACAGTGATGATAGAGACTTGGATGATGATATTCCTTCAACTTTGACTTGCAAGACACCACCTTCACAGGGTCCACAAATAATTGAGGATATTCCTTCTTATTCTTCCACTAGACCTCATTGGGCACAACAAACACTTGATTCAACGAGTTCATTGGTGGAGAATCCTTTAGATACTAGGAGTACAAGGTCACAACATAAATCATTTCCACATGCTTATATTGCCATTGCTTCTAATCCACAGTCATTTAAGGAAGCATCAGGGGTTCCTGAATGGGACAAGGCCATGGAGGAAGAATACAACTCTTTAATGAAAAACAACACTTGGGACTTAGTTCCTCTTCCTAAGGGAAGAAATTTGGTTTGATGTAAGTGGATCTATCAGACTAAGTTTGCAATAGATGGAAGTGTGGATAAGCATAAGGCTAGACTTGTTTCCAAAGGTTTCTCATAGGTTCTTGGCATTGACTATACTGAGACCTTTGCACTGGTAGCTAAGATGAACTCCATTCATTTGATACTAGCTATTGATGTAGCTCATGGTTGGGTTGTACATCAGATGGATGTGGAGAATGCATTCTTGAATGGTGATCTTCTTGAAGAGATTTATATGGAGCAGCCATAGGGTTTCATTCAAGATGCTACTTTGGTTTGTAAGTTTAACAAGTCTATCTATGGCCTCAAGAAGGCTCCTTCGGCTTGGTATGCCAAGATGGATTCCTTTCTTCTCTTAACAGGATTCACTAGGTGTCATTCAGATTTGAATGTCTACATTCTTTAGAGGGATGACTCACACTTGATACTCATGCTTTATGTGGATGACTTGATCATTATAGGAAGTGCTTCATCCATCATTTCTAGTGTAAAGAATTCTTTGAAAAATAGATTTGCTATGACAAACTTGGGTTTACTTCATTATTTCCTTGGTATTGAGATCATACAGTCTTCAGCAAGGATCACACTTTCTCAACCCAAGTATGCTCTTGATTTACTTTCTCAATTTTGCATGAGTGACTGCAAGCTTGGCCCTACTCACTTTCTTTTAGGTGTTAAGTTAGAGACAAAGTGTTCCACTCCACTTGTTCATGCTACATTGTATAGACAGTTGGTTGGGAGTCTTATCTACTTGACACATGCATGCCCTAACATAGCTTTTGTAGTTGGTATGGTTTCTCGCTTCATGCAAGAGCCACATGAGCTTCATTAGAAGGCTACCAAATGCATCTTGCACTATGTATAGGGTACACATACACATAGGATACACTATGCAACAGGTACTGGACTATAGTTGGTTGGTTATACAGACTCAAACTATGCAAGAGATCTTGATTCTTGCAAGTCTACTTTAGGTTACATGTTTCATCTTGGTTTCGGCCCCATTTGTTGGTAGAGTAAGAAGCAAAATACTATTTCTCTTTCTTCAACTAAGGCTGAGTATCGAGGAGCTGTCACTACGGCTACAAAGGCTATTTGGTTATAGCATATTCTAAAGAAATTTGGATTTGACATACCTAAACCCACAGTCATTCACTATGATAATTAGAGTTCTATTGAGATCTCAAAACATCCAGTTCAACATCAGTGGACAAAACATGTTGAGGTTCATATGCACTACATCAAAGAGTTGATACATGCACAGGTCATTGCATTGCAGTATTGTCCTACAACAGAGAGCGGGATATTTCACCAGTGGGGGTCACATGACTCTTCTCTTCTTTATTGTACTTATCTCTCTTTTTGGGGGAGATTTTTTCCCATGAATTTTTCCCTCTTTCGCCATTTTTAGAGAGATTTCATTGCATTGCATAGAATTATCTATAAAGTATTGCATTTGTACATGGGTACCTAACATGGCCTAGTAGTTGGGACCCATCATGTATTTGCATCATAGCTTTTGTGAGCATAAGTGCATTCCCCTAAGTTTCACTTGAGGGGGGGTGTTAGTGTAAATAAATAATTATTATTACACTTTACTTAGGTTAAATGCATTATTTTATTATTTATCATATAGACACCTAGAAGTATGCATAGTTAGATGAGTTGTCTTGTTGACAACACAGGAGTTTGCATATTCATCTGAGTTGTCATGTAGAAAACATAGTTGTTCGTACTATAATTAAGCACATGGTGTCTACAACATCTCTTTATGAGATACACCTTAGTAATTTAATCCTCTCATTATTGCACTAACTTCTATGCTCAATGGAGGATAATCCACTCTTGGTGGACATGTGCTTAGTTGTGAGGCTTATCACTTTGCTAACTCCTAGTCAGTCTAGAGGCCTTTATATATAAGCACTTCTAGTGTGTATGTACACCTATGCTATTCTCATTATTGTTATTTTGATCATCCATTATTGGTCCATATTGTGATAGTGCTTGAGCTTCTTGATCTTGGTGTTATTTTTCCCTAAGGAAAATTCTTACACGGTATCAAAGCTATACCAAATTCTTACAACTATAATTGTAAAAGATGTTTTTGATGCTTCAACTTAGAACATCAATCCACTTACTACAAAAGACTTGAAGAAGATTCTAGACCAATCTACACTCCAAGCTAAACTCTGTGAAAATCTAGTTTTGGTTAGTGTAAAAGAATTGCAAAAGGTAGTAACTGAGGTCACAAGGGAAAAGGTGAATCCACAAGAACCACCTTTTGTCATCCCTTCAATTTATAATGTACAACATTTGGTTCAAACAATAGTAGATACATCTACTAAGGTTGATACAAGTGTTAAAATTGATACTATTGCGGAGAAGCAAGTAGAGAAGAAAGATACTATTACAAGACAATAGATAACAGGACAGATAGATTCATCTATACCTAAAGCACAAGAACAAGGTGTTATTCAAGTCATATTCATAGATCAAGACAATCCTAAAGAGCATAAGTTAACACCTAAGGTGAAGGAAGAGGAAGCCATCCAAGCATTGGTAGCCTTACTAGCATCTGTCGCTCCTTCTACTCAAGCTCTTCAGAAGTTGGGCATGAAAGCCATTCAATTACAAATCTCAATGTCAAGCCCTAGCTCATCAAAGGTTGATAAGGTAATTCACTATGGAGACATAAGCCTTGATGAAGAAATTTTGATTCCAAAATATGACTATGACACTATGACATTGGAGCAAATAGGTATTTTACAACAAGCCTTAGAGAGGAAAAAGCATCAAGAACACAGGTAGAAGCAAGCACTCCAAGATATAAAGGACATCTTTTTAGATGCGTTTAGCCTGCCAACTCCTGAAGAAACCAAGCCACTTATAGAACAACTAATTGATATAGTGGAAAAGGTCACAAATGAATACCTTGATACAAATGCAAAACTTTTAGAATGGTCTAAGAAGAAGTTTCAAGAAAAGGTAAATGAGAAAATATATAGTGAGATAGCACTACAACAAGTTGCTTTGGCAACAAAGGTTGAAGAGGTGAAGAAGATACTTGAGAATATATTTTCATTGTACAAAAAGCTATGTGATCCTACACTCTTCACTCAAAAGACCAGGAGTCATATTTTGAGTTTGGAGAGAAACCTCACCATATCAAGTACTAAGCTACCTCAAAACCCAAATCAAAGTGAGAAGCATTTCAAAACATTGCTTCAGACACAAATTCAATTAGCTATACTAACAGCATATGAGGCTAGCATAAGAGCCAAATTGACATGTATATAGGCATCTCTCACCCCACACATGGAGATACTACACAAGGAGCTAGGTTATGTTGAGACTCTATTGAAGAAAGACCCCAATCTTTCTACTTTAGATTGCCTAGTGCACCTTGTTGTTGAGCTTGCAATCCAAATCAAATTTTTGGATGTTGCATGTGACAATTGGGATGTAGCCCTCAAAATCATAATGGATGTCCATAAATATTTTTTGGAAAAACACACTATATGTGTATAACCCATTTGGCATAAGTGTCAAAAAGAGGGAGAATAAAGAAAGAGAGAGATATGACAATAAAATAATATGGGGAAGATATAAAAGAAAGGGAGTTATAATATGAGAAATATGATATGGGGGAGTATGAGCAAAAGAGAAATAGAAAAGAAAGGGGGAGCATAGTAGCAAAATTTATATCATTGTGGTGATACACATTTTTGGAGAGAAAGTAGCAAATAGATATAGATATCAGCTAAGACAGAGCGTATTAGATGAAAGAGTATTAGATATAGTGCATTGAAGTCAAAGGAAGCACATATTTTGGATACAAAATAGGCACATTAACTCAAGGGGAGCTATCAATTTTGAGGTATATAGGTTATTGCAAAATTTTGAAATTTTTAAGTTTTGTATATAAGCCGAGTCACGGATATGTTATGCTCAAGAAGATTGAGGATTAATTATGTATGTTCAAGTTTTTTTGACACTCATGTCAAAAGGGGAGATTGTTAATCTCATATTGGTTTTGACAAGTGGTTGTCAACACACTTAAGCCATTTACTTAGTTCATGACAAACTAGTGATACATCTCAAGCACAACATGTAAATATTAGACCATGCCAAGTTGCAATGAGTGCCAAGTCACTCAAGTGTTGAGCAGATAGACCATGCCAAGTGATTCAGGAGCTAAGTAAACAGTGGATGTCGAGCAGTGTAGGTGCCAAGTTAGAGTAGAAATACAGTGGATGCTGAGCATTAGTGACTTCATATGCTAAGACACAACTTTGACATATTTGTGTGTAGTGGCACAAACAACTATGTAAACCATTTTTGAGCTGACTTAAGGATAGATTACGATCTTTTGGAGATAAGGATGTATCTATATTTAGATTCCCTATGCAATTACATGCAACCAATTAGAAAATGGGAACGTTTAAGTGGTAATATGGATGAATCTCAGCTGTAGATTCATACCTAACCCTAAGCCACCTAAGTCTTCTTAAGGAGGATGAAGCCTTAAACTCTTTATGGGAGAGTGATCAAAATGGAGGAGCAAACAAGATAGTTTGTAGAGAATTCAAGGTGACTTAGAATTAAGAAGTGAATTGTAGAATTAGTTAAGAAGAATAGAGGATAGAGAGAAGAATACAACATTGAGACATCTAATCGTGAAGGATCAATTAGACATTGTGTAGAGGTATTATGTCATCAGGAAAGCAAGTGCCAATCGTAGGATCTATGTTGAGAGATTTTAACAAGTGATTTTAGTCAAATCTCTTAAGCAGAGTAGTCCTAATAGGCCATATGAAATCCTTTAACAGGGTGCTTACTTAGTTGTAAGTTGAAGTCCTCTAACAAGGCACACTTCTAACAGGGTGTTGAAATCCTCTAACAAGGTGAGACCTAACAGTCTGTGTAAGCCTTTAACAAGGTAGACCTTTCACAGGGTGGACCATGATTCATGGTCAAATCATTGTGACCTTAACTGGATACACTTTACAACTACATTAGTGAAGATTTGTGGGTGTCATCCCCACCCCATTTTTACCTTCTCACTTGGACAGTTTCTAGGTAACCATATCTAGTGTTATGTTTGTGATTGCTTACATGTTTACATGATTTAAATGCATATATCTTACATGTTATTTCAGTTTACATATTGAATGTATATGATATATGAAAGGTGAAATTTTTTATGGGTCTGAGTTTAAACTATTGATTCACCCACACCCCCCCCCCCCCCCCCCCTCGTCAGAAGTTTATGCCTTCCACTTGTAATTCCAACAACAATTATATTGTCTTGTATGTGGAGTACTTGATTGAGTATTGAAAGCAGAATCGTAAGGTTGTTTATATATATAGGTGTATGTAATCAAAGCATACAATTATGTATGTATATGATATGAGAAGAAACAAATTGTAAAATAAAGCAAAAGGATTGAAGCCCTAAACAATTGTAGATGCTATTGTAAACAAGAGTTGTTGCTCAATAAAGATGACAAGTTCCAACGGAGTGGTTTTTTTCCCTATGAGAAAACTGAAAGATTTTGAGGGTTTCCCACTGAACACAAAAATCGTGTGTCTCTCTTTTGTGAGTTGTCTTCACTACTCTAATATCTTGCATTTTCATTTATATGTTTAGCTTGTGTATACAATTATTTTCTTTTGAATCCTATATGTGCATTCCAAAATTTGGTTAAAAGTTTTTTTTTTTAAATATCTAATTATGTTGCATGATAACAGAAGCCAATGTTAATGACACTATTATATCAAGGTAAAATGATAAGATTTTTACAAGCATCACAGTTTCTTAAATGCTTTTGGATGATAAAAATTAATATCATCACATCATCTCATCTTCATGATTGATATGTTATTGCTCACTCCTTGTATTTGTATGTGAATCTCCACTACATATTTTGTGAGAGTTTGAAGCAAATAAAGTGCAAAGGTGTTTTTGTGTCTTTCTCTCAACAAAGTGTTAATAGAAGAGGTAACTATTATATTTTGTAGTCACAAGTATGTTGCCTTTCATTTGTTTTGTAAAAGTTGATGAAAATGAAAATAGTGTTAATGTTTGTTATTTTGGAATGATTCTAATATTAGTAAAGGAAGTTGAAGCTTTTCTAAGGATTAAAAGACAAGTTTATTCTTCTTCAAATGTCATGCATTGTTTTCTAAATACATCAGTATTGAGGGTTTAATATTGGTTCATAATAACTATTGAAAAATCTACCTTGGTATGAAGAAGCAAAGATATAAGCATGATGATTTTGTTTTTATGGTTAACAGTTATAGTTTGATTAACCAACATCATGTTAAGATAGGTTTTTTTATCAATGCATTCATGATGATGTTGTTTATCATCAAAATGGACAATGAATGAAATTATTTGTTTTCATGGAATAGTAAAGATGATTCAATTTTTATTTCTTAATCAAAGTCTTTAATAGTTTGCATGTGGAACTAATTGTTCACACAACTTCTCTGAACTTGATTAAGAAGAGTATTTCCTTCAGATCTTTAAACCTTGACAGAGGGTATGAAAACTATTGTTGAGTATTTGGTCATAAAACTAATTTTGGTTTAGTTATACTATTGTAACTGATATTAATTCAATACATGTAATATTTATAAAATATATCCCTATATAAGGGAGTATGATTGTGTGTCAATGATGAAGTGTAAAAAGGGATACACAATTATATTGTCTTGTATGTGGAGACTTGATTTAGTATTGAACATAGAATCATAAGGTTGATTATATATATATATATATATATATATATATATATATATATATATATATATATATATATATATATAATCAAAGCATATAGTTATGTATGTATATGATCTGTGAAGAAACACATTGTAAAAGAAAGTGAAAGGGTTGAAGCCCTAAACAGTTGTAGTTGCTATTGTAAAGAAGAGTTGTTTCTCAATAAAGATGACTAGTTCCAACAAAGTGGTTTTTTCCCTGTGAGAAAACCAAAATATTTTGAGGCTTTCCCACTCAGCACAAAAATCTTGTATCTCTTTTTTGAGTTGTCTTCACTACTCTAATATCTTGCATTTTCATTTATATGTTTAGCTTGTATAGACAATTACTTTTGAATGATATATGTGCAATACAAAATCTAGTTAAAAGTTTTAAAAAAATCCCTAATAATGATTCACCCCCCTCCCCCCTCTTAGAATAGCCATTACTTCAAATAGCCTCCTATGAATGAAGGAAGGAGAATTGGAAAAACACTTGTTAATCAATTATCTTTTAGCTTTGAAGTGTTGGGAGTAGTTTTTTCTATCTTTGGGATGACAATATGTGAGATAAGACAACCTTTTAGGATTCATTCAAGGATGACCTAGTGGACAACAAAATTGTACATGGAATGATATCCATACCATTTCTTCATCTATGCTAATTTAGTTATTTGAAAGGAAGTGAATAGACCTATTTTTTGTGATGAATCCCTTTTTAAGGAAGAATTCATTTAGAAGATAAAAGTGGGGATTCACCAACTTTCTAATTCTTACAAAAATAGGGAGATTTTGCATTTACAAGTTGGGACAAGGATATTAAGAAAAGATGGTGAAGGATCAATACTCCAAATAGTATTTTTAGTGGCAAAGAATAAACAAGGAAGAATGTTACATGGTTAACACCAAAGGAAAGGAAGTTCAAATTAAACTTTAATGGGACTACTAAAGGAAATATGGGGACTGTTACATCCCAACTTTTGACCCAATTTAAAATGTTCATATAGCTGTTGAGGTTCACATGAAGTTAGTTGACAGTTAAATTTGTTATAATCTTGTGAAATGGTAAGATGGTTAGTCGTTATAATTTCATACGAAGATAACATGCTAGTTGATTATTTATCATGAATTCATGGAATTGAAAAGGTGGTTAGCCATTATGATCATTTATGATTAATAACTTGTTATGGTGATATGATTTAACTACGAAAAATTTTCTTGCAGGGAGCATGTCAAAGGGGTGGAAGCAATGTCAGAAAGGAATTGGGCATAGGAGCATCACCATCATTGGGAAAAGGGGTATGAATCTTGAATCACCATGGGTGAGGACCTAGTGACTACATAACATGATACACACATTAGACACGCATGAGCTATTAGATAAACATAAAAAACATTAATAATCTTAACTTAATTAAAGTACATACCTTTATTGGATTATGGTTGACATTTCCATCACTTCATTACAAAACATATTTATGTATGTGCACATAGATATAAAAATAAAGGTGACACCATAGTATTATTTTATACAAGATTTTATCTATTTAATACATACATTTGAATGTGTACAAGAAGATAAAATAATCTTCCAAATGAAACATGTATTTAAATATACATATTTAAAAAGGTACAACCTTGGATAAACATTTAATATGATGCCATTTTGATAAATATATTTATGTGCAAGTAAATATATGCTTATAAATTATCCTTTTGATTAAGTCGAGAGGCTTTCTACAGTGGAAGCATTCATCAATGTAAACTTTTTGACATTTTAAAAAAATTGGCGTTTAGTTGGACGTTTCAAGATGAATGGATAGTTGCAGCTTTCCACATATTGTCTAATAGTTAAAAAAATGGAAATGGAGAATATGAAACTGACAAAAGTGGAGGTGCAAGAGAATTCTATTACAAACATGCTTCATGCAATCCAAATTTAATTTATAATTTTTAGATGATAGTTAAAAATATGTAGAATAAAAAATATTGGATCTTATGCATTTGATGTATATTGTAGATATACATTTGTGAAACTGAAAATTGTACATAATCTTATTTTTTATTTATTTGCAGCCTTTTCACATTTGTAATACATAATTTGATGAAATATTTATATTTGTGAACTTTAGATATCTTGAAATTGGATATTTCTTGGCTTAATTTATAAAAAAAATAAATTAAATTTTTAGGTATGCTAGTTTATAACCTTCAAGTTCTTTTCCATATTTATTTATTTTCTTTTAGAGGACAAAATGTACACTTAGCAAATGATATTGGTGATTCAAGAAGGCAAATCTTTTAACTCCTTATGAGTTACGGCTTCTTGGAAGCCTTGATATATAAAATACCTTTTATTAATGGAGGTTGAGAGAAGCCAAGACAGGATTATCATTTTTCCTTTAACACAATTTACCTTTGCTCCTTTTCTATGTTATGTCCATGATCAACCTTTGTTGAAAGTTGTAATTCATCTCTACTCTGAGAATTGCATTTAGAATGCTCACATTAAGGAACTAGGTGTTTAGCATCAAGCAAAAGCTCACATTCTTTTATTTCAGACCAGGTTATGTGGTCCACCTTTCATTTAGATTGTTATTTGTTTGTCCTTCTTAAATTTTCTTTTAAAATTACAGCAAGTGGGAATGTGTCCATGAAATACCATAATGTATCTTGGTATTGCAATATCAAATCGATACTCAATGAGTCTAACCTTTATGTGCTAAGTCAAGACCAATTGCACATGATAAGTTCTTACATCTTTGTTTACTGAAGAATTTCCAAAATCAAACTATTTTATTTTCTTCTTTACAAGCCATTAAGATTATTTTTGAGTCATAGAAACTGTGATATGATATAATGGGATATGTGATACTCTTACATAAGCTGAGATTCAATAGAAAGAGTTGAATTACTCTAACACCTAGGACTCACCCAGCTGTATGACCAAGAAAAAGGGTGAAGAGGTGATCTATAATAACATGAAACAGAACCAGTTGTGACATAACAATTATTTATTATTTTAAAAGGAATCATTTACTAGCTCATGCATATCCAATTCATTCTCTGTTGTCAAGTCAAGTGGTGTAATTAAGTACTAGGATGCTCAGTAGTTGACAAGGTGTTCCATGTCTATTCCGGGTAGGGAGATCCTTTCTAATTAGAGAAAGTGTGGGGATAAGTATAAGGTCCATGATTAGGTGGTTAAGCCCCTGACAATGTTTCCCCTCTCCACAAAATGTCAGGATGTGCATCAGACAAAGATAAGTTAAGCATGAATAGACATTTATTGGTAACAGGTATTTCAATTTTATGATGTGTATTCAAGTAGAAGATAAGATGCTTGAGTTATATCATCATTTTAGTTATTTTCCTTTATTGAAAGCAACTGTTCTCGTCAATATAATTGGTAACCAGTTAGAATATTGATCTTCTAGTTGAATATGAAATATAACTATATGCAAGAGGTAGGTTTATCTGATGGATTCTTATCTCCATCTTCATTTATTTGAATAATAAATATGAGTGTATTTTTCTAAGTAAATTTTATCGCCCTAATTGATACAGTGATATGTGATGCCCTAAACAATCCAATGGTAATTGATGCCCTAATTGACACAATGGTATGTGATGCCTTAAACGATCCAATGGTAATTGATGCCCTACTTGATACAGTGGTATGTGATGCCCTAAATGATCCAATGGTAATTGATATAGTGGTATTTGATGGTAATCACCATTTGATCAAAGTGGTATTTGTGGACTAACCTGGGTTTTGCAGAAGCATCCCTAGATTGATTTCGGTTTCGAATTCTATGGTATGTAGATTTTAATTTCCCTAGTAAATTCATTGATGGTTATGAAATTTATGTTTAACTTATTATAACCATTAATTTCAATCACATGAACGTAACCGATATAATTGTCTTCCTATGAAAATGAAGTAATAACTGTATTTCTTTTATGTGTTAGTTGTTAGTTAAGACCTAGAAAAAGTGGTTGTTATAGCGAAGGTTGGTGTTGGATGCACAATGGGGAATGATATAGGGGAGTGTATATAAGCATTATTGAAAAAAAAAATTCTTGGAAACTAATAATGAAGTTGAGGTTGAAGAATTAACAAGAGGTGTTTGGTTGTGTTTGGACGAAAGGATCCGGAATCTAGATGTTGGGGTGACTCTCAAACATGTAAAAATAAAATTCGATATCAAAAGTTAAGATTGTAGATTGAAAAAAAAAACTAAAATAGGTATGAGAAAGCTTGAGGGAATGTGTCTTTTTCACATACATTTCATGATTTTCCATCCAATATTGGTGTCTCTTCATATACAAAAGAAAAAATTTAGGGTCCAAGTCAAACTTGAAATATCTAGAAAAAGTGATTGAGAAAGACCATGAACAAACAATGGGGTATTGAATAGGATAAGTGGTGGTAAAGAATTTAATAGAAGTTAGTACACATGCTTTGGGAATCTAGACTGGTGACCTTAATCAAGGAAAAAATGATTTCTTTGTGAACAAGAGTGTTCAAAAGTACAAATTATATATTTAAATTAAAGATTTTGAGATCTGAATAGTTGGTAATTCTGTCAATTTCTTGTAAGATATTTTTTGCATAATACTTTAATTGGGATTTGGATAATTGGGTGATGTGCTCGGGTGTCTTAGTACATTAAGGATAACTATAGAATCAATTACAAAAACCATTATTAAAGTTTGAATATGATTTCCTTGGTTATTCTTTGGATTCATGAAGGATTCAAAGTACTTGCTAATCTATTTGTTATGGATGTACGATAATCTAAGGGCTTAGATTATGAACAACAAAGCAAGAAGTTCATTCTTGTATTCTTAGAAAGAGAGAAACTAATATTGAGATTTTTTTGAGCCTTGAATAGTGGTGAGAGAGATATAAGATATGGTGAATGTTAAGAAATTAAATTAGAAAGTTGATTGTTCATGCAAGGATGTGATCTTTGTTTAGAGTTACCCATATTAAACCTTTGTACACGTCATTAATATTCAAATAATGTGGCTCTAATAGATAGTATCCTAGTGTTTCCATAATGAAATGTTGTGTTTGGAATTTTTTATCTCAATGCTAAAGGGAAAAAACCAAATGCTAAAGGCATGGAATCTATTTAGGAGTGGAGTGCTCAAATGCAATAACTTTGTGAATTTTTAAATCTTTTGTAAATAGTAACTATGACTTACTTTTTCAAAAAGTCACACTTAAGATGTAGATATTAGAATTGGTGTGACTCCTTTAATATTAAGGTACTTTTTCCTATCTTTTATTAATATTCAAATTTTTACATGAAAATTTTTCAAATTAAGTAAACAAGTTTCTAAATTGATATGTTTTATTTTTAAAAAGATTTTAAATTAATATAAATATATAATAAAAAAATATAGAAACATTATCTTACATTTTAATATCATTAATTACTAACATATTCAAAAATTTCAAATTTATAAATAAAAGAACATATTAGTTTCTATACTATATGGTTCCTTAAAATTTTGATGTACCATTTATGAATTTATTTTTTCTTTAAAAAATAAAAACTAATTAATATATCTTATAATTTCTTTAGAAAATCAAAATTTTAATAGATCTTTACAATTATTTATCATTAAATTATATATTTAATAAAAATATTAAAATTATTAAACTCTCAATTTTAAAATAACATATAAGAATTTCAAGGTTTTTATTAGTTGCATAAAAAAACATAAAACTATTTAATGAAAAAATTTACTACATATTTAACCTTAAAAAAAGGTTTCAAAATAAGATTACTATATCAAAAGACTATATAATGGCAGCAATCAAAAGTATTAATTTTCTTTTAAAGAATATTTTTTAATGGCTCTAATAATGATTTTCAAGACTAATATAAGAAAAGCATTGATAATTAAAAAAATATATGATTACTTTGTCTATGATTCCAATATTGATATAATTTAATTTAAAGTATAAAATAAAATAGAATAGATAACCAGCGTAGTTATAATTCCTGTATCGAAATGCTATTTTTTTTCTATGCAACATTCCATTTGTTTTGCAGTGGTTTCTAATTATTTAATGAATCTTTCCATTTTTTAGCAGCGATTTTTATAAATTTGATGAAATCTTTCCATTTTGATTGTATTGATTTGTATTTGAAATCTGTATAGAAATATAAATATTATGTTACCTCACTTATGCATGACAAACAAATTTGGCGAGTTTACATCGTAGATCAGGTAATGCTTATCAGTATATAGTATGTGTCTTTGCAACTGCAAATGGTTATACATTGTAATCTGAAATAAACCATTTGTAACCCTGAGAAATTTTTGATAACAGTTACAAGGTGATACGGTGATGCATGAGAAGCTCATGAATAGAAGACATAAATAAAAACATATTTTTTTCGTAAAGATCGGTTCTTTCCAGAGCACATTTTAGAGAATTTCAGGTCTAGACTACATTCTGGATTGTATGTACAATTTGTTTCAATGAAAAATTATGTGTGAGCATGCATATATTTTACTGGTAGCTCACAGTTGGTTTTCTATGTGTCCACAGCAACAGTGAATATACGAGTTAACAATGTTTGGATCTAACGGTCTGTACCTTGATCCTTGCAATCCTATCTTAGCAAATTTGAGCGAAACCAAAATAGCTTAGGGATTAATTTGGATGAGTTTAGTGATTTTATATTGGTTTTGTCTAGAAGATGCTTATTTATACTTTAGCTAAGTACACATGCATGATTAGTTTAATGATCTTAGCATTGATACAAAATTTGAAATTGGTTTTGTCCAAAAAAGGATATGGTTGTTTAGTTATTTTGGGTTTCGAATCATTCACGATGTGTCAAAAATTTATTTGGATGGGTTATAGGCAATAGCAAATGTGCTTGTAGTGATTTTATTTTTATACCAAATGCTTCATCTGTAGCAGGAATCAGAAATTTTGTGAAATAGCCATTGATAAGTATATCTTTCCATTGATAAGTTTTTTTATGAACAGCATTTAATGCTTCTGCAGCAATGCCTTCTGAGAGCACAAGTCCTTTTGCTCCGCAGTCTGGAAGTGCAGAAGGCAACTCCAACAACATTTTTGGAGCAAGTTCTTTTGATGCATCGTCTGCCCCTGCCATTAGTTCGAATTCTTGTACATCTGGTGGTATGTTTCTTTTAACTTTGCAAAGCTTGTAATATTTTTGTTCAATCTAAATTAGAAAGTTCAAGTTGTCCTCAATTTAGATTGGCACCACTCTAACAATTTCTCAATCCACTTTTGATTTTCTCAATTTGCTGATCTCTGAATGTTTCACGTATGTAAACATTTTCTTTTATCCGATAAATTGGATATGCAACATCTATTAATATTCATATTCTCTATTAATTTGGTGCCTGCTATTAGCCTCTACACATTTGTCACACTGCTCTCACATTATTTATTATTTAGGAGTAACTATAAAAATGGGGAACCTAGGTGGAGGTGCAATTGGCGGCCATGGTCTAGGTAGCAGAGTTACACCATACACTATTAGTAATTTGATGGAGATTCACAAGGGTAGCCCTACATTGTTAGATATGCATTCTATATTAGCTATGCCAAAATACATGCAGAAGAGTCACGAGTTGCTAAGATGGGAGGACTATGAATTGGGTGACAAAGGTATGCATGAATAAGTCTGATTATTGTTGTTATTATTTAGCATTGGCTATGCAAAATGCTGCTCTAAGACTAATCGGTTGTATATTGCAGGTGGGCCAAATATTGAATGTCAACAACTTGTAGATGGTGATTTTCCTCAGCCAACACCAGTTAGCTCCTATGACCAGCCCCAACAAGCATTTGCCCAACCCACACCAACATTTGAACAATCCACACCAACATTTACTTCAGCTGGTGTACCTGGATCATGTACAAACCTAGCCTTCCTTGAGGAATCTTCAGCCTCTTTATTTGATAAATCGAGCACTCTGGCATTTGGTGCTACCCATTTTGATCAACCTTCTAAAAATGATGGATCTTTATTTGGTTCAACTCCATTATTAGGGACAAGTCCCACATTTGGATCAAGTATATCATTTGGAAACAATCAGCCTACTGAGCTATTCCAATCATCTTCTTCACCTCTCCCATTTGGATCAAGTGTCCCATTTGGAAGCAGCCAGCATGCCGAACTGTTCCAATCTTCTTCTTCTACATCTGTTGCTTTTGGATCAAGCAACCCATTTGGAAACAGTCAGCCTACTGAGCTGTTCCAATCTTCATCTTCTACACCTGGTACAATAGGATCAAATACCCCATTTGGAGACAATCAGCCTGCTGAATTGTTCCAATCTTCTTCTACACATACTGCATTTGGATCAAGTGCCCTATGTGGAAACAGTCAGCCTGCTGGACAATTCCAATCTTCTTCTACACCTGATTTTGGCCAGACTCCACCAGCCCTTGAGCAGTCCCAGCAACCATTGAGTTCAATATTTGGCGCTACCCACATGGGAGCAGCATCGACTCCTGCTTTTGGAGAAGAATCAGCTCCAGCATTTGGAGGCACTCTGTTTCCTCTTCCCATCTACTTCTGTGATAGTGCTCAACAGAGCATGATAGCTACACTACCAGAGCCAGTAAGCTACCCTTTTGGAGCTCTCCCACCATTGCCTCATTTGTCTATTGGCCGGAGTGTAAGATCTACCTCATCTATTCAATATGGAATATCTAGCATGCCGGTAAGCATGGAACCAATGATTTCAATAGAGTTGTTGCATATACCTATTTTAATTTGATTAGTCAATGCACAGCTAAATGATTTTGTATGTAGGTTTATGAAAAACCTACTCGAGTAAGGACAACATTACCTACACCACATATAGCTCCAAGATCAAGGATCCCCGTGCAATCACAAAGATATAATCGTGCAAAGAATGATCGCAAAGTAAATAAATTTGAATTACAAATACTTTTAGTCTACCGTTTGATCATAGAATTTGTTTCTGAAAATTAAATTTAACCTTTTCTTGTTTTTCTGTTGCTGCAACACAGGTCTCATTTTTTACTTATGGTGAAGATGCAACAAGCAATCCAAAGGCAGATGACATGTTGTCCATTCCTAGGGAAAATCCAAGGGCACTATTTATTTGACAACCTAAGCAGTCTTACTCCTCTATGGCGCTCAAACCAACTGTGAAATTGAAGGAAGTGGTTGTGCCTATTACTGATCATGGTTAGCCCCCTTTTCACCCTCTTTGTTTTGGAATTAGAAGATTCTCCCTGGATTAGTTCAGGGTACTTGAATTACTATCTAATGCATTTCGTTTGTATTTTCGAGAACAGTGGGAAAAGATGGCAATGGGGAACAGTCAATTGAAACTGATGCATTTGCAGAGAAACTTCGAAGTAACTTTTCTAGCCTTATTTGCTTAAGTAATCTTAGGATATAATTTCACAACTTTTTGTAATTAGATGCAAAGGAATTTTTATATTGAGGTTTTTTCAGTATTTCAGATTTGTTGTTTTCCAGATGCCAAAGAAAATTGGCCTGACAGTGTGAATTATGCAGAAATTCAAGACAATTTTCTGTCCCCAAGGCTAGTTGATGATTCTGTAAAATTGTCTTCCAGACAGAGTGGTTCTAACCAGGAAAAAGATGACAGAGGACGTGATTATATATCATTCTCGGGCCATAGAGCTGGCAAAATTGCTACTGACTATGATCATGGTGTAACTGTAAATATTGAAACACTGATGCCCAAACTTCGACATCCTGAGTACTATACCAAACCAATGATACAAGAACTAGCAGCAAAAGAACGTGCTTTACCAGGCTATTGCAACAGTGTTAAGGACTTTTTTGTTGGAAGGAAAGGCTATGGGTTTATTAAGTTTTATGGAGAAACTGATGTTAGGCAGCTAGATTTAGAGAGTATAATTCAATTTAACAAGTGTGGGGTTCTTGTATATACAGATGAAAGTAAAATACCACCTCCAGGGTAGGGCCTTAATAAACCGGCAGAGATAACCTTGTTAAATGTTAAACATGTTGATGACAAGACAGGTCAGCATTGTATAGAGGGAGGTGAAATGGACAAATTTGTGAAAAAGCTTAAAAGGAAAACTGAAAAGAAAGGGGCAGAATATATATCATACAATGCTATTAAAGGAGAATTGAAATTCCGCGTGAAACATTTCAGTGAGCACGGTATTGATGAAGGGAAAATACAAACTCCAGAACAGGGCCTTACTAAACCGGCAGAGATGACCTTATTAAATGTTCAAAATTTTGATCAGCATTATGAGAAGGTTGTGGAAGTAGACAAATTTGAGAGAAGGTTGAAAAGAAAAACTGAAGACATGGGTGAAGAATTTAAGCACGGTTTTGATGACTCTGGGTTTCAGAAGATGTGGAAAAAGTTGAGAAAATTCTCAGTGGAATATTTTAAGAGCAAGAGATGGAATTGATGTCGTACAATGCTGAGGTGAAGGAAAATGATGAACTTTCTATAGAGCAAGTAGTGAACAATCTCAACTATTGAGGATTACAAGGGATCTGGAGCAAGAATCCACATATTAGGTTTTTGTTGCCATTCCTATATTGTTTAATATAAATGTCTGTAGTCTGTAAGAATGGCTTTTGGATCACCTAGGAGTTAGTAAATGCATCTCTCTCGAGTACCGCCAAAGCTTAATGATGATAGCAGTTTCAATCACATTATTCTGAGCTAGAGACTAATTTCTGATCAGTGGCCTATGCAAAAACCCTTGCTCAAATTTTTAGGATCGTTTACACCACTGGCAATGGAAAGATTTCTTTCTCCTTTCTCCTTTCTCACATTCATCATTATATGTTGTAGAAAAATAAACTTAGTGGGAATTCCCCACATTGAATAAAGGTGCATTTTGAAGATTGTATGCTTGTTTTAAGATTGTTGTTCCCATGTAGACTGGTTTATTGACTATAATCTGTTCTTAGATATTAGTAATTGCGAACTTTGGGACAAAAAAATTAGGCAGTTCAAAGTTCGAGATTTTATTGTTCATGTTATAATTTTTTCTTAAACCGATGTAGAATCCATTTACCGTTCTTGAAGACAGCAATGGAAGAAGGGTAGACCTAAATACATTTTAAATATGTAGATCAGAAATCTAAAATGTGGACATAGAAGCCCCAAACAGATCAGAATATATTTAAGCTAGCATAAAATAATGTAGAAGCAAAGAGCAAACGCTTGAAAGAGAATTCGATCCACGTAGAACAAATACAAGTAATATCTGAAGAAGCTGAATAGTTAATGAACAATAGCTGACGAAACTTGGATATCATGAATTGGGTATGTACAAGACCTTCCAAGAGCACAAAGGCCAATGAAACGAAGACCTTCAATCTGATACCATCATCGTTTGAGGGTTGATTTTTATATAGGAAACTATGTATGTCATTTGGAGTATAAGTACAGCCAAACCTGTCAAGATTTTGAGTATAAGTACAGCCAAACCTCTCAAGATTTCCTTACACTAGGTTCCATTTCACTGTTATAATATTGACGTTCCAATTTTTTTTTATTGTTATGCAAGGTGTGTGAGACTTTTGTTGACAAAAAACGTAATAATTATTTTAGAAATTTCTAACATTTTACTCTTTCAAAAATGGCAACTCAGAATAGAAAATAATGTATTAAACTAAAAGAGGGGTAAAAATTTTATTGAGTACCAAAGAGAGCAGAACAACACAAGAAACAAAGAGAACTACAGATCTTTATCCTAGTCCACAAGTTGAACCGACATCTGAGATAAATCAAGGGGAAGCATCCTATGATCAATAATATTCCAAGTCGGCCCATGCTTGGAGGTCCATTTAGCCAAACAATCAACCACACCATTCCACTCACGAGGGATATGCATAAAAGACACAGAATCCAGAGAATTGCATAACTAAGTGATCTGCTAAATAACTAGATCCAAATGCCAATCCACATGCACAAGGTTCCTTCTATTCAATAAATTCACAACCACCTACGAGTCAGTCTCACAGATAATTCGTCTCCAACCACGTTGACAACACTATTTCACTGCAACCAAGATAGCCAAGGCTTCCATGAGGTTATTAGTATGGTAAGCCTTGTATATAGAAAACACAAACTGAATATATCATGCCCAACTCTCCCAATACCAGCCGAACCAGGATTTCCCTGAGAAGAACCATCAGTGTTGATTTTAAGAACTCTAGCCTCGGAAGGAGTCCAATGCTCCTCACAATTAACACGCTAAGAGTGTTGCCTAGCTCTATTTCCAGAGCCGTTGTGGGGGACCGAGGGAGTGTCACCCTGAAGAGGAAAGGAAAAGCGTGAGTAAATACCAGCATCTCTAGGATCCAAACCTCCACCAATGTCACATTTATGTAGGAGTGTTTCATGAAGAGAATTAACAATTTTCCCCCACAGGTGTCTCATCTCAAACTGCACATTATGAAAGATCCTCATATTCCTCTCAAGCCAAACATGCCATAAAATAAGGGAAGGGCCAACAGTCCAAGCAAGATAAAGAAAAGAAGTCTTAGAAGGGGGATGACCCAAACAATCAAAGAATTCAGACAAAGAGGAAACATGCCAGCACGTGCATCCCCACACACTCCACCAGAAGTGCCAAATCTGTTTTGCAAAAGGGCACTGAGAAAAAAAGGTGAGAAACAGTCTCTTCACTATTGCGTAATAAAACACAGATGGAAGGCCCTTGGAAGCCTCACTTGCAAAGATTCTCCCAAGTAAGACAATGATTGTAAACCAAAATCCAGAGGAAAAAGTTACACTTAGGCCATGAAAAACTATTCCAAACTTTCTTCCACCAAGAGACCTCCACCTCGCCAAAAAGTTGCTTCGTCAGTGCAAGGTACCTTGAAGAAACAAAATACTTGCCAAAAGAAGCACCTCCCCAAGCCAAAACATTAGGTTCTTGCAAAGAGTTACACTCCCTAGAAGCCAATATCTAAGATAGTTCCAACTGATCCCCTAGAGAGCCACCCGACAGCCAGTCAGAAGAATTCTTTCATCTGTACCACAACAAGGCCTGGGTTATAAGCCTCCTTATAATGAGACACCTTATTCCATCCAGTAGAAAGGAAAAAATCACAAAGAGACTGCAAGTGTGGATGAGAGGATAAGAGAGGAGGATGCCCATTCCAAGAATCACTCCAAAATAGGGCCTCAGTGCCTCTGTTACAGATCCAAAATAGACTTCTCTTCACTAGGTGAGAACCAATCTTGAGGGTATTCCACACCATAGAGCCTCTTCCCTCAAGAGAAAACCTAGAAATATCTGAAGGTTCAACACCAGGTAAATACTTGTGTGACAGGATACGGGCCCAAAGCTGAGACTGACTAGAACACCAACACCAATAGAGCTTGGTAGCAAGAGCTTGACTGCACAAGATAGCAGAACGAAGGTCGAGGCCTCCTTCCTTTTTTGGCCTACAAACGATATCCCAATTGATGAGGCTCTATTTGGTATTTTGCAAATTGTCGCTCCAAAGAAATTGGTGAGAGAGAGCATCAAATTCCTTAAGGGTCCGTTTGGTTCATGGAATTTAAAAAACCTAGATTTCTACAAACCTTGGTTTAGCCAAATCAAGGTTTTGTATATCTTCATTCCAATTTTTGGGATTTTACTAAAATTGTTTGTTTCACTCGGAAGATGCATGTGAAGACACATTTTTATGCGTAAGCTTTGAGTTGAAGGCAAATTTCAAAAAGTAATCAAATCTATTGTTTTTACACTCCTTAAAAAACAAAACCAAGTTTTGATTTTCAATTCCTACTTTTTTTAGGAAGTTGGAAAACTTGGTTTTGAGGCAAACTAGAAGTCTCGTATGCTAATTCCATTTTGCAAATTTTGAAACAAATGCACAAATTTTTAAATCTGGGTTTTGAAAAAGCCAATTCCGATCATCTTCCAAGAACCAAACTGACCCTAAGAAAATACACTAGGGCAACCTGAACCATGCTTCTGTATATGGGAAGGGCCTGAATCACAGATTGCAGGAGTGTCACCCTACCAATAGTAGAGATAATGTATTAATGTATATTTTGTTCTTATAATTTTTTGACATAAAAAAGTTAAAACTTAATTTACGTTGGTTTTCATAGAATCTACAGCTATTTTATTTGCATTGAAAAGATTTATTAAAACATCTTATTCATTTGTTATAAAATAGGCCAATCTTTTGGTCACTAATATTTTTAAATTTTGAAAATAAAACACATTACAGACATTCATAGAATTGTTCAAAGTCTAAGAACTAGATGTTATGCAAGGATAATGTATCAAAGTTTAGGTGGAATGGAAAAGAAAAATATTCAATGGAATAGAAAAAAATTCAAAAAATAGAAAGAAAATATCTATTTATATATAAATATTTTTAATAATTTAATAATTTTAAATTTTATTATATTATATTTGATTACATATTCATGTTGGAAATGGTATATAATGTGAATTAAATAAGTAATTTTAAAAATATTTAAAATGAAATTTGTCTAAACATAGTTAGTTATTTGTGTTTTAAGATATATTTTAATATAATAATTATATTTAGAATTTTGACAAAAACTTTATATTTATAAGTGTTGTCATGAAAACTAATATCAAATCATGAGTTAATATTAAATCATGAATAAATTAAGAATATGTGCTTGTTAAAAATTAAAGAAAAATAAAACAAAAATATTTTTGGAGAATGTTTGGATAGTTCAACAATTTAGAATAAAATCATTCTCTAAAATGACTTATTTCTGGATTCCTAGAATTGTTATTTTAATCACTTGTTACTAAGATCATGGAAAAATAATTTAGTCATAAGATCTTATTTATTCAAGATGATGTTTGATATATTTTGAAAAAATTGTTACGTTTTTTTCGTACTTGGAATCATTGGACCTAAAGCCTTTACCATATGCCCTTAATGCATCACATAGTATCACCACATGTGCTCTCTTTTCTTTGATGTGTATGTGTATTAAATGTTAGACTATACATGTGCTTGAGAGAGGCCTAGTCTATTTGATAGAGTGGTAGTCTTCTAGGAAAAAGGGACAAGTGGCATATATATGGAGGACAACCTGAAAGAAATGGTGGGGTGTATTTTATGTTCTCCATTTCACCATGGAATGTTTTTCTTTGTGTTGAACACATAGGATACTAAGAGGGGAGGGTTGGACTAGTATTCCCTTAAAAATATAAAATAAAATAAAAATTCTATTAGATATAATTAAAAGTTTGCTACATTATATGAGTATCATAATACCAACTGAGTTTAGAGAAAGCCAAACCAAGTAAATTGATATGTAGTTCATTCAGAGCATCAAGTATAACATTAGACCAATAAAAATATTACATAATTAAAAAAGGAAACAGTTAGAACTAGTTCAACAACTTTATTCCTCAAACCATGCTACCCATGGAAGAGGGCCTTATAACTATTTGTGCCTATTAGCTCCATCTATGATAACATTGGCAAGGTTGTTCATTAAAGCCTTCCATGGAAAGCTAGAGCACACAGAATTACACTGATCATAAGACATGGAGGCCTACCAACATTGATTTTAGGCACATTCATTGTAACTACAACCAAATTAGGGATGTCAATATCATTAGACAACTTGTTAACAATGTTTCTTAATCTTGATTTATTTTCATTAGGTTTGGTTGTTCTAGTATGGGTTAGTGAACCACACAAATATATAACTAAATATTAGTGAGTCATAATGGCAATGAGCCATTAAGGAGTGGCTAGATTGCCCAATAGGAATTTGTATAGACATTCCTTTGTTCGGCTTTCTTAGATGATTATCCTTGCTCTGTAGTGGAATGCTTAGTATAACCTAATCCTAGAGTATCTCTGAATTACCTTTGTCCTCTTAGTTGTCATCTAATTTTCTTGTACTTTCTTCTGATCTCTTCAACCTTTCATTGGTGTCTCTATGATGTTAATTCACTCTTTAACTTTTCATTCTCAGCTCTCAGTTCAATAATTTACTCCATCTTTATGTCTACCTCATGATTTTCACTGAGTAATTGGTTTACCATATCATAATTGTTCTGTGTTAACCTCATGATTTCTTTATTTTTAGCATCTAGTCTTGCAGTGGTCTATCTCTTATCCTCTTCAATCATTTTTTTCTCATCCTTAGCTTGTCTCATTTGTTCCAAAACTTCACACATCCTTGTAGATTACACTTCATATTCTCTTTTCATTGATTTAATCTAATCTATAAGGTCATGTTTTATCTCCATCATATCAGATATAGTAGCATTAGATTCATGATACATGCTTTCGTTAGATAGTTCCTCAATCACTTCCTCCTGATATGTTGTGTCATTTATTTTTTCAACAATTTCCTTCCTTTCATTCAATGACTGCTATAGCATCTCCTTCATCTCATTAATTTGATTTAGGGACATCCTTTAGTCCTATTTCCAATTCTCAATGGTCTTGTCAAGCCTATATCTTTCCATATCTTGAATCTTTTCTCTAAGGTGGTGAAACCGCTTAATACAAGAACTATCTCTAATACCAATTGTTAGATTATTTAAGAAAGGTATGATGCTTAGAGGGGGGTGAATCAGTATCCTCTTAAACTTTTATATCCTTTCAAATCTTATTAGCCCCATGTAGTGAATTCACTCAGTAGACATGGACATACATTACCTAAACATTGTAATCCAAGTGAATTTAACTAATTTATCACCATATATGCATGTAAACATAAATCAATCACATGACACATAACATAGTGATTTGGTCATGCAAGAAACCCTTGTTTAGAGGGAAAACTACAATGAGGATGGTATTCACAAACCCTTCACTACTGCAGTATGAGGTTACCTTGTTAAGGCTACAATGTTGTGTCACTTCTGGTGACTTACACTGTTAGGGGTAATGCAATCATATCTGTAAAGATATGCCTTTTTCAAGGATTTCATAACATAATACAATGTGTGTATTCAGTTAAGAGATTTGCAATTAGATTTTTAAGTCTACCCTATTAAAAGATTTAACTACTACAATGATAAGAAAATAGTAGGAAAACTAATTTGTATAGTAATAACTTTCTTTTCTTGTTTAGATCCCTCTATTGCTCACTGATTTATCACCTCAAGTGTTTGATATAACAAATCCTTCCTTATGTTGCTTAGAACTTTGATCTATAGTAGAATTTCCTTTATAAGCATTTAGTGTAACCCTCTCTTGACTTCACAATAGTAACCACAGTAGTAGCAACATTATCATCATCAATAAATTATTCCTTGTAGGTCCTTAAATAGATAACTTTTTGTTGCTTACGATCTTTGACCTAATTAGGGTTTAGGAAACATCTAGAATATGTAATAGATCAAAATCAACAATCTATAATAGTCCTTGTTCCATACTTTTATTTTCCCTTACTTCATTAGCCTTCTTTGTCTTGGAATCATAAACAATCAAATCACTTTTACAAATAAATCTTACCAAATCATTTCCTCAATTTGTGTAAATCTCTTTTCCTGCTCGGTGGAATCAGTTCACATAAGATTATGTGGATGTGCAAGATCATGGTGGGCCAAACTATATCCTTAAGTGGTAGTGTAAAATTAACAAATCCGGTTTATGTCAACCTGAGGTACAATTTTGAACTAGTTGTGAAGTTTATATTAAAAAGTTGTAAGAATAAAATCTATTGGAAATTGAATGTAGTATCTAAACTGCTAGGTCTTATCTAAAAATAATTTAATTTGATTGGTCAAAAAAATTGTATTTTAATGTGGTAGTACAAAAATTTTAGGACAAAAATAAGAAATAGGTGTATGTTTGACCATCATAATCAAAATCAAATAATAATTTATTTTTTATAAAATTCTAGATATAATAAGTAGACTCATGTCTGGATGTGACACATTTTTTGGTATTTTTATTCCAAGAAAATAATTAATTATGATTTTTTTACTACAACATTTCTAGGAAAACAAAAGGCTCATGTCTAATCACCTTAACTAATTCAAAACATTATCAAATTTAAATTTATTTTTTATTATATTAGGCTAAGAATAGAATGTGGGACATCTTTCAGACTTCAACAATGTTTTACAGTTTGAAAGTTTTAGTCATTTTTCAATCAATATGTAAATCAACACTTTATAGATATCTTCATTTTAAAATAAGTAATAATTACTTATCGAACTCATATTTTGACAACATTTATAATGTTGGATATTTTGACAACAAATGAGATATGTCCTTAGGGGTCCTAGAACCCCTAAGGCGATATATTGTCATAGAAAGGGTCGATAGGGGTCATAGAATACCCTATGACCCCTTTTGACCAATTCAAACAAATGAGATAGGTCCATACGGGCTCATAGGACCCCAAGGAACATATGTTGTCATGGTATGGGTTGAAAAGCATCATACGATACCCTATGACCCCTTTCAACCAATTCAAATGAATGAAATATGTTCCAAAGGGTCCTAGGACCCCTAGGGATGCATGTTGTCATGTAATGGGTTGAAAGGGGTCATAGGATACCCTATAACCCCTTTCAACCCATTCAAATGAATGAGATATTTCCTTGGGGGTTCTAAGATTCCTAGGGATGTATGTTGGCAAGGAATAGGTCAAAATGGGTCATAGGATACCCTATGATGTCTTTCAACCCCTTTGAACTAATGAGATAAGCCCTTAGGGGTCTTAGGACCCCTACAAGCACATGTTTTCATGGAATGGGTTGAAAGAGGTCAAAGGATACCCAACGACCTCTTTCAACTCATTTGAACAAATGATATATGTACCTAGGGGTATTAGGACCCCTAGGTATGTATGTTGTGACATAATGGGTCAAAATGGGTCATAGAATACCCTATGACTCCTTTTGAATCATTTGAACAAATGATATATGTCCCTAAGACCCCTAGGGCCCCTAGAGACGTATTTTATCATAGAATGGATTAAAAGGGGTCATAGGATATCCTATGACCCATTTTGAACCATTCAAACAAATGAGATATGCCCCTATGGGTCCTAGGATGTATGTTGTGATAGAATGAGTCAAAGGGGGTTATAGAGTACCCTATGACCTCTTTCAACCCATTTGAACAAATGAGATATATCTCTAGAGGTCTGAGTACCCCTAGGGATGTATGTTATCATGGAATAGGTTGAAATGGGTTATAGGGTACTCTATAAATCCTTTCAACCCATTCAAATAAATGACATATGTCTTTAGGGGTCCTAGGACCCCTATTGATGTATATTGTCATTGAATGGGTCGAAAGGGGTCATAGGGTATCAACCCATTTGAATAAATGAGATATGCCCCTAAGAACATATGTTTTCATTGAATGGGTTGGAAAGGGTCATAGAATACCCTATGGCCCCTTTGGAACCATTTTAACAAATGAGATATGTCCTTAGAGCTCATAGGACCCCTAGAGACATATGTTGTCATGGAATTGGTTGAAAGGGGTCATAAGATACCCAATAACCCCTTTCAACACATTCAATCACATTATATATGCCCCTAGGGGTCCTTCGAATGCATGTTATCATAGAATGGTTGAAAGGGATCATAAGATACCCTATGACACCTTTTCACCCATTCAAACAAAGATGATACGTCCTTAGGAGTCCTAAAACCCCTAGGGACATATATTATCATAGAATAGTTTAAAAGGGGTCATAGGGTATTTTGTGACCCCTTTCAACCAATTCAAACAAATGAGATATGTTCCTAGGGGTCCTAGGACCCCTAGAAACATTTGTTGTCATGGAATGGGTCGAAAGGGGTCATCGACCCATTCGAAGAAATATGTCCCTTAGGGTCCTAGGAATGTTAGAGATGTATATTGTCATGGAATGGGTTGAAAAGGCATCATAGGGTATCCTATGACCCCTTTCAACTCATTTGAATAAATGAGATATGTCTCTAGTGCCCTAGGATACCTCAGGATGTATCTTGTCATAGAATGGGTTGAAATGGATCATATGGTATGGGTTGAAATGGGTCATAGAGTTACCTATGACCCCTTTCTACCCATTCTTACAAATGATATATGTCTCTAGGGGTCCTAGGATCCCTAGGGACGTATGTTATCAGGGAATGGATCTAAAGGGGTCATAAGATACGGTATGACCCCTTTTGACCCATTCGAACAAATGAGATATGTCCCTAGGGGTCATAGGACCTGTAGGACATATTTTGTCATCAAATGGGTTGAAAGGGGTCATAAGATACCATATGACCCCTTTCAACTTATTTGAAAAATGAGATATGACCCTAGAGCTCCTATGACCCTTAGGGACATATGTTGTCATGGAATGGGTCAAAAGAGATCATAAGTTACCCTATGACCCCTTTCAACCCATTCAGTCACATTAGATTTGTCCTTAGGGGTCCTAGCACCCCTAGGAACCTATGTTTTCATTGAATTGGTTGAAAGAGGTCATAGGATTTCTTATGACCCCTTCGACCCATCAAAACAAAAGAAATATGTCCCTATATAATTATCATAATATATACTATATAATTATTAAGATATAATTACTATATAATTTAATATATACTATAACTTAATACACATAATATATAATAAACATATATAGTATATTAAATATATACTATATAATTACTATATATACTAAAATATAAACTATATATAATAATATATCTTATACACTATTTAATATAGAATATAGTATAATACTATCATATATAGTATATGCTATAAACTCATGATATTAAATATATGCAATAATTTGTAATTAAAAAGAGAATTAAAAGATAAATTTGTTGATTTTTCACTACAACATTTGGGGTCAAATTGCGACGAAAATTTGCAACAATAGTGTAATTTGTGGTCATTTTCATATTATTATTTTTGCAATTGTCCTTGATGTCTTTGCAATACTGACATCAGAGTCATAATTGCGACACCCTCGCAAGCATAAAAAAAAAAAAGAAAACACAACAATCATTTTCCATTTGTTTTGATTTTGGAGAGCTATGCATGAAAGGGGTGGAGAGATGTGAATGTTGTCATGGCCCTTGTGATCGGTGCATTTGGTTGGTGTGCCCTCGTGATCTCTACATTTCATTTCTCTCTACATTTCATTTCTACATCCTTGCTCTATGATTTCATTGGTCTCATGCCCTTGCTCTGTGATTTCATTATTGTTTCATGCTCTTGTGATCTACATGTCCTAGCTCTACAATTTTCTTCAAGGGCAAGAAGAGGTACACATGTAAAAAAAAAATTCTTTTCCTTGTAAACTTGTATGTCTTTATAAATAATGCAGACCACAAAAAATGGGTCAAGTTTGCAAGAAATTTTACAAAAACATATCGTAGTAGATATTTTAAGAAAGAAACAAGGCATAACTAGTTAAATGGGTCTAGTTGTTGATTAGCAAGGTTGATATATATGTATGTTTAACTAGGTTATGGCTTCTTCAAGGGAATGGGCCTCGTGATTATGCATATGTATTTGGTTCATTTCATTCCTATGATATATCTCTACATTTTGTTGTCATACCCTTGCTCTTTGATTTGGTTGACATGCCCTTGTGATCTTTGTGTTTCATTATCATGCCCTTGCTTTGTGATTTTGGTGTGGTACCCTTGTTCTATGATTTTTTTGCCATGTTGTGCCCTTGCTCTAAGATTGTGTTGTTGTGTTGTGCCCTTTCTCTGTGATTTTGTTGCCATGCCCTAGTTCTATGATTTTCTTCAAGGGTTTGTAAATGTAGGTTTTTTCCCCTTCTAAATAGGTATCTCTTTATATCTCCTTTTGATCATGTATATTTAGAGATTTTTTTAAGGTGCTTATTACATCTTAGCTACACAATAGAAAATTGATCCAACTACATACATATTCCAGAATCCAAAAAAAAAACTCACTCAACCCATGCTAAGTGACTTACCTCAAGATCCTCCACAAAAATAATGTAGACTAGGAAAAATGGGTAGAGTTTGCAAGAACTTTTACAAAAGTATATTATAGAAGATATTTTTTGAAAGAAACTAGTCATAACTAGTTAAATGGATCTAGTTGTTGATTAGCTAGGTTGATTAAAAATTCATTTAGAACTACCATCAGATTAGGTACAATATAATGAACAATTAATTGTTCCTAGCTAGCAGGATCAAATACAATTTTCCAAGGTGATAAAATTGCATATGCAAGGAATTGAAGAATAAATTCAGTAAAGTGTTGAGTGTAATGAGTTGAAGAAGCAAGTTCTGCTTCTATGTAAATGTCATAATCATGAGGCTCATTCCCTTGTAGAAGCCTTTACCACAATGACATTACCTCTAAACCATGTAAAGGATGTTGAAGTGGTTCCCAACCTTGAAACACTCTTATAAGAATTTGATACTTGGGATCATCGCAGGGAGATTGTGCCAATACTTGACACTCTTATAAACATTTGATATTTGGACTATAAATTCTTAAAGACACTTACAAGAGATTCCAATGTCATAGTACCTACCGCAACACTTTCCTAGATTCTATCCAGTGGCCCCCATAATGTCCTCTATGTTGCTTCTGTCATGCAGTCTCTTTCTAAAGCCGCTCCTTCTCATTCTCTTTCTAAAGTTTCTCCTTCTCCTTTCTTCTCATGCCTTAAATTTTGATTTCCAAACTTATTAATATCTTCCTCTACCTTATCTAAAATCAACTTCATAGTGTACTCTAACTCATAGGTGTTTGATCATTGGTAGCTTTTATTTCAGCATTCAAGTTTTCAAGATTGGTCAACACCCTCACTTGCAGACCTCTCATGTCAAGCATTTTTTGTATGGTTTCATCACCATGTTCTTGCTTCTAAGCTAACAGTTCTTCAGATGTATTTTATTGTAAAACACTAATTTTGTTGAATAATTGTAAACTCTTAGAAAATGCTTTGTTGTTTTCATGTATTTATGTATGTATATATGAATGTATGTATATGTATGTATCTATGTATCTATGTATATATATAGAGATCTTGTGGATTGTGGATTATGGATTATAAACAAAAAAGAAAAGAAAACATGACATTAATCATTCCCCATTTTTTTTGATTGATTGTGGAGAGCTACGCATGAAAGAGGGTAAAAAGCTCCATATGAGGGTGGAGAGCTCTAAACATTGGTGGAGATCAATAGAGATCTAGGATTTTGTTTCCATTCCCTTGTGATCTTGGTGCCCTTGCTTTGCAATTTTCTTCAAGGGGAGAATAAGTACCTATGTAAATGTTCTTTTCTTTTCTTTCTAAACATGTATTTCTTGTTCATATATAATAAATTTGGTCAGGTTCAACGATAACTGATTATGATGATTATATGCATATGTGCATGTATGTATGTAAATCAGTTCAGTTTGTGAAATACTTTACATGCATACATACACACTTGCATAGTACTTGTGCCAAATTAAATTAATCATTCATGTCTTGAATTCACACAAGCAAATATCCCTGCATTCAATCAAATTTATTCATTCCAAACTAAGTATGCAGAAATATGTACTTATAGATTATATTATCTCTTGGTGATTGGCTAAAGATCTCATGCATAATATTGTCTAGGTAATGATCAGATGCATTCACATTAAGTCGTAATAGGATCGAGTAGATGATCCATTTATGTTACTTCATACTTGTTTTATTGAACATTTTGTTTAACATAATCAATGCTAGGATTATATAGCGACAACTAGTACTCTTGTTTATTTTGTTTAATCATATACATTTAAGACTATTATTTTTCTTAAAATTAGACTATATATTTATTATCACTAAAACACAATATGGATCTTTGATAGTTATCTTTTTTAATTTCAAGATCTTCATATTTAACATGAAGAGTTTCTACTACTGGACATTGGAATAGCCACAATGTGGAGCCACATAGCTCATGGCTTTTTCCACCAAATTATATTTTTGTCCTTTAAAAATATTATAGGTGAACATTCTTCTGATTTTCCATATATTTAATAATTTTTCACTTTTTATTTGAGGTAATTTTCTATTATGAGATGGAGGCATTTATCATAAGGATAGACATGCCAATTTTGACCATCCCACTTTCTAAGATGATTCCCTTATCTAATTAACGAAACTACTTACAACTGACACCTTAATTTTCTACAACTTGCCTAATCAACACAACTACATTTGGGCCTGAATACCAAAAATTACACCACCATCACAAATTGTCATCATAATTCGACCTTAAATGTTGTAGTTCTGCAAAGGGAACATATATCACAAGGGCACGACAATGAAGTGCAGAGATCACAAGGGCATGACAACAAAATCCTAGATCTCCACCAATCTCCACCAAGGGCATGACAATGAAATGCAAAGATCATAAGGGCACAAAAACAAAATGCAATGATCACAAGGGCAAGACAATGAAATTTCCACCAAAGTTCAGAGCTCTCCACCCTTGTTCAAAGCTCTCCACTCTCTTTCACATGCAGTTCTCCACAATCAAAAAATAGGGAATGATTTATGTCATGTTTTCTTTTTCAAATATCTAAAATCAACTTCACATTGTGTTGTAACTCTATCAAAGGTGTTTGATCATTGATAGCTTTCATTTTAGCATTTCAACATTCAAGTTTTCAAGTTTCCTCTTCATTATATAGTCCTTTCCACCCTAAAAATCACTTTGTTGCTTCATTAAAATCAGGACTTGAACAAAGCCAATGATAAAACAAAGCTCATATTCTAGAATCTAAACAATAAAACAATAAAACTCACTCAACCCATGCTAACTAACTTATCTCAAGATCCTACACAAAAATAATGTAGACTGGGAGAAATGAGCAAGAAATTTTAGAAAAACATATCATAGCAGATATTTTTAGAAAGAAACAAGCTATAACCTAGTTAAATTGGTCTAGTTGCTAATTAGTTGGGTTGATTACAAATTCTTGTAGAATTGTCATCAAATTAGGTACAAAAAAATGAATAATCAGTTGTTCTCAGCTAGCAGGATCAAAAACAATTTTCTAAGGTGATAAAATTAGATATGCATATGTGTGTGTGTGTGTGTGTGTGTGTGTGTGTGTGTGTGTGTGTGTGTGTATGTATCTATATATGTATGTATGTATATATATAGAAAGATCTTGTGGATTGTGGAGATCAATGGAGATCTAGTATTTCGTTGTCGTGGCCTTGTGATCTCTGTATATGTATGTATGTATGTACATACATGCATACATATATATACATACATATGTATATGTATATATGTGTATATGTATGTATGTATGTATGTATGTATATAAATAGAGAGATCTTGGCAGAACAAAAAATAATAAGACTCACTCAATAGGTAGCATGGCCATGAGTATTGTCACAAGCTTTTAAACATAACTATATAAGGAGTGAGTTAAAACATATATACGTTAACCTTACATTAATTATAAACTACAATACAAAGGTTGCACCAGGGTATTACAGTATTGTAATATGATTCGCCCAAGTGGGTGTATGATGATGAAGAGCTGTATTAGGTGAGTAAAGCTCACTAGTGGTTATAAGAATACAACTACATCAAAATAATTAGAAACTAGAACTGCATATTTATTAGAGTGGGTAGCTCAAGGGTTTTGATCCCATGGATACGAGTATGTAGGAAGCCTGGTAGGCAAAGTATGCCTCTAGTGTGAAAATGCCTTGGACATAGTTAGGTAGAACTTAACTATTTTAAGACATTATATGTACCTAGTGTGCCTAGCCTTTGAAAACAGAAGGCTAAACTCTATGTTTCAACATTATCTTGACCAGTCTATTTAGACCCATTGATTATTGTCACAAGATTTTAAACATAACTATATAATGAGTGAGTTAGGATGTAAATAGGTTAACTTTACATTAACTATAAACTACAACATAACTGTTACACTAGGGTATTATAGTATTGTAATTATAAAAAATTGCACGATTCACCTAAGTGGGTGTATGATGGTGAAGAGTTGTATTAGGTGAGTAAAGCTCACTGATGGTTATAGGAATACAACTACATCAAAACAATTAGAAACCAAAACTCATATTTTTTAGAGTGAGTAGTTCAAGGGTCTTGATCTCATAGATATAGGTATGTAGGTAGGAAAAGTATGCCTCTAGTGTGAAGATGCCTTGGACATAGATTGGTAGCCTTGGACATAGCTAGGTAGCACTTAACCATTTATATATGTATGTATGGATGTAACTATTCTCTACTTAACAATGTCATCCACATTTTGTGAGGGAGCGGGGGGGGTTAGTTGACCTTGAATCTTCTACAATACTTCATTTCTATTATTTGCTCTCTCTGAATCAAAGGTATATAACTTTATCACTTGTAATTATAATTCTCAAATAGTACAAACCACAATAGTTTCTTATAATTCTATGGTTCTCTTTGTAAGTTTATAAAATTGAAGTTTAAAAAACAATTGCATTTATGTACATCTTTTTCAAGTTTTATATTTCTCTTTTTCTTGACTCATAGTCCAACAATAATTTTTCAAAATACAAACTGACTAGTTGGAGATTGAGCCAAAAAATTGTAAGAATGATTGTGCCAAAAGAGCTAAAAAACATGATTGGTGTACAATAATCATCTTTTTACACTCTTTTTGGCACACTTGTTCTTACATTTTATGATTTCTGGTGAGAACAAAATTCCAAACTAATCAGGTAGGTGATCCAAAATTAAATGTGATGTCCCCATTTTAGCATATAATTGAAATAGGTATACTAATAATGATATTATATTATAATATCATATATATAACATATTATAATAATAATATAATATAATAAATAATAAGATATATCTTAATATAAAAATACTATATTAGTAAATGTATTACAATATAATAATATATACTTGACGTATTAAAATAATGTTCTTTATGACATTATTATAACTAACCTTATTAATTAATATAATATAATAGTTGATATATTATTAAAATAATAATATATGTTATATTATGCTTATTAATATAATATAATATATTTTATGAAATAACTAAAACTTATTAGTATGAATATATGATTTAACATAATTAAAATGTAACATAACTAAGCTATTAATATAATTAATATTAATGAAAGGACATGACTATTTGAAATATATGTATAAATATAGAATATCGAATACTGGAAGGGATATCATATAGAATACTATCAAACATATACAAATAAGAAAGCAAAATCAATAAATGTCCAAAACGGGACATTACATTAAATCACAATTGGTTGAGGCATGTTTAAATACCTTATTTCACATGTTATTGAATGTTATCTGCTCATGTGCTACTGTTAATGAATGTTAAAGGATGAACTAATGTTAGATGTTAGCTTTGGACATTATGAGATTATTTTATGTATGCTCATAATCATTTTTTACTTCATGTGATAATGAATGAATTCTATATTTTATTAATGAATGAATGAGAGATCTATCTCTTCTTAGGTACTCTTTCTAGGCTATTATACCAGTTATTAAGTGCATTCCCTTTATCTAGATGTTTTAACAAGGGGAAAGGTAAGTCTTTGGGAGCTAAAAGCTTTATAGGTAGTAATTATAGAAACGTCATGAATATTGACATCCTTGGAAATTCCAAACAAATCTTTCGTAAGGAGTTTCCAAATAGAAAGTTTGCTAGGATTCTCTACTTATGAAATTCACTCCCTTGTCCATAGATAATTGATTTTTTGTCTTGTCTTGTGAAAAGACTTGTTGCTTTATTTAATAATAATTATATAAAAAACATAAATTATAATTCTATATTGATTTTTTAATTATTAAATGAAAGTATACCACATAGACAATTCGTACATGTAATCTTTCTTGACCCAAGTGCATTATGAAATCTTCTAGAAATGTTTGACATTGTGACCAAAGAGATTCCTGAATTTACATTTCTCACCCCTAAAATGCCATGACTCGGAGATTAATCAACATATTTCATTATGAATGTGCATTGCAAGTTGACAGAAAGCATCAACTATTTGAAGGAGGAAAGATTATCCAAATTATAAACAACCACCTTATTGAAATTAAGATTATAAGAGCTCAGATATAAAGAACAACATAAAGATAAATTAAGAAAGTTTAGATGTTTTTGATCTTGTACAATGTCAATCAATGTGGATTAAGTGAAAAGGGTGGTCAATATTTTATCCACATTCTGATTGTTGATGTCCATTTAATTTACTAGCTCTGAAAACCGCTTTACCACTCGAAAATAGGAACTCTATTCATTCCCTCATTTTTTCTACCAATTTTAAGCATAGTATAAAACTTTTGACAATATTTCTTTGAATGCTTTGTTAAGATGCATCTAATTTGCCCCCAAAGAATAAACCCCATTAGATAATTTGTTGCCTAATAAGCCAAGACAAAGTTTTGAGAATGTAGGAATAAATGATATTTTCAATGGTGTGGAAAAATTGAGTTGATTTTTATTTGGCTTTGGCTAATACAAAATTTTATTTCAAATCTATGTTTTTTTCCAAATGCCATGATTTCAAATGAGAAAATCTAGCTAAAATATCATATAGAAATCATAGAATATATCTAATTTTGTTAAGGAAAAATTTGTTCAACTCTTTAAAGAGTATCTATATTTAATGATTTGTTTATTTTGCAATGGGGTTTGAAATATGTTTACTTGTTTGTGCCTCTTAATTATAACTATGTTTCCTATGTGCTCAAGAAATATGAGTTTTTGAAATTCCAATTTGACTTCAATTAGATTAAGGAAAATTAGCTAAGATAGTGTATTAACAATGTAGGAACATGTTGGGAAACTTAGTGGACTATGTTTGCCAGTAAATTTAACTGGAATGTTTGGATCTAGTAGACTTGGTATTTTATGCCTATCTTATTAAAGGTTTAAAAAAATTGTAGATAAATAACTTAATTTAAATTTTGTGAGTTTTGAATTGTATTAGCATACTCTCCTTGCAAGGATCCCAAGTATCTACTATTGCTATTAATTTGGTCTAGTTGCTGATTACCTGGGTTGAATACAAATTCATGTAGAACTATCATTAGATTAGGTACAATAAAATGAACAATTGGTTGTTCCCAGCTACCAAGATCAAATACAGTTTTTCAAGGTGATAAAATTACATATGCAAATGCATCACTTGAATGCCAGGCATGTAGTGCATTCCCCAATTTATAATGAATGGTTGGATATAAAGGCTCCATACGCTAACCCAACAATGGAAGCCAAGGATGTAACCATGTATGTATTGGCCTACTCTCCTTGCGAGGATCCCAAGTATATAATGTCATTGTTAATTTGGGTATCACTGTATGATCCAAAATGTAATCAAGTAATGAAGCCGGTAGTAACTTCTCCCATGTCTCTAGAAAACATAGCATAGGTTTAGGGTCCCTTAGCTCCCAGGAATTTGCAATATTTATTCTCATTGCTAGAAGAATAACTTCAGTAAAGAGTTGAGTGTAGGGAGTTGAAGAAGCAATAATTGCTTTTGTGTAAATGTCATAATCATGAGGTACATTCCCTTGTAGAATCCATAACCCAATTAAATAAACATTTATATCAACACAACTAATCAGCAACTAGACCCATTTAACTAGGTTATGGCTTGTTTCTTTTTGAAAATATCTGCTATGATATGTTTTTGTAAAATTTCTTGCAAACTCTACCCATTTTTCTTGGTTTGCATTATTTTTGTGTAGCATCTTGAGGTAAGTCACTCAACACCTTAAAAAAGGTCTCTCTCTATATATACATACATGCATACATACATGTATGTGTGTATATATGTATGTATGCATGTATGTATGTATATATATATATATATATATATATATATATATATATATATATATATATATATATATATATATATATATATATATATATATATGTATGTATGTATGTATGCGCCCTTGTGATCACGGCATTTTGTTGTCATGCCCTTGTGATCTCTACATCTTGTTTTCGTGCCCTTGTGATCTGTGTATATGTATGTATATATGCGTGTATCTTTGTATGTATGTATGTATATACATATGTATATGTATATGTATATATATTTGTCTATGTATATGTATGTATGTATGTATGTGTGTATATAAATAGAGATATCTTGGCACAGTAGAAAAATAATAAAACTCACTCAATAGGTAGCATGGTCATGGATTCAATGGAAACGCCTATTAGTAAGTAGATTCCTCTTTCTCTCTCTCATTTTTCATGTGTTTATTTCACTTGAACTATTATTTCTTAGGGGGAATTTTCTAATATTGAATTCATTTTATGCAAGAGGCAATGAGGACATTCTTGGGTGTACCCGTGTGATGAATTGCTCGTGAGAAATAAGGATGGACTTCCCCTAAGAGTAGTAGGAGGTGATGAGGACATTCTAGGTACTTTAAAGATAAATCCTTTCTTAAAGATTTTAGATGTTGCGGGGGGGTGGGGGTGGGTGTGTGTGGGGAGGAAATGAGCTTCCACCTTCATGTGGTTGGCCCTAATTAGTAGAGGATATTAAACTATTCTCAAAACCAAGTGAAGCTCAATAATAAGCTATGAGTATATGACAACTAATTGTGTGAATCTCTTGTTCTTAGACATTGCACAAGGATGCCATAGTTCAATGTGCAATGTCAATTCATATGCATACAACATCAGGTGGAGCTGAAAAATGCAATAGGTCTTTAATTAGGTATTTTAAGTTATAGACCATCATAAACATTGTTCATGATGATGGTCTATAATTTTAAAAAAATTAATAGACCTATTAAATAAATATAATCATGGTATATTTTATCATCTCTATTTATTGTCCATGCATTTGAATGTAGTTGCACGTGCATTCTCGATTTAGAGTGGCAAAACCTTATTTTGGATGTGATGGAAAATGACATGCACCAGAAGATGGGAAAATGATGTCACTTTTGTAGGTTTGGAATCTTCTTTTGTATTTTAAACATTGATCATTTCTTAAAGATTTTAGATGTTAATAGGAAATTTAGATGTTGGGTGTGGGGTGGTGGGACCAAATGAGGTTCCACCTTCATGTGGTTGGCCTTGATTAGTAGAGAATATTAAACAATTCTTGAAACAAAGTCAAGCTCAATATTAACCTATGATTGCATCATAACTATTCAACATTTGTCGATATTTGTTTAATTAATACAACACATCATCACAATTGTGATGGCTGGCCATCGATCCCACAAAATTTTTGCTACATGCTTGTCTCAATTGCGATGAAGGTTTCCAACGGCTTGCCGTGGGACCCATATCATATCTGTCTCAAAGATGTCACAATTGCAACAATGCCTTTGATAGATTTTTTCCAAAATTCTTATGATGAAAATGAATGGTTTGCTAGAATGGTAGGCAAATTTATGACACCTATAGCCATCTCAATTGCGATTGTAACCCTTGCCATCACAACTTGCAACAACAAAATTCTAACGCCCATCCGATGGGAGCCAATTATGACTGATGTTAGTTGGGTGATGGGTTACTGTCCTAATTTTGATGGCCTACTATTGCAATTCGGGTCCAGATGTAGTAGTGTCTCATTATATAACAACCAAAAAGGCATAAAGTTGACCAATTAAATTTTAGTCACGTGGATCAAGGAAGAGAGAATCTCAACCTCTCACTAAGTTTGAATCAAAACCCTCCAATTTCCATGGGATTCCTTTAGTATGGGTAGCAAATGCTAGGGTATTTGATATATCAAGCATCTGATTTTCTTAGGTAATATTATTTTTTTCTTTGGTATTATTAGGATTGGAGGGGTGAATTCAACACAATTTCTAAAGAACTTTTGGACTTTTTGGATTTGTTTTCTTTCACATCGCTACTTTTTGGCCTACATGATCCTGCACATACTCTTTTGTGCCATTTCAGACATGTGTGTGATTCCTACATAAATCAATGAATATTCCATTCATTCTTGGTAGTTATGTTGTAACTCAACATTCTTTCCTACTCGGTTAACCTTGAATCACTTGGTGATGTATATACTTAGTGTATACAAACTTGGTTAGTATATACTACACTCAATATAACTACTTCATGCTTTCACTTTTGTCTATTATTAACCCTATCAATGTATCATGGTTTGGTAGTAGTATTCATTGACCAATAGCACATCGTTGCAATTGTGATGGCTGGCCGTCAATCCCACAATATTCCTACCACATGCCTATCCCAATTTTGATAGAGTTTTATGATAGCTTGTTGTGGGACCCATAGCATATCTGTCATAAAGACATTGTAATTGTAATGGTGTCTTTGAAATATTTCTATCATAATTCTTATGGTGAAAATGAATTGTTTTCCAAAATGGTAGGCCAATTTATGACACATGTAACCATCTTAATTGCAATGGTAACCCTTGTCATCACAGCTTGCTAAAATAAAAGTTTGATGTTGTCCAATATGAGTCAATTCTGACTGATGTCAGTTGAGTGATGGGTTACTATCATAATTGTGACAACCTTTCAAGGAAATTCATGTCCAACTATAGTAGTCTCTCATTATATAACAACCAAAAAGGCATAAAGTTGACCAATTAAATTTTAATCACATGGATCAAGGAAGAGAGAATCTCAACCTCTCACTAAGTTTGAATAAAAAACCTCCAATTTCCATGGGATTCCTCTAGTATGGGCAACAAAGGCTAGGATGTCTGATATATCAGGTATGCAATTTTCTTAGGTAATATAGTTTTTTCTTTGGTAGTAGGATTGGAGAGACAAATTCAACACAATTTCTAAAGCACTTTTGGACATTTTTGGATTTGTTTTCTTTTTCACATTGCTACTTTTTGGCCTAACATGATCCTACACATACCCTTCTATGCCATTTTAGACATGTGTGTGAGTTCTACACAAATCAGTGAATATTCCATTCATTCTTGGTAGTTACGTTGTAACTTGGCATTCTTTCCTACTCAGTTAACCATGAATCACTTGGTGATATGTATATTTGGTGTATACAAACTTGGTCGGTATATACTACACTTAATATAACTACTTCATGCTTTCACTTTTTCTATTGTTAACCCTATCAATGTCTCATGGTTTGGTAGTAGTACTCACTGACCAATATCTTCTTATCTCATTAACTAGTTTTTGAAACTAATTCACAATATGCATGTTCATAGGAGTAACATAAGTCTCCAAAAAATTGCTTAAAATGTTGTGCCATTAGTACCATTAATGCCTTCCTTAAAACCATCAACTTTTGTCTTGTAAACAATAATATAGACACTCATTACACCTATCAAATTAAGAATGAAATTGTCTCCTTTCCAAATGGAGCCAATATGTTATCAATCCAAATATTTTGATCGGTTATGAATCTAAATCTTTTGTTCAAATGGTACTAAAGTCCTCAAAAAGTTCCAACTTGTCATGCGATAGTCCCATCACCCCAACCTTGAAGAGCTTATCAACCAATGAGTCAACATCTCTAAAAATATGGGAAATTCTAAATTTTTCCACTTGCCCCACTAGTGTATGATTTTTCCAACTATATTTGTTTCAGTTCCAAGTATCCATTTCCCCTTTGAGGATTTTTTTTACAACAATCTATGAATTCCCTTCAAGATGAAGCTTATAGACCCCAATTTTGATACCGATTAAAATTGCATCAACTATTGCCAAAAATTATGTTTTATTATTAGTCTCATCTTCCACCCACTTTTCTCCAATTTCTATGATACTTCCTTTTGCATTCCTTCCAATAATCTGTATTCTAGAGAGGCATGGATTCCCTTTTGAGGTTCCATCAAAATTAATCTTGATCCACCCAAAATTTAGGGGAACTCAACTAGCTTTCATTATTTCCTTCAAATTTAGAAGAGGATAATCACTCTTAGGCCCATTAATAGGCTACACATTCTCAAATTTATTAATAATATAATTAACTTCTTTTATTTTCTCATCATAATCAATGTTTAGAGGAACAGAAAGTTTCTCAACAATATTAGCTCAATGAAATGGAGAATGATTAGTATAGATTGGGAAATTATGATTAGGAGGTGCAACTAATTTTTTTTCATGATTAAAATCAATATATATGCATTATAATAAATAAGGTATTGCACTACATTCTTCAAAGTACATGTTTTAGTATCATGGCTAGGTTCATAATGGAATTAACATAAATTTTTGGGATTTGTACTATATTAAAAGTTAGCACCCACTAATTTGGAAGGTCTATAGACTTTTTAGGGGCTATTTAGTGATCTCATAGATTAAGGATGCATTTACGCTTGAATATTCCCCTTTTTTGAGTTCCTTCCCATTTTTTATTCTTATTTTTTTTCATGCCCAAGATCTTGGAGGATATCCTATTGTGAAAAACCCTTGGGTAAGGGTTGAAGTCTTTCGTTATCCCAAGTAACGAGCGAGGTTATTCCTTACACCTTAGGTAAGGGTAAAATTCATCCCTTACCCTAGGTTCTTTTACTCAAACCTCAAGCTCATTTTAGGGTTTTTTAACTTTTACCATCTAAGTGGATAGTCAACTCTTTTAATTTTGAAAAAAATTGCTATAAAAGGAGGCTTACTCACGTCATTTTATCATCCATTATTCACTTCCATATTTTGTGCAAGCAAGCTACAAATTCTAAGAGAAATCAATATTTTCATGAGCAAGAATACATTCAAGTCACTATTTACAACTAAACTTTCAAGGTGCATTAAGGATTTTAGGAAAATTATGAAAGGATTAGAGAAGTCCCTCATTCCGTGTCATGAATCATGCATTTTCTTTTATAAATATTGTAGACACCTAAATTTGATCATGTAAAATCGTAATCAAATTTAGTCATCTTCTAAAGCATATTTTAATTAAATATTAAATAAATTTAATGCTATCTCCTAATTAATTAAATATAACCCAATTAATAAATTAACATACAACCAATAGTCTAATGTATTAATAAAACCCCCTTCCTCTATTAAATTGAATAAATTCAAAACCCATTTAATTTAATCTCCAAAACTCCTCTCTATTTAATTAATTTAATTAATTAAATTCCTCCACCCACAAACTCATCCTCTAAACCAACAATTACCCAAACTCAACTCATGCACCAATAATTCATCTTTTAATTAAATAATTTATTTATTTAATTAAATCTCATGCATCAATAATTCCTCTTTTAATTAAACAATTCATTTATTTAATAAAATTCCATGCATCAAATATTCCTCTTTTAATTAAATAATTCATTTATTTAATTAAATCTCATGCACCAATAATTCCTCTTTTAATTAAATAATTCATGTATTTAATTAAACTCCATGCACCAATAATTCCTCTTTTAGTTAAATTATTTATTTATTTATTTATTTATTTATTTATTTAAACTCACCCACCAACCTTTCTCTAACAAATCCATCTACCTCACACATCATCTAGTTAACTGATCCACCTCACGCACCTTAATTGAAACACATCACCTCTTCTTCCACATCTAAAATCCCTCTCCATATCACTTGCACAAATTAAGGCATGATTTATTCCCTCTAACTCAAGCCCAAGTCCACTCTCATTCTACATCTCCATCATCCACCTCTAAACATAGAATTCCACCTATCTCAGTCAACCGAAGCCTATCTCATAGCTCGTTCAGTTAACTATCCACTAGGAATTCTTATCTCCTCCTCATTCTCCTCATCGATCATCTGCCTTTTGAGTAGAATTATTATAATATTTTGAGAGATAATTACTTTCAAAGCACTATTTTGTGATATTTATATTTCCATGCATCCATCTTTTACCAATTTGTTCTTCAGAAAGTCTTTATGTGAGATCCCATGTTACTATAGTGTTGTCCTTAGAATTCTTGGTTGTTATTGAATCTAGGTGCTAGGTGTAGACACCTAAAAACCTTTAGAAAATAAAGTATTTTTATTTTCTGAAAAAATCATGATGACATCATCATTTATTAATTAATTAATTATTTAATTAATTTATTTATTTTTATGCCATTAAATCTCTTTATCTTAATTAAAAATATTTAAGTAAGGAATCCCTCCCAAAAATGTTTAAATCTTATTTAAACATTATTTCCTTATTTATTAATTATTTAATTAATATATTGACCAAAAAACCCAAAATAAATTAAAAAATTATTTTTTGCCCAAAACTTAGCCAATTTCCTTAAGACCACTAACCTCTTCCAAAATCTTCTAATCCTTCTTTAATTTTGATTAAAGGCTAATCCCATCATTTCCTACCCCTAATCCCAACTCAAAATATTTAATTAAGATTAAATATTAATCCTCATGTTTATTAAAAAAGTTTTAATAAATATCTCCTCAACCCAAACCCTTTAAATAAATAAAACTTTATTTATTTCCTAAAAATCTAATTTATCCTCATCCTAAGAAGTTCTAGACTCTTCTAGAAAGTCTTCATCCTCATCCTAGGAAGTTCTAGACTATTCTAGAATGTCTTTATCCTCATCCAAAGTCTAGACTCTTCTAGAAGATGTCTTTAAACCTAATCCTAATCCCCTCCTAACCTTGTCACATTCCCTAAAAATGGGTTAAGACTTACTAACCCAAGCCAAAGTTAACAAATATCTCCTCTTTCACCCACCCTCATTAAATGCCATCCACTTGCCTATCCCTAAGCTAATCCTAAACCATCCTAATCCATCCTCTAATCATTTGCACAATCCTAAGCAAGCTTAAAACCCTCCTAATCAAGCCCAAGTCGAAATTCCTCTCATCTCCTTCAAAATATCCCAACCATAAAACTTTATGAAGCCCACTAGGCCATAAATGACTCTTCCAAGCCCTTTTATTGCTCTTACAAGCCATTATGAGGGTCTTTATGAAGATTTTATCCCTTGAGCCTCCTTTGTTGACTCATCCTTCCCCTTTCCTCCATCCTCTCACCCTGTGACATGTGTCACTCCCTGATTGGTTGTAAGGAAGCACAATCCATGTGCTCTCCTCTCATGCAATCTGAGCCCTCCATGAGCTTTTTCCCATCTTTGCATCCTAGCCCTTGATCCCTCAAACCCTTTGCCTATTTAAAGAATCCTCTCCCAAGCCATTTTAACACAATCCATGAAGTAAAGTCATAATGCCATTTTGAGAAGCCATTTTACATCAAAATCATACACTCACACCCAAATTCCAACTCCATTTGAAGCCCTTTTTGAAGCATAAAGCTTGAGCATACATCCTATCTATTTAGACAAAGCTACTCAACAAGAGAGCTTCTCATTGAGAGAGCCCATTAATGGCTCATATTCTCAATTGAGAGTTCATCTTAGTCTATCTTGAAGTTTATGAATTTTGTTTAGGTTGTAGAAGCTTTATTTAAATTTGGTTTCTATTAGCATACTAACATTGCTCATATACATTTTGGCACGCCCGGTGGGACCCTGCATGGGTCATCTTCATTAGTTTTTTTAGTCAAGTTTTGTATGTCATTTGCTGATTTTGGCTAATTTTGCTTGTTTTTGTGATTGGTAGGATTGTATAAATTAGTTTTGTAGGTCCACATGATCATGGAAAAGACAAAGGAACTCATAATCTATCTCATAGTGTTTGCAGATTTTTCAAGCTTATAGGTGGACAAAGAACTTGGAATTCTTCTTCCTCTTCTTGTCTATATTCTTCTTATTCCATCTACTTCTTCTTCTTCTTCTTGTGGGAGATCTTGGCCATTTTTTTTAAGGAAGCAAAATCATACACACTTCTTTTTAGTGCTTAAAATGAACTCCCAAATCATACTTAAATCCATTAAAAAATTAAAAATTTGCAAAAAAGAAAAAATCTTTTAACAAGTGAAACTAAACCAATCCAATCATTTTCATCCTTGCAACATCAAGGTTTTAGATGCATTCATGCAAAGTTAGGAACACTTCATTTTTGGGAATTTAAAAAGAACTTCAAGTTTCCATTTCAAAAGGTTCAAAATCAACATTAAGTGCACACTAAAATCTAAATCAAACTCAAAGCATCAATCAAGGATAAAATGAACCTCATTTGCAAATATTTTAAAGTTCTTTTAAAAAATCTCATGAAAACTAAGAGTCCTAAATGGTTGCCAAAAATTGTCCTAAAAGCTTTGTTATTTGTTCCAAACAAATGTCTTGTTGCAAAATCTTGAATGTTTCTTAGGTTTTTCATGCATCAAAACAATCTAGGAATATCATTTTTGGGCTTAAAATATGCAAACTAGAACACAAAATCTTGAATGAAAACCAAAGTCCAAAGAGTCATTTTCATGAGTCCAAAACAATCTTGAATGATCTAAGGTTAAAACAAAGCACTTCAAAGTTCTTAAAACAACACACAAAATCTTAATCTTGAATGCTCAAAGGAAAAAACTTGAATGTTTAATCACTTGTCTTTGAATGCATGTTGCTAAACACACTCTTGAATGCCATGGATTAAAATCAAATTTTCTTTGAATGCATGATTAAAACAACAAATCCAATCTTGAATGCCAAGGATCAATTAACCATTGCAATATCAAACACTTCATTTGGAGCTTCTAAAATTGAACAAAACAAATCTCTTTTCCACATGCAATCTAAGTAAAGTTTGATTTTTGGACATTTAAGAAACTTTGTTAAGTTAAATACAAATTTGCAAAAATCAATTTGAGTAGTTCCTTGGACTCACCTCTTTTCTAATCACCCATCAATTCAACCATTGGTTGCAATCTCAGCGCCATTTATGAGGATGGGTCTACTTGAAAAAGGTGTTAAATGTTCCACAATCTAACTCACTCACTTGGTCTTTGAACATTTTCTTTAACTTTATCAAAATTCTTAAATGATCAAAACTCTAGATTAAATCGATCAGACTTCAAGTTTGGGCAATAAAATTGAACAACTATTGACGTGGAGGGCCTCCGGGTGCGCGCTTGAAAAATTGAGTCTCACACATCTTTTCTTTGGGCTTTAAAACAAAATCACACCAACTCTTGAATGCTTTAAAAGGAAATTAATCGATACTTGACGTGGAGGGCCTCCAGGCGCGCGGGTTTACTTTTTTGTTGACCCTAACTCTTCTTCTTGTATTCATTCTTCGCTCGATTTTGTTTTGTTGGCGCTTCAAGTTGGAATTGAACATTGTCACTTAAACATGAGTGCTTGCAAAGTCTAGATCAGCACACATAAGAATCAGTTGGTAAAAGAACAAGCATGTTTTTTAGCCCAAGGTCATCCAAGTCTTCTCTCCCCTTGTCATCTTTCGAAGCCATCTTGGGTGCATAAGATTAGGATCCAAAACCTTGTTTCTTTTTAGGAGGCCTGCTTGGAGATTTCATCACCCCTTGGGACGACCTCAACTCTAGCGTTCCGATGAAGTATAAAGATCGGGAGGTGAATCCAAAGACACCTCTCTTGGAATCAAGATTTTTGTCACTCGGGCTAAGCCTCAAGGAACTTTATACCCTTGAGAAGTGAAAGAGGAGAAGTGGGTTACCACTCCTCTCGGCTGTGTGACATATTTTTGGTTTCATCTATAGATTTGGGCCTCGCGTACCTTTGGGTATATCGAGGAGTCCCTAGCTAAACCAATTGTCAGCCTTGTAGACAACCATCTAGGATGTTAATGTGTTTGAAGTGACTGATCAAAACATTTGTAGAACACACACACTCCTTGGCGCCAGTATCACATTCTGGGAATCAAAACTTCTATCTGGTTGTTTCTATCTATTGCTTGGTCTTTTACTTATTGAATGCATGTTTTCCAAACTTGGTCAATCCTAGCTTAGGGCACACTTAGCATAGTCACTGCCTATCCCAAAAGTTGAACAAGTTGAAGCAAAATAACCGAGGTATCTCAAAGCCAAGCAGATTCAAGAATTGATGTCAGAGCAACCCAAACCCAAACAGAAGTTCCACAAAGTTAAACTCAAACCATCTCAGGCATACCAAGAACTTTTAGCCAAGAGAAGGGAACTAACACCAAGTCCTCGAATTGTCAAACTCCACAAAGTAGAGGAAAAAGCTACTGACAAAGCACTTCAAGAGGCCTGGTTAGAGTGCACCATCAAATTTAGCCAAAATCTAGGAGTTAATCCTGCTTATGCCTTACCAACTAGGCATGATTTCTATGATTAGACCCCCTTGTTTCTCCACATCTTCTTGGATAAGCTTCACTTTAGAGTCATCTTTGTAGAAAAGCCAGCCATTTTAGGTTATCCCCTTAAGCATTATTAGCTCATTCATCTCATTTAGAACCAAACCATCTAGCCAGCAATCAAAACCTCACATCCAAGCTTTCAAAATTGTTGTCACTTTTGCCAAAAGTTTGCCACTCCTAAAATCTTCCAAATCCATCAATCTCACCAAGGTTATCCCTTTGACAGAGCTTTGTCTAGGGTAATCCAGCTTTGTCACTTGTTATCCCTCATCACCTTGAGCTAAAGGTTGGGATCCACAAGTGGTCAATCTCGTGTTCTTCCTAAAGGATCATCAGTCTATCCTTAAGTTGACACAATCACCACCAAGCTTGCACATAGGAAAGTAGACCTTTTGTGCTTTGGCAACATATCTTTGAAGTTAGAATCTCCAACCCAATCCTCCTTAGGTTTTTTCATATAGCTTTGCCTTAACCTAGGAAATCATTTGCATAGAGAAGCCTTCCCCCTTTTGCATCCATCAGCATTATTGCATCTCATCCCTAGGAGCATTTTTCATGCCACCCATCACTCGCTTAGATTAGAAGAAAGAAACAATGGAGCCTTATCATTTGGATTGAACAGCCTCACCCCCCTTGAGCACTAAGCCATCCTTCAGCCCAAAGAAAGCTATGCCATCATCTACTGACATTGAAGCTTTCATGAACCAACCAGGAAATGTAGTATTGGTAAATGCCATTATAGACAAGAACAAAGAGACAATCATAGCTAATTTTTGAAGGGACAATGTAGGAACCTTTGACTTTGGAAGACCCCCTCCATTATCAAATCCATCTCACCCGTTGTTTGGGCAGCTGCCACTAGCCATAGGCTCTTATGATCCAAATTATCCTCAATATATGCCAAAAGAAGAGCCTCCAGCCAATCCATATGATCCAACAGACCCAAACATACCATCATCCACCCAAGTTGAAATCTCCATGCCGCAAGCCAACCCAGCCACCACCACTCCATCCTTGGTTCATACCTCACCTCACCGTTCACCCCCTTCACTATTGCTGTTGTTGATCCCCAACCCAGCCTTCCAAATCCACCCATCTCCCAAATCAGTGCTAGCATCTTTGGCCAACCTCAACAATATACAACAGGGATGCCACCCATGGGGCCAAGTAATCAACCTTTCATCACCCCCAACTTGTTCACTACAGCCCAAAGCACAATCCCATCATTTCCATTAGGTCTTGGGAGCTCAGTACCATCAGCCACAAATCCACAAGCTACTACCCTCACTCCATAAAGCTATCAAACCCCACAAGCTACTACCAATTTTATACCAAACTCTACCAAGCTTTCAAATCCAGCCACCAAGCTATCAAACCCTAGCAGTTCCATTCCCAAGCTTTCAATTCCCACCACCTCCACCACCAACTAATCCATTACCTCCCATTACCAACTACTTTTCAATGCCACTTCTAGGAGGTAATCCACCAATCTAGCCAACCACCAATTATTTGCAAGTACCATCCCAAATGGGGGCACAGCCCACATACCTTGGTCAAACCCCACAAGCCCCCCGATCCTTTCCCCAAGCTTCACAGCCATCTTATACCTTACCTCCACAAAGCCATTCATTTATCCCATAGCCAACTTATGTTCCTCAATCCCAACCTCAAATCCCATATCAACAGCAAGCCTCACAGCACATGCAGCAATATGCGCCACCTCCCCCTCAACAACCCATCATCCACCATGCAGTTGCCCAAACAATGTACAATCCCTATCAGCAAATCCCTCACAGCCATCCGTATTCAGTGGCCCCATCTAGCGCATACCTACCTCAAGGCACTCCTACATTGGGGGCACCCCAGCCATCACCTATCAATTCATAATGGGAGCAAATGAAGATAGCTCTAAAAGCCATCCAAGAAGGGAATGATCCGAAGACATTCAAGTTTGAGAATGTGTGTCCTTACCCATTTGATAGAGCCATTACCATGACACCATTTCCCAAACACTTTGAGGTACCCAAATTTGACAAATTCAGAGGAAAAGGAGACCATGTCACACATATCAAAGAATTTTACACGCACTGCCAGGACGTAGCATACAATGATGTCTTCCTCTTGCGCCTTTTTCCCAAAAGCTTGGCTGGACCAGCTCTTGAATGGTTTTATAGAATCCCCTATGGCACAATTAAAAACTTTGCTGAATTATTTGAGGCATTCATAGCCCAATATGCCCGTCTTGTTGAAACAGAGCTATCAATAGTTGACCTTGTCCACACTAAGCAAAAAGGTGGAGAAAGCCTTGCTGAATACCTGCAAAGATGGCAAACCCTTACCACCCTCATATCCTGCACCTTGCTAGAGCACCATGTGGTGAAAAATTTTATTGATAATGCCCATCCTAGCTTGGCTCACCACATGACCATGAACTATTTGCAAACCTACAAAGATATCAAAGAGAAAGGAATGATCCTTGAGCAAGGACTCATTAAAGATGGTGTGGTCAAGATTTACAAGGAAGCCAACCAAAATCAATCACATTCCAATGACAAGTCTAGGTATTGGAACAAAAACAAGCACATTGCAACAGATGGCGTCACTAACACTAGACATGTGAATTTTGTTGGTCCTTCTCAAAACCTGTCCAACCCACCATATCAACCAAACAATCAACAAGCTATCAATTACCAACAGCATAATCACCAAAGCTATCAAAACCACAATCCAAGACCCAACTTTCAAGGGTCTAGAAATCAAGCTAATGCCATCAATGTAGCTGTAGGACAAAAGCCCAGATTCCAACCTGCACCTAGAAATTATACACCCCTTGGTGAACCTTTGGATGTCATTTTTGAGAAATTAGTCAAGGAAAATCTCGTCAAATTTCCTCCTACCCAGCAAATCGACCCAAGCCAATCTAAAGCTGCATGGTACAAAGATAATGAGTACTGCAAATTTCATAGGGTAAAAGGTCACACTACCCTCAGATGCATGAAACTGAAAGACTATGTGCAAGACCTCATTGATCGAAAGGAAATCAATGTTGGTGCCCAAACCTCTCCCAATGCAGGCTTACAAATCTATCAAAATGCTTTTCCTCCACACCACAACCAAAATCCTAGAAAAGCACCTATCCAAACCAACAACAACAACACCAACAACCGTCAGCCAAACCAACAGCATGGGAAGAACAATGACCACACTTCATCCTATATATACTATGGTAGCCTTATAGGTTGTATATCCAAGAAAGAGGCTTCTGTCAATGTTATCAATATCCAAGGACCAAACAACGAGTGTGCAGTCACCACTTGAAGAGCATGATTTAACATCGCAGTCCCACCCGTTCCACCAACACCATCAGCTCCATAAAAAAGCCAGTACAATATCTTGGAACACCTTGGGAACATGCCAGCCCAAATCTCCATTTTAGACCTTCTTCGCACTAGTCCTGTGTACAAGAACATCCTTGACAGTGCTCTCATAGAATCTCATGTCCCTTCAGATATCAATGCTACTGATTTTCATAATCTTGTTGGACACCTATCCTCCTCATGTGCCCTATCTTTCAAACTCACCGACATACCCGTGGTCGAGCCAGATCACACCCTTCCGCTTCGCATAGCCATCATGGTATCCAATTTTGCCGTGAAAAGAGTAATGATAGATAATGGATCAGCCTTGAATATTTGCATCCTAAAATTCATAAAACAAGCTGGGTATACTGAGGCAGATATCATTAGTGAGGTTATCACCATCAAAGCTTATGACAACTTGAAAAGAACCACAGAAGGAACTATTTTGTTGCCAATCAAGGTTGGGCCAGTCATCCAAGAAACACTCTGCCATGTTATCGATCTAACCTACCATTCAACATCCTCCTCGGTCGCCCATGGATTCATGCCATGAAAGCCGTTCCATCCACTTACCATCAGTGCGTCAAATTTTTGCATCAAGGCACTGAGGTAACCATCCATGCCGATCTAGAACCCTTTGCTTACTGCAATGCGGTTGAAGCCTCATATACAAACCATTGCCCTGGAATTGATATCGACACATCCATCACCAGCTCATCCCACACTTGTAATGACCCAGAAACCATCCTCGCCTCTACCCTGTCTACCATGAAGATCAATAACAAGGGCTGTGGAGAGTATAGTCTTTCAAATGTATTTATTGTCGGGGTGCTCCCACTTGATCCACATGCCCATGGACGACCGACATATCACAAAGCTAAGGAGATTCCACCTCCTCGATACAAACAGTTTGGCCTAACAACCTTTATATCCTCAAAAATCCCTTTTCATGAGGAGCTCACTCTAGATATCAACAATTGGTTACATAAGGATGTACCTCAAAGGAATCAGGCATGCCTTGATCACTTCAGCCAAAAGTATCCCAAGAACATAAGCTCATCATTGACAAATGGAACTATCAAGGTGGTGGTCTAGGACCAGAAGAAAGAGGCATGCAGTGTCCCATCGACGCACACAAGTGGGAATCGAAGTCAGGTCTTGGCTTTGGCATACCCATAACTGAGGGCACCAATACGAATGATCACACTTTTTTGAACATTCACCGTGACCTTGTTGAAATTGAAGACATTCCTGAAGAAGTTGAAAAGAGAGCCTACGACGATATCCTAGACCAAATCTCCCTCGGAGACTCTGTTCTCCAAGAACTATCCATCCACCTCATTGACCTACCACTCACCCATCCACAACTCATATATTGGGACCAACCAAGCATCATACACATTGATGAGTTCACATCAGAGGAAGCACTTCTAAGATTCATGGGAGCCGAAACACCTCACAAGAAAAAAAAAAAAGCTAGATTTTGCCTATATCTACAAGCTAGATCCCAAGGGGTATTTTGGAGAAAATCCCCAACCTAGTTTCGATACACCCAAAACTGGAACTAAGGTGAATCCAAGACTAGCTAAGGTAGCGAAGAGAACCCCTCAGCAAGAAAATCTAGAGCCACAAGAAGAACATGAGGATTTAGCATTGCCTCCTCAAGATAATCGACCAGAGGTGTCTTCTATTCTAATTGAGGATACTCGAGAAGTCAACGGTTCTTTAGAGATCCCCAGACTTGTTCACATTGCTGCATCCCTATCACAAGACCAAGCTTATCTCCTCTTTGAAGTCTTAAGAGAAAACATTGGCCGATTTGCATGGTCATATCAAGACATGCCAGGGCTTGATCCAAAGCTTGTAGTTCATCATCTTGCAGTCGATCCAAAGATCAAGCCCGTTAGACAAAAGCTTAGAAAAATGCACCCCAAGGTGGCATTATTGGTCAAAGCTGAATTAGAAAGAATGTTAGCTGCTAAGGTTATCCGACCTATTGACTATTCATAGTGGATCTCCAACATGGTCCCTATCACTAAGCCTTCTGGTAACATCAGAATCTGCACTGATTTCAGAGATCTTAACAAAGCTTGTCCAAAAGATGATTTTCCCTTGCCCAAGATAGATATGATTGTAGATCTTACAGCTGGAAATGAAATTTTGTCCCTCGTGGATGGATTTTTTGGGTATAATCAAATCAAGATTGCAAAAGAGGATCAGCATAAGACAGCATTCACTACCCCTTGGGGAACCTTTTGCTACAACATGATGCCTTTTGGCCTAAAGAATGATGGGGCTACCTATCAAAGAGCTATGACAGCCATTTTTCATGATCTCATCCATAGTATTTTGGAGGATTATGTGGATGATATCTTGGTCAAGTCTCATACCTTCATGGATCATCTTGCTGACCTGGAGAAAGTCTTTGATAGGTTAGCAAAATATCATCTCATGCTGAATCCCAAGAAATGTGTCTTTGGGGTCACATCTGGCAAGCTTCTAGGCTTCATAGTTTCTAAATGAGGTATAGAGATCAACCCCAAGAAGGTCAAGGCTATCTTATACATGCCTCCTCCCCAGACACTACGACAGCTTCGCTCTCTTCAAGGAAAGCTCCAATCTGTTTGGCGCTTCATCTCCCAGCTTGCAGATAAGTGTACACCATTTTCACATTTACTGAAGAAGGATGAGAACTTCAAGTGGGATCCTTTATGTTAGCACAGCTTTGACCATCTCAAGCAGTATCTCATCAATCCCCCTATCTTGGTTCCACCAGTTCCTGGTCGTCCCCTGATTTTGTACATATCAGCAACACCTACTGCTCTAGGGGCACTTCTAGCACAGCTTGATGACTACAGCAGAGAAAGAGCCATCTACTACATCAGTAGAACCCTAGTTGGTTATGAACTCAATTGCACTCCTATGGAAAAAGCTTTTTTGGTAGTTGTTTTCTCAACTCAAAAGCTTCGCCACTACATGCTAAGTCATACCATCCAACTAGTCTCCAAGATTGACCCTCTCAAGTATATGCTCTCCAGAACAACACTTACAGGCTGTTTGGCCAAATGGGTTATGCTCCTTAGCGAATTTGACATCCAATATGTGGATAGAAAGGCAATTAAAGGGCAAGCTATAGCAGATCACCTAGCTAATGCACCTCTAGTAGATGCATATCCTTTGCTCACCGAATTTCCAAATGAGCATATATGTCTAATTGAAGAACAACCCCCGTGGAAACTTTATTTTGATGGCTCATACACATTTCATGGATCAGGGGCAGGAATATTTTTTGTCACACCTCAAGGAGATTACATTCCAAAAGCCTTCAAGCTACAATTCCCTGGTACCAACAATATAGTAGAATATGAGGCTCTCATAGCAGGATTAAAGATAGCAGTCGAATGGAACATCACTGAGCTACAATTCTTTGGTGATTCTCAGCTCATCATCAAGCAAGCCCTAAATGAATATCAAACCAAAGATGAAAAGCTATTACCCTACAAAGAACTAGTTGATCAGCTGACCCATCATTTTACAAAGCTTCAGTTTACACAAGTGCCTTGAATACAGAACAAAGCAGCAGATGCTATGGCTACTATAGGCTCGCTCTTGGAAATTTCCCAAGTAGCTACACAGTATGAGTTTTTAGTGGAGCAACTCCTCACACCTACCTATGCGAATGAGGATTCAAACTGTGTTTGTATCTTGGTTGGTCCCCAATCCCCTTGGTACCATGAGATTCACGCTTGCCTTAACGATGGTATCATATCCCCTCACCTCACACATACCCAACGCCAAAACCTCATCCGAAAATCATCCCGCTATGTTATCATAGCCAATACCCTATATTGTCCAGGTTATCATGATACTCTCTCTCGATGTTTAGACCAAAACGAGGCCGCGATGTTGTTAAAGGAAGTACACTCTAGACTTTGTGGTGCCCACATGAGTGGTATTGTCCTAGCATGACAAATCCTTAGAGCAGGCTACTATTGGCCTACCATTGAAGAAGACTCCTGTGACTTTGTCAGAAAGTGTCTCCCATGTCAGTAGCATGCAAATCTTGTGCGCGCTCCAGCACAGGATCTACAGCCTATTGCACCACCTTGGCCTTTCGCTTGTTGGGGCCTTGATCTAGTTGGAACTATCACACCCCTCTCATCTGATGGACATAAATGGATAATAACAGCTACAGACTATTTCACTAAATGGGTGGAAGCAGTCCCCCTAGTCTCAGCTACAGGAGTTCAGGTCTCCAAGTTCATCTTGTACCACATTGTTTGCCGCTTCGGCATCCCATCCACCATCTTCACTGACCATGGAGGTAACTTTGAAAATCTCAACATGGAAGAATTATGCACTTCCCTCTGCATCCATCACCACTTTTCTAGCCCATATTTCCCACAAGGTAACGGCCAGGTAGAGGCAACTAACAAAACCCTCCTCAAAATCCTAAAGAAAGTTGTCAATGATTCCGGTTGTAATTGGCACCTACAAATAAATCCAGCCCTATGGGCCTATCAAACTTCCTTCCGTACATCCACAGGCACAACTCCATACTCCCTAGTCTATGGTGCCAAAGCGGTACTACCTATAGAGGTTGAACTTCCCTCCTTGCGCATATCTTTGCAAGGACAAATATCAGATGAAGAATACAAAGTAGCTCGGCTCACCCAGCTAGATCTCTTAGACGAGAAGCGACAACAAGCCTATGATCATCTCACAGTCTATCAGACTTGTCTCAAAAAGAATTTCAACAAGAAGGTGCTTCCACGACACTTTCAGCCAGGTGACATGGTCCTCAAAGAAAACATGAAAGTCCAAGCAGATCGAGAAAAGAAAGGCAAGTTTGAACCTACATGGCTTGGTCCTTATGTTGTCACTGCTTCCTTTGGCTCCGGAGCCTATCAGCTATCTACACCGGAAGGAGAACTCTTGAATGATCCTACTAACATCATTCATCTCAAGAAGTTCTATGCTTGAAGATCCTTGGTATACCTAGCTTTTCAAAAATACAAAAAAAAAAAACAATAGTAAAGAGAAATAAGCATCCAATGGTGAAAACTTGGCAATTCAAGCACCTTGGATAGGTACCTTGGTGAAAACCTGGTAATTCAGGCACCTTGTGTACTAAGACTAATCCATTATCTATCACTATCCTATCCCTCGTCCATTCACCCACTATCCCATAAAATACCTGCTTGTTCCCTTGGTGTTCCAACCAAATATCCAAAATCTAATGGAGCTTGTAAATACCTCCTATACAGCTTGTAAAATCTTGTACCTCAGCTTGTAAAATCTTGTACCAAAGCTTGTATTATGCCTTGTAAATCTTGTACCATACCTTGTATATCTGAATCTTGTCCAAAGTTTGTACCATATTCTAGCCTGTAAATAATCTTGTATCCTAGCTTGTATACTATCACGTGCACACACAAAAACCCATTTTCACTTAAGCTTTTCGCAAACCATCTACCTATCCACCTATCACCTATTATAGACATCCCATCCTTCACAAACATTTCCATCTCACAAAAACCAAAACATGAACAAACTTGTACATTTGTAACATATCTTGGTCCATCAGCTTGTACATCCTCTTTAGCTTAGTACCATTGTATCTATCCAGATTTTGTGTCAGTTCCTCCTTGATCAACATCTTACACACATCGCACAACCCTTGGTTAGCTATTCCAATGCATCCTTTAGCTAGATCTCCTGTCACCAAAGTGTTATCTTTCTTAGTTCAGCTTGCCAGATGCATCACTCATCCAAATCCACCAGCTTAGGTGCTCTTCGATAGGTCCTTGCAGGATATAGCTTTCCTCATATCTAATCTTGGTCCATTAGTACCTCATCCTACCCATCTCGTTGGCAAACGGTTCTCTTTTGGATTTTCACTTTCTTTTGATTTGGACTCTTCCCTGTTGGGTCTTGAAATATCTTTTCCAAGCAATCTCCTTGTTCCCTCCTCAAGGTTGTCACGATCTTCTATATCATGGTATATTGCGAATGGGGCAATCTGAGCGTAAGGTCTTGATCAGGTCTTTTGTTTTTTTTTCTTTTCTGCTTGTGGGTTACCTAGTGTCGGTTCCACTCTAATTCTTTCGAGATTCATGTGTGATGCTGGGGCAATCCTTGTGTGTTTGTTTTGAGTCAGTTCGTCAGTCCTTTGGATAGTTGGTGAAAAGGCCTTGATGTTCTTGGTAACCTTAGCAATTAACCAACAGTCCTATAGCAAATCTAGTGCTCAACTACCTGGTGGTACTTCTCTTTGAAGTATCCCCCCGCTCAAAAAGCTTCAATGGTTTTCCTTCATCTCCATTATCCCCCATCCATATCCAACATCTGGCTCTCCTACCCCAGCTTGTGCAACCGTATCTCTCAGAATCAATCATCACCTTTAGCTTTAGGGATCCACAATCCTAGTCTTAGGGATCCACCAATCCAAATCAATCCACCAAGCCTCATCTTTCGAGATCCACAATCCTAGTCCTAGGGATCTCCGAAACCCATCTTCCACCAATCTGACTCTTTGAAATCCTATTGCATTAGCTTTTTAATCCCCTCATCCATCTTCCCATCCTGGATTCTTTTTATAGCGCTCCGCTCCTTCATCCTCTGCAATCCCTGAGATCTTAAGCTTGCTTCCTCTTGTGCCTCTAATTCTCCCTTTATCATTCTCCCGTAGTGAGAGTTTGAGCTAACTAAACCTCTTCTCTTAAGCTAATCTAAGTCTTCTTGCTCATCTCGAATTCTTGTACTTTTCAAGAAGCCATCGAGCCTCGCTTTCTCTCCCCGCCGCCTTCTTGAGGGGGCATCTCACAGTCCATTCTCTCCTCTTCTGCTCTAGCCTTGGGCATCTTATTTTCTTATCTTTGATGCCATGCCACTTGCGGCATCACATCAAAGAGGGGCAAAATGTACACACCTAAAAACCTTTAGAAAATAAAGTATTTTATTTTCTGAAAAAATTTTGATGACATCATCATTTATTAATTAATTATTTATTTAATTAATAATTTATTTTTATGCCATTAAATCTCTTTATCTTAATTAAAAATATTTAATTAAGGAATCCCTCCCAAAAATGTTTAAATCTTATTTAAACATTATTTCCTTATTTATTAATTATTTAATTAATAAATTGACCAAAAAACTCAAAATAAATTAAAAAATTTATTTTTTGCCCAAAACTTAGCCAATTTCCTTAAGACCACTAACCTCTTCCAAAATCTTCTAATCCTTCTTTAATTTTGATTAAAGGCTAATCCCATCATTTCCTACCCCTAATCCCAACTCAAAATATCTAATTAAGATTAAATATTAATCCTCGTGTTTATTAAAAAAAGTTTTAATAAATATCTCCTCAACTCAAACCCTTGAAATAAATAAAACTTTATTTATTTCTTAAAAATCTAATTTATCCTCATCCTAAGAAGTTCTAGACTCTTCTAGAAAGTCTTCATCCTCATCCTAGGAAGTTCTAGACTATTCTAGAAAGTCTTTATCCTCATCCAAAGTCTAGACTCTTCTAGAAGATGTCTTTAAACCTAATCATAATCCCCTCCTAACCTTGTCACATTCCCTAAAAATGGATTAAAACTTACTAACCCAAGCCAAAGTTAACAAATATCTCCTCTTTCACCCACCCTCATTAAATGCCATCCACTTGCCTATCCCTAAGCTAATCCTAAACCATCCTAATCCATCCTCTAATCATTTGCACAATCCTAAGCAAACTTAGAACCCTCCTAATCAAGCCCAAGTCAAAATTCCTCTCATCTCCTTCAAAATATCCCAACCATAAAACTTTATGAAGCCCACTAGGCCATAAATGACTCTTCCAAGCCCTTTTATTGCTCTTACAAGCCATTATGAGGGTCTTTATGAAGATTTTATCCCTTGAGCCTCCTTTGTTGACTCATCCTTCCCCTTTCCTCCATCCTCTCACCTTGTGACATGTGTCACTCCCTGATTGGCTGTAAGGAAGCACAATCCATGTGCTCTCCTCTCATGCAATCTGAGCCCTCCATGAGCTTTTTCCCATCCTTGCATCCTAGCCCTTGATCCCTCAAACCCTTTTCCTATTTAAGGAATCCTCTCCCAAGCCATTTTAACACAATCCATGAAGTAAAGTCATAATGCCATTTTGAGAAGCCATTTTACATCAAAACCATACACTCACACCCAAATTCCAACTCCATTTGAAGCCCTTTTTGAAGCATAAAGCTTGAGCATACATCCTATCTATTTAGACAAAGCTACTCAACAAGAAAGCTTCTCATTGAGAGAGCCCATTAATGGCTCATATTCTCAATTGAGAGTTCATCTTAGTCTATCTTGAAGTTTATGAATTTTGTTTAGGTTGTAGAAGCTTTATTTAAATTTGGTTTCTATTAGCATACTAACATTGCTCATATACACTAGGTGCTACTGATAAGTCCTTACATGATACATCTTTCCTCTTGTTAGACTTGGGTCTATTAGTATCAAGTCTTATCAATCTCTTTAGCACATAGTTTATTCTTTGTCAATTTACTCTTAGCACATAGTTTATTCTTTGTCAAATTACTCTTTCTTTCGATGTTGGATTTCAATTTTGGTTCTTGATTATCTTTTCTACGCAATATGGTTATCCCCTCATCAAGGTTGCAATGATCATTCATGTCATGGTGTATTGTGAATGGGGCAATTAAAGCATAAAGTCTTGATCAATATTTCATTGGTCCCATCATATATAGCCTAGTCTTATGTCAGTCCACTCCGATTAGGTCCTTTAGCTCTCACCACTCCACATAGAAAAAAGTCCTTATGCATAATCCTTTATCACTAAAGTGTTATCCTTAGAAGTTTTGGCTGATTTTTAGTCTAGGTTCTACGTGCTACAGATAAGTCCTTTTAGGATACATCTTTCCTCTCATCAAACTTGGGTCCATCAGTATTGAGTCCTATCAATCTCTATCACATGGTTTTTTTTGTCGATTTTCTCTTCCTTTTGATGTTGGATTTCAATTTTGGTTCTTGATTATCTTTTCCAAGAAATTTGGTTATCCCCTCCTGAAGGTCATCACAATCATTCATATCATGGCATGCTGTGAATGGGGTAATCAATGAGCAAGGTATTGATATGTCTTTCATTTTTCTTTTCAACCTATGAGTTAGTTGAGTATAACCCTTGCATATCCAAACATCTTATCATTTATGATTACATGGTGCACTTGAGAAATATTGCTTGTTTGTGGGTTATCCAGTGTTGTTTCCACTCTAATTCCCATTGAGTTTCATTTGTGATGTTGGGGCAATCTTTGCAAGTTTTTTTTGAGTTAGTCCTATGCAAAAATAGTGACAAGACCTTAATGTTCTTGGTAACCTTGGAAAGTCCTTGATATTGCTATATTAAATTAAGTGCCCAACCACATGATGATTCTCCTCATGAAGAATTCCACGTTTGAAGCTTCAAATGGATTCCATCTCATCCCCCCCATTTCACAACAAGGAAATAACAAGAAGAGTCATTGGTTATCCTTATCAAAATCATCTTATCAACATCTATCCTACATCCTTATGCTATCTTGAAACCTATCCAAAAATCATAGAAAAATCCTACAGTTTCCAAAATCCCACCCATTCATCCACCATATTCCAAGGGTTCAATTTAAAAAGAAAATTCCCTCATGCACTTCATCCCACCTCACAAATTTGTTAATTTGTACAAGTAATCTCCTATTGTACTAATGCAATGAAAGTATGAACCACTTGTAAACCTCTTTCATCCTTTGTCTATCGTTCATCTCACCCCATTTTCTTGCTTTTTGAGATGTCGTCTAGTCTTGTTCTCTCCCTGCCACCTTCTTGAGGGGGCATCATACAATACAATATTTTATCAAGACAAGGGCAATCTAATTCCTTTATAACCTTCTTCATATCATCTATTATTTAAAAAAGTCTTCGAAATGGTATTGTATCAATTCTATATCGAAGAGGGACAAAATGTAGACACCTAAATCTAATCACATAAATTCGTAATCAAATTTAGTCATCTTCTAAAGCATATTTTAATTAAATATTAAATTATTTTAGGGCTATCTTCTGATTAATTAATTTAGTTATTTAATTATATTTTAATTAATAAATTAATAGACAACCAATAGTCTAATTTATTAATAAAATCCCCCTTCCTCTATTAAATAATAAATACAAAACTCATTTAATTTAATCTCCAAACCCACTCTCAATTTAATTTATTAAATTAAATAAATTCCTCCACCCACAAACTCATCCTCTAAACCAATAGTTACCCAATTTTAACTTATGCACTAATAATTCATCGTTTAATTAAATAATTCATTTATTTAATGACATGCACCAATAATTCTTCTTTTAATTAATTAATGCATTTATTTAATTAAATCTCATGCACCAATAATTCCTCTTTTAATTAAATAATTTATTTATTTAATTAAATCTCATGCACCAAATATTCCTCTTTTAATTAAATAATTTATTTGTTTAATTAAATTTCATGCACAAAATAATTCATCTTTAAATAAAATAATTCATGTATTTAATTGATCTCCATGCACCAATAATTTCTCTTTTAATTAAGCACCCCATTTATTTTACTAAGCTCACCCACTAACCTTTTCTCTAACAAATTCATCCATCTCACACATCATCTATTTGACTAATCCATCTCACCCACCTTAACGGAAACACATCACCTCCTCTTCCATGTCTAAAATCCCTCTCTAGATCACTTGCACAAATTAAGGCACATTTTATTCCCTCTAAATCAAGCCCAACCATGCCACATCTCCCTCATACACCTCTAAACATAGAAGTCCATCTCCTCAACCTATCTCAATCAATTGAAGCCTATCTCACTCCTCACTTAGTTAACTATCCATTGGGAATTCTTATCTCCTTCTCACCCAACTACTTATAAATTGAATCCTTTTATCCTTACAAATCAGCCACCTTCTGAGTAGAATTATTATACTATTTTGAGAGCTAATTACATTCAAAGTGCTATTTGACAATATTTGATTTTTCATACATGCATCCATGATCATCCATTGTTGAAGCATTAAGCATACAATTGAGCACACATCCATCATCACAACCACATCAACACATCAAGGAGGCTACAAAGGTATTCAGGTTTACATTCTCGTTGTTTAGGTTTACTTATTGGTTTATCATATATGTTTGTTAATTGATTTAGTTTGTTAGACATTTGGCTTTGGCTTTATATCTTTTGTATCCTGATTCTATCACATACAGATATAACTTCTTTCTTTATTGGAGATATCCAAGTTGGTCATGATGGAAGGAGATCTACATTAATCAACATTGCAAAACATTCACCTTTCAAGAATTAAAGAGAATACTTACATCCATTGATCTATAATTCAGCATTTGTATATCTATTACATTTGTGGAGATATTCTACATTATCATTTTATATATATATATAACCATTCATACATATTTGTTAATAGCCAATCCAAATTCATTCGTAGAAATTTGATAATTAAGGTGAATATTTACATTTATCTGACTTTTATATTCTTTCTTATTTCAAGGTTAATTCTTATATGGGGGATTGACAAGGGAAAGTCCTCTACCAGCAATACAAAATATCATTTTTTGTGTGTAGGAACATATTTGTAGGTTTTTTGGAGCAACATATTTGGATTGAAAATCTTGGGTTTATACTTTCTTTTGGAGTTCCTTATATGCAATTTTTCAACATAGGGAGGTTCAATGAAAATTTTAGCCCTTACCAAGTCATACATTACCTTAATTCATCCCTTATCCTCTAGGTTGTCATTGTATGTAGAAATTAGTGACAATACATAAACAATCAATCTAAGCTAACAAATGCATATCCAATGAAGGATTACAATTCAAAATGGAATATTTACCTTTCCTTACCAGTTGTAATGTGCCTCCACTGTCCTCCTAAACTTGAGTTTCTTGATTCATGAGCCCTCAAATTTTGATCAGCTCCCTTCTTCAAGACCCTTCAAGGTTTTGGAGATTTGTGAGCTTCAATGCAATATTCTATCCAAATGATCCTAGAATGCTAATGTAAATGATAAAGATGCATGGATGAGAAAACTAAGATTCTAATGGGGATTGGATGAACAACTATGGAGTTGATGGATAATTGCTTCATTTTTGCCCCAATTGCTAAATTTTAATTGTGTGTACATTCTCAACATTCTAATTGTAAGTATACTAATATTCCTATGTGAGGGAATGAGGGTCCCGTTTATAGACTTTTGGAGGACCCTAGCCTAGGTGAAAACATATAATGATAAAGAGATAATCTAGGACACATGGAAAAGTGAGATTGACTAAATTGAAGAAGTTGAGAGAAATTAGGAACACGAAAGACACATTGGTAGCCATCTCATCATGACTTCTTGAGATGACTCTTCCTTTAAGGAGGACTCCATGGACAAGTGTCTCATGAGTCATTCTTGATTGCATGAGGTGGATTGACTAACTCCAATTAATAGAAGAAGTGGAAGAAGACTTTTTCACCCAGAGACATGTGTCCTAGAGACTAAATCACATAAGGCCACATACTCTTTTCAAACACATGGGTGAAGATAAATAATATTATTTAATAATTACTTAAAATTAATTATTGGTGCAAATATGATGCGGCACATGACATGGACTAACCAGGTGGACTAATAGACTTAATCATTTAAGTGAGTGGATAATTAAGCAATTTAAATAAATCACTTAATAAGATTATTTAGAAGACTTAGAATAGTGTAACTAACTTAGGTGAATTAGCTTTAATAAATTAAATAATTTATTAATGCTAATAGAAAAATAATATTAATTAAATATAAAAATATTTAATTAATTAACAAAAAATGAATTAACTTAATAAATTTAATAATTTATTAAAGCTAATAGAGAAAACATATTAATTCAATATTAAAATGTTTAATTAATTGACTCGACAAGTTTTTGTATACATTTTTATCCTCTTTGAAATAATGTGTGGACAACACATTAGTTCAAAGAAATAACACTTGATTCTATTTCCCCTACCCTAATACTTTGAATGACATAGACTCAATGGGATGCCCCCTTGAAAGATTGATCAAATTATTATGAAAGAGTTTTTTTTTTTTTGAATTTTTCGTGTTAATTGAGAAATATTTTGATAATTGAGAAGAAGGAATGATGGAGGTGAAAGAAAAATGATCCCCTATAAGATCTTTTCATGAATATGTACCTGACTATCATTATGAGGCCTATGATGTGTTTCATATGTTTAACATCTTTCATTCAGTATGTGCATGCATTTCATGATGACAAATTGTCATTCTGAGTCATTCTATGAAGTGTCATTTTGAGGATTTCTCAAATCTACATTTTTGCCCAACTGTCAAATAGTGACCAAAAGATTAGCTTGCAATTGAATATCTTGCACCTGGTAAAGTTTCATGACTTTCCACTTTGGGAGTATTTAGTATGCATATCAAAGAACCTATGTTTCAAGTTTCAAGTCATTTTGATATGTTTGACAAAGTTTTGAATCCCTCAAAGTTGGTCGTTCATTGTTGTCATGTTGATGCACAATGCTCAAAATTATGGGAAGCCTTGTTTGACTAGTCATAACTTTGACCCAATTGACCCAAATCTAAAAAATTCTTTTATGATTGCATTCTAGGGGTTAGAGACTTACTATGCTCCAAATTTGAGCCTATGAAAAATTCATTTAACTAGTTTTCAAGTGTGATTCCAAATGCAATTTCTGAAGTTTTAGTAATAACATGATATGTAGATTGATTGGTAGCCTTATTCGGGATGTTGTAACTTTGAAACCGTAATTGATGAGAACAAAAAAATTGCACCACTATGTTCAACACTGAAAATACTTCATATGTGCTAATTTTAAAATCTTGACGAATCCATTTGCACACTTCTCCAAGTCCATTTTATTTATGAAAATCATTGTTCTACTAGTGTTCCCAGTACTACAATTCCAAGTACCCAACTTTGAACACCTTCCAAATTTTCCCAATTACTATTCATGAGCCTAAATCACAGATTTATACTATCCATGTGATAGTAAACTAATGCCCCAGATTTTAGGACCCTAAGTGTCTGTCTGGCTTTTTCAAAGCCAAATCCAAATGTACTTTTATGTTTCTAACATGTTTGTAGGATTAGTTTGAAAAGGGAAACTTCTTCAATCAATATCTTTTGATTGAATGATCATCACAAGGTGAAAATTTGTAGAGTGAAAGAGTGTATACTAGAGAACATGAATGTAGAGTCTCAAGGCCTAGTTATTTGATTTTTGTTAGTTTTTAAAAGCCACTTTAGAGACCTCATGGCACAAAATTAACAGTTTGTAGGAAAGGTTTAAATGAGTTTTAAATGAGCATTTAGAGATTGACTATTTGAATTTAGTAAATGCACCAAGTCAGATGGATCAGATTAGAGAGTTAGGACATGGTGGGTTTTGAAGATGTTTGAAATATTATAGTGATTCAAATCATTATGATCAGTATGATAGATAACATAATGCATATGACATCCTTCAAGATCAAATGATTGTGTGGGATCAAATCATGGTAAATGTGAACCAGGAGCTAACAACTTTTAAACTACATACTCATTGGATGTATGGAGAGGATTGGTCCTAATGTGGAGCTAACCTTTTTTATTAAGTATGAAGTGATTTCATTTCCTCGGTGTGGACATGTACATAGTAAAGAACTTGTTGTTAGTGTTTCCCTTTTCGATTGTCTCACAATAATATAATACAGTAAATGGTCACCATAAGAAGTGGACCATATTAAGAATAATTATAAAGTGAATTCCATTACCAGTGTAAACTGATTTCCTATAACTATGGGCATACACCATTTTCATGTTGGAAAGAGACTATTAGAGACTTCCCAAGTCAAAGGATTTATATATGAAACTAATGTTTAGCACCTTTCCTATATGATAATGTGGGGCAAGATTTCATCAACATAATGGATTTGAATCCATTAGATAAAATGTATTTCTGACATCATGACTTTTCTTTATCTACAAAACTCTTTTCCTAGTCTGCACATGAAAAGGCACTAGCTAAAGGAGTGCAGTGGGTGTGAAATGTGTTGTGTGGATGCATGCAAGTCTATCCTCCCATATTTCTCACATCATTTCAAAGAAATTCAAGGAATTGATTTTTACCTCATCTTTTCTTCATGACTAAATTGTGGAAGATGGAACAAACATTGGCCTTTTTGCATGCACTTTACCATTTTTGGCATATGAGGTCTAATATTGACATCATTTGAATATGTGAAGCATTGCATCCTCAACATCCTCGACTAAGAAGACTTAGGAATTTCAATGGAACCTTCAATCTCATTTTCCATGTGGTGGTAGTCATGCCCAAATTTTAATATGCCTTACTTGTCTAGTAGCAAAGATATGTATTATTTTGATGTCATAGAGGATAAGCCAAATCAAAGTAATAATAGATGTGCCAAGAAACAAATGAGGACCAATTGGATGTGAAAAAGGAAATTTCAAACTAAAATATTTTATCCCCAATTTGATTGAAGACAATGGATAAGAACATATAATAGTTTATAAGTAGAGATATGTGGTGAGATGAACTAGCATGTTACGAGTTTTCACTAGATGGTTTTGAGTTGAATCCCAAAGGTACAAAATAGGCAAGAATGAAAGTGTTTTCAATTGCGATGAATAATTTAAGGAAGTATATGGAGGTTAATGCTCATGTTGGGGGCATAAATCATGTTGTATGTTCTCACCATGGCAAGCAACTATAGAGTAAAATCAAAACTAAAACATATAATATCTATTACTAGTTTGAAATGGATATCTATTTCCTATCACATATACATGAAAAGAATGTGTGTCATCAATAGTATGAAGACATTTTTTTCTATTGACCCAATTGTAGGGGTAAATTTTCTAATGAAGATGTACGCATACATCTATTAGGAAAAGAAGAAATGCATTAAGACATGTTGGAAGGAAACTAGTAAATGATGAAAATCACTAGAGCTTGAGGGAAACATACAGACTTATAGTATTTAAAGGAATTTGCATTATGGGAAATCACCTTCTTGAAGGGATGGTTGGAAAAATTTGAGAAAACACAAACTTAGCTACAAGTTGGGAATGGATTGAGGAAGGGAAGTCACCATACCAGATCATGAAAATGAATATCACCACAACATGTGCAACATTTTCCACCCTTTTTTGTGAGAATGTCATTGAAAAACTTGTTAGATTGTGGTGACTGATCAAGAAAGTACTGTACATACTTCATAAATAGTGGGGTTTGGGGCATCGCCCCGAAAAAAAATTTTGGGCAGTAGCCGACATGGTAGCCGACATATTATGGCCGACATACGGCCGACATGTTATAACCCTAAAGCGGTTTAATACTTGTATAAAAAGGGCTTAGGGTTGGGTATTTTTCATAATGTTGTGATATGAAATTGGTTCTTGCGGCGATATTGAGTTGTAAGGGATTACGGATTGTAATCAGGTTGTAATCACTGGATTGTAATAAGATCGGACTTGCTGTTTGGTTGACGTAGCCCAGGGATTGGGTGAACCACATTAAATCTTGGTGCCTTGTGTTCATTTCTGTGTGTTCTATTATTTTCTGTTATTGGTTATATTTGCATGTAGTTTTTTATTTTTGTCCGTGGTTTATCCTAACAAAACTCATAGTATAGGTTGATCCTATAAATTAAGAAAGCTTATCAATTCATTCTCACAATGACAATCATTGAGAGAAGAGGTAGCGAGAGATAGTGAGGTGACTATTGTGTTTGAAAATTCTTTGCCCGGACATGTGATGGTGCACTCTAGAAATACTTTTCTTTAGTTTATCCCACATTTAATCGGTAGTGATTGTCTTAGCTCTTTTATATTCAAACACACTACACCATAATATTTGAAAGGAATCCACCTTTTGAGACATGAGACCATGCTATGGGTCCTAGTCATGATGTGATGATAATAATTTTTTTGAATGAACACACATAGAGATGGAGAGATGACATGGATCCCAGAACAACCACTCAATTATTGACACATGGCAACTTGAAGGCAAACTAGAGGGTGCCACATGAAATATATTTTGGTGTACTAACATGGAAAGGTGGATATGTGGTAGAGTCTTTCTACGTCATAGATGACATGGTGGATGATGTTGTGTATAGTGACAATGATATAGGCTTCCATGTGACAAGAGAAGTGACATGGCACACAAAATGAGGTAGTGAGTTGGCAAGACCTAACACATGGTGTGATGCCATTATCTCAAGATGATGTGGCAAGTTGTTGATTGGACATGCAAAAATGCAACATCATGACATATGGTAGTGGATGTTGACGTGGAAGATTTTTGATTGACACACTAGATTGCACCATGTGATGAAGATCAACAGTTGTCGCCTAGTGATGTAGGAGCATCCTGGGTTGCATTGCTATCCTACATGTTTCTCTTGTTTCTTTGTTGCTATTGAGCTCTTTATTCTTGCCAAGCTTCTGGTTGGTGTCAAGTTCATAGTTGATTCTGAGTTCATGGTCGATGCCAAGTTCCCTATTGTTGTCAAGTTTGTAATTGATGCCAAGTTTGTGGTTGTTGTTGAGTTCTTTGTGGTTGTCAAGTTTGTGTATGTGTCAAGTGTTGTCAAGTGCCACTATTGCCAAGTTTGTGTATGTGTTGAGCATTGTCATGTACCAGTATTGCCAAGTTCATGTATGTTTTGAGCATTGTTGAGTGCCTATATTTTCCTTGGTCCTTCTTTGGCCAATTTGTCTATGTTTGGTTCTAGTCTGAGCCAACCTTGTGTATTAATTTCATAATTTTTATTTAATATTTGTTGAGAGCTGACTTGTGGCTTAGTTATGCATTTCATGTAAGGGTTTATTTAGTTTGTAATTTGTAACAGGTTGACTTCTAGCTGTGCAAGTATTTAAGGGGTTCTTGGGTAGAGACTTTAGGGGAGGAAAAAAAAGGTAGTTCGAGAAGGAAGAGTCAGTAGGAGTTGGAACGTGAAGATCATCATTGGAGTCTGAATTGTAATGTTGGTTGTAACCCACAAGGCTTTATAGTTTGGCATGTATGTTGATGGTTTGATGAATCAGTAAAGTGTTTTTCTCTTCTATCTCCTTTGGTTTCTTTTCTTTGTGTTGTGTTTCTGCTATGTTTACTCTTGTAGGTGGCCTTGGTAGCTGGGTGTGCCTTTGGCTCTAGTTATCCATTGTCCCTCCCCATGTCATTTGGTATCTGAGTTGGAGGTTCATTCTTATGGAGAATGGATTGTGTAGAACCCTAATTTGAATTGGTTTTGGGGTACCAGATATGAGGATTTGACCTACAACTTGTAGAGGGTTATAATCTTGCAGGAACTTGATTATAAAGATGGTTCAACGTAGAGGAAATGATGATAATTCCATATTGGATACATTGAGACAAATTGCAGCCATATTAGATGTTGTAGAGATCACCTAGAGGAGAGGAACACATCTTGATGATGTGTGTGATGATGAAGCAATAGCAGCAAACCTTAATCAAGAAGTTGAAGAAGATCAAGATGAGGCAAGATTGTTGAGAGTATTGTCAAGGTCAAATTCAAAGCCTTCTATAGATATTGTTCTTTATGATGGAAAATTGGATACCAATGTTGTATTGGATTGGATCTCTAGTATGGATTAGTTCTTTGAGTATGAAAACACTCCTAATAATAGAAAGGTAAAAATTTTAGTTACTAGGTTGAAATGTAGTGCCCACCCATAGTTTGATTTTCGATTATATTTACCAAACTCTTTTTATGCCTATTTCATGCATGTGTTGGTTTCAAGGAGATTGGATTTATAATTATGAAATTATTTCATGACTTGGATTACATGTATAACAATAAAGAATTACTTACTTTATTATATTTCACATGTTGATTGTTGATTATGATTACGAGTGCATTAATGATGCTTTAATGGTTCTTACTGAATATGATTGTTTTCTATATGATATCAAATGATGAATATTTTATATTCATAATGATGATTTTTCCATGTTTGAATATGTGAAAAATTGTACTCAAGACTTATTATAGTACTTACTCCATACTTGCATGTGTATGGTGTGTGTGTTTGTTTTATCTTTTTGTTTGTCATCTTTGATGTGGTTAAAGGAGGGAGTCATAGTCACTTGCTAGTCAGGATCTACACGATATACCACTCTCTACCATTGCTTGTTTAATTAAGATATATTTATATACATGTACATGCTCATCTTTTATGCAAGATGTAGGTACCGAGCATCGACTTCTCTGAATTGCTAGGATGAGCGTGCCTTATCACAATTTTTCAATGAGAAGAATGGGGAGATAATGTTCAGGTCCAATCCCAAGCATAGCCTAAATAGTTGTCTTGCAAGGAGGACTCGTAACTGACTTTCCACCTTTTTTAAAACCTGTGAGTTTATCTTTGTCTGTGTTGTTTGATTTTGAGTTTCGGTCTATTTTGGTAATGTTGCTTTTATGTGGATTTTGCTATGCAATTTATTTGGTAAATGATTTAATTATAATATTTGAGTTAATCATATAATTAAATATTATTTGATTAAAAAGGAAATATTAAAGCATTAGAATATTTAATTAATTAAGAAACTAATTAAATATGTGTTTTAATTTAAAAGTCTAAATTTAGAAAATTGGTTAAAGAGAAATTAAAATATGATGATATTTAATTAATTATAAATCAATTAAATATGTACTTCAGTTTAAAAGATTTAATTTAAAAGTTTAATTTAAGAAGTTGGACAAAAAGAGAATTAAAATATTAAAATATTAAAGATTTAATATTGCTTTATTATAATTATTTATTTAATAATAATTAAATTAGAGTTCCATTTAAATAATGAACTTTGATTATTATTATTAATTTAAATAACAAATTGTGCTTTAATTAGTGCTTGCACTAATTAATAAACTAGAGGAAAATAAAATATAAAAGAATGAAATTTAAAGATAAAGTTATAGTTCTAATTATGGCATAGTTATATTTATTTAATTTAATGATAATTATTTAGAATTTTTATTTGAATAATAAATTATAAAATAAATTTATTAATTAAATTAATAAATATATTATTAAAAATGCTTTGAAAATTGATTAAAGAGAAAAAGATAATTATTTAAATTAAGATATTTTGTAATTAAATATCTAAAAGGGTTGTGCATGAAAAGGTAAAAGGTAATAAAGTAATAAACAATAATTGATCAATGAGTTCTCTCTTGTGATTGCATAATCAGAGCCCCAATTTAGGGGAGAACTCTTTATTAGAGATCAATTGCTCATCTTGCAATTACACAAGTTTTTGGGAGCAAAATTTGGAAGGGGATCAAAAGGATTGTTGAAAGTTTTAGAGAGTTTGGAATTGCATACATTCACAAATTGTCTCAGATTTTAGTTGTGGTTTTGAGGTAGGGTTTGAAAACTCATTGTAGAATTTAATTGAAAGATTTGTCTACATATCTTCATGGGTTCTTTTATTATGCTTATTAATTTATTGTATTAATTTTGGATGAAGAATTGTGTTGTAGATTTTGAAAAGGAAAACTTATTAATCATGATAATTTGACTATGGAAAAATTGTAGAAAATTATTATGATTGTATTCTTTTAAACCCCTTTAGATAATAGGAAATATTTAATTATGGAAATCTGGAAGAAAATAATAAATTGAACAATTAGAGTTTCAACTTTAAATTTGTCATTAGAACCATGAGATTATCATAATTTTCTAAATATAGATGAATATTATTCTTATATCTAAAATAATTTAACTGCAAAATTTATTAGAAAAATAAATAATATTAATTGAGACGAAAACATGTTGTAACTGAACTTATGCATGTATGTGAAAATAAATATGCTAAAAATAGAAAGCTAAGTATAGTATGGTTGCATGCATGTAAAAATAAATACGCTAAAAATAAAAAGCTAAGTATAATATAGTTACATGCATGTGAAAACAAATATGTAAAAAATAGAAAACTAAGTATAGTATGCTTGCATGATTTAAGAGATCAACGACATGCAAAAATACTAATTGTATGTTTATTTTAATTTTATAAAAATATAATATAATTTTCAGATTTATTTATTTAAAAATAATAAAAATAATAATTTATTAATTTTTAAAATTAAATAAATATTATCCATGAGTTATAAAGTGAATTTTAGTATTAGTGATTATTTAAGTATAATTAAACTCTTAGTTGCATATAAATAATTTTATAATTATTAATGCAAGAGGGAAGTTAATAAATAGATATTTAAAATTTTATTATATTTTAAGAGAAGTTGTGGTATACTTCACTTTGTAATCATTTAGTTAATAACTATTTGACTTTATGAGAGAAATTATAAATAATTAAATATAATTTATAATTTTATCTCTAGTTGTATTATAAATAATTAAATTAAATTAATAATTTTATCTCTAGTTGCATTATGAATTAAGAGAAAAGTAAATATTAATATTGGACTTAAATAGAAGTTAAATTAATATTTTAGATATGAAATTGATATTAGTATGTAATCTAATAATATACATTTATGTTATTAATTAAACCATAAATCATTTATGATTTAAGATTATTTAAATTAATAACATGATAATATTGCATGATATTTTATATGCACAAAAGATTGGATATCTAAATACTTATTGTTTTAAATAAGTATATTAGCATAACAATTTATATTAACACATATATTCTTACATTATTTCTAAACACATCTTTATGACCCAAATTAAATAAGAGAAATTGATGGAATTAAATCATGTGGCTATAAACTATGTGTTTTCTAATATTTTATTTATAATCGTCATGTTTATTTTCATGATGGCTTTCTTTGTGGGTTGTTTAATTGGCCAAGTTAGGATGTGAACTAAAGGCATTTTTGAGATTTCTTTATGATTATTTGACTGGATGTCATGATGAATTTTATGATTTGAATTGAGATTTCTAATTTATGAGCTTTATACTATTGAGCATTTATGAGAACTTGGGTATTGAGAACTAATATTATTTTTGGGTTGCCTATTAAGGAACCAAATTCAATCAATACTACTCTTGTGGTATGGGACACTATTGTGGTTTGTGATTTTTGGGAAGGTAGTTTAGGTGCATACCTATGAGAGTGGCTTGCAATGGGGGCCAGGGTCCAAAGTGACTATCGAGTTAACTCATTCTAAGTTGTGTAACGAGTGATAACATAGTAATTAAAATATCATGCCTATCTCTTTTCCTTGAGATACATTAAAAAATAAGTTAAAGATTTTTCTTTGTCTATTCCTTGAGTGCTTGTATAGACTAAGGATGAGATAGAGATGACACCTTGAGAGGTATGACTAGTTTCCTTGTCTTTACAAGAGGTTATTCTAGTTTCGCATAGAGTCACTAGGGGGTCAAAGTCCTGAGAGATTGCCAGGATAACCTTAGAGTTGGCTTATGTGATAAAACTGCATAGTGTGTAACTTGAGCCTTCTTCATGATTTTTTAATATTTGCCTCTAGTGGTGTACTTGTTGGATATTACTATTGATGGTGTATTTATTGTGAGTTATTTTTTTCTTTTTAGGCAAAAGTGGCAAGCCACTATATTATTTTATTATTTTATTAATTCTGATTCAACGAGGTCAACTGGGAAAGAATCAAAGAAGAAAACCCAGCATCATCCCTAATATATACAAAAGTATAGATAGTTTAAACAAATAAATACAAGAGGTATTTCAACTACCACCTCATCACAAAACATAAATTGTCATGGCATTTTGGCAGTCTCCAAGCACTATCTTCATGACAATGACCAAGCAAAAACACAAATCTTACAAACCCATCCAATCAGATCCAAAACCACCTTCAAGTGACCCTAGCTTACCAGGAAGAGGGCCCAAGCCAGTACAAAACTCTGAGGAAGTTTGATTCTAGTCCAAATCCAAGTAAACCCAATCAATTAATTCCCAAAAATTATGTTCAATCAGCAGCACTGAAGCTACATTCATACCCTTGGAAATTGAAGTAGTAGAATCCATCTGTAAATCAAACAAAGCCTGACCTACTAACTTAATACGCTCCACCAAGTGAACATCCATTAAATTTGGTGCAGAGGGCAAAGCGTATTTCAAATAATTAAAGCTGCCAGTGTCTATAGCTTTCTTAATTGCTTCAAAAATATCAAAAAACTCATGTTTATGCAGAAGTTAATAATGTGAGAACAAACCACCAACTAATGTTGCTCCATTCCATAAGTCATACTTTTGCATAGCCAAAATCAATTTATTATCAACCAGATAATGATGATGGATTACCTTATGGGCCAATGTTTGAAGCAAATCAGGTGACTATATTAAATCCAATACATTAGAAAGGAAAATTGAAATAATCTGAGATGGATATAGAAACATTAGTGCCAAAGAGCAGAAGTACTGGCACCAGTGTATTTTAATGACTCAAATTTAGCCACATGAGAAAATCAAATCCCATTATCAAAAAATTCAATGTCGTCAAGGAATAATTAGAATTGAAGCACTTAAAATATATTGTGCAATTCATGTCCTCATAAATGTTTCTGAGTAAATCATGCGACATTTATTAACATGTACTCTATTACCAGGGAAACTCAACACTTATTTGGCAACTGAAAGCCTAAAACTTAGCACCAAACTTGGCATGTACAAATTTTCATTCGGCAAAAAACATACAGCTTTGCATCACTCGACACCTAATACAATTTTGAACAACTCGGCACCTGATACCAATCTAGACAACTCGGCACCAAATACAAATAATGTCAAACAAGCACTTCACCAAGTAACTGACATACAGCTCTACATCACTCGGCACCTCTGACTAACCAACTCGACACCTGATACAATTCTGAACAACTCAAACTAGCACTACACCAACTAACTGACCAGTTCGACACCTGAAGTAAATCTGCAACTCGGTTCCTGATACAATCTTGGACAACTCGACACTTGATACTACACTGGAAAACTTGGCACCTAATACAAATCTGGATTACTTGACATCCTAATACAATTCTGGATAGCTCGGCACTTGATTCAACTCCGGACAACTCGGAACTTAATGAAAATCAGAGTTACTTGGCACCTAAACAACATACTTGGCACCTGATAAAGCTTGGTCTACTCGGCACTAAGGGACAACTGATTATAGTTCACAAAACTTGGTAGCCATGGCATCTACTCGACACCTGAAATATGAACTTTAGATGTGGAGTGGGTAGATGTAGATGCATCCAGGTCTTCTTGAAAAAGGTTTTGAAGGACCTTGTATTTCTCAATAAATTTACTCGGCACTTGATAAAGCTTGGTCTACTTGGCACTAAGGGACATCTAATTATAGTTCACAAAACTCGGCAACCATGGTATCTACTCGGCACCTGAAATACAAACTTTAGATGCCAAGTGGGTAGATGTAGATGCATCCAAGTCTTCTTGAATAAGATTTTGAAGGACCTTGTATTTCTCAATAAAAGGAAAAGGGTGAAGAGTAGAAGTAGTAATCCCCGCACAACCCAAATTTGATAAAAAAATCTGCAACTTTATTCCCTTCTTAATAAATATGCAAAATGCTAATATCGAGACATTCATCGAGAAGTCTCCAAATCTGATTAAGAATAAATTTTAGTTTCCAAGAAATGATGCGCCTATGGATACAAGCATCAATAATAATTGAAAAATCCCCTTCTATATGTAGCCTATGGAAACAACCTTGTTTAGCTAGAATAAGTCTAGCCAATAGTGCATGAGCCTCTGCAATATTATTAGTGTCAATAGGCAAAGGAGAAACTGTAATAGCCACAACCTGGCCAAAAGGATTTCTAATACATGCTCCAAAATCTGATGGGCCAGGATTTCCTTTTGAAGCTCCATCAAAGTTTAGCTTCCAAAAATCATAAGCTGGAGGTCTCCAAAAATTCTTTCTAGGTAAGAGAGAAGATGGGGAATAGTTAATTTTCCAAGCATATGGTATGAACAAATGTTTCCATTTTTGGACCATTTGAGAATCCCATTGGGTCACAATCGAGTTGATTTTAACCATTTTTATACTAGAATTAGTCACTTCCGAGATTGATTTTCAATACCATTCAAAACAATGTCCAGAGGGAGTGATTACTTTCTGAATATATGCTTGTTATGTTCCTACCAAATAGCCCAAATAACCAATGCTAGTATGCATTTCCAGAGATTTGAAAACAAAGATTTTTGATAAAGAACTGGCCAGGCTTGAAAGAGATCCCAGAGATTGTTTGGCAAAGGAGTATAATAATTGAGTTTACTCAAAATAAAGCACCAACATTGAGAAGCAAAGGAACATGTAACAAATAGGTGATCCACGGATTCTTCATGCTCCTCACAAAGAACACATTTAAAAGGAGGAGCAATATTTAATCTGGTCAATCTGTCACTAGTTAAAATCCTTTTTTTAAGAGCTAACCATGCGAAACAACTTGCTTTAGGAAGAACAACCAGATTCCAACAGAATGAGAAAGCTCTTGAAATAGGATTTTGCAGACCATTCTGTTGTAGAATTTTGTACCCTTCTTTCACTAAATAATTACCATCCTTAGCTGGAGCCCAAAAATTTTGATCTTGGGTTTCAGATAAAAAAACTTGTCTAGAAGACAAAATATGTTGAAATTGACTAATTTCATGAGGTGATAGAGGTAACTTCATGGGATCCTTCCAAACTATTTTCTTAGAAAATTCATAGACATGATCCACATAATGAAAAAATTGAGACCCCCAGTGAAGCTCAGCAACTTGGATAACATTCACTGAGATTCCACTCTTAGAGAGTGGAATTTGACCATTCCAAGAATCATTCCAAAAGTTAATACTAAGACCATTATTTACTTCCCTAGAGATGAAGTCAACTATGATTTTGCACAAAGCTATAATAAAGTCCCAAATAACCAAGCCTTTTGGAGGATTTGAGATAGTGAGGATTCTAGAGGGATCATTATTATCAAGATATTTTTGCTGCATAATTTTACACCACTTGGACTGAGATTTACAATACATGTGCCAAATCAATTTCCCACCAAAAGCTTCATTTCTAAAGGATAGACCATGAATACCTACCCCTCCAACACTAGGAATTTGTGACATATCTTGCAAAAAAATGAGTGGGATCTTACGAGATTCATTCAAATTACCCGACCAAAGAAAACCCTTAATCAATTTTTGAATTGTTCGTAACACTTTGGAAGGGATCTTGAGAACAACAATGAAGTAATTAGGAATTGCAGCTAGAACTGATTTGATCAGCAATATTTTTCTTGCCAATGACAACCATCTAACTTTCCAAGAAGCAATTCTACTCTAAATAAGTTGAATAACCGAAGACCAATATGAAGATCTGTTTGAACCATGAAAAAAGGAATACCCAAGTATACCGAGGGAAGAAAATCTTCTGAGAAACCCAGGATCCATTTAACTTTATCCGAAACCAACTTCTTAGTATTGAAAAAGTAAATCTTGGATTTTTGAGCATTAATAACTTGGCCAGACATAACTGAGTAGAGATCAAGGGTATAAAGAATTTGGCAAGCTTCTTGGACATCTAAAAATCCAAAAAATAGAGTATCATCCACAAAAAGAGAATGTGTGATAGATATGTTTGTTCTTGAAATAAGAGCTCCTTTCCATTTCTGTAACACATGCTAGTGTGAGATTGCCTTGCTAAATGCTTCTGCCATAATAATAAAAAGGATTGGGGATAAAGGATCCCCCTGTCTAATCCCTCGTGTAGAGGGAAAAAAACCCATGGGCTTACCATTAGTGATCAATGAAAACCAGGCTCCTGAAATGCATGCCTTAATCCATTTACACCAATTTTTGGAAAAACCCATTTTATCAAGTACTTGAAGTAAAAATTTCTAGCAAACTCTATCATAAGCTTTCATCATATCTAGTTTAATAATAAAATTTGAAGAATTACTTGAAGTAATAGAGTGGAGAACTTCATGAGCCACAAGAGCCCCTTCCATGGTTTCCCTTCCTAGGAAAAATCGCCTTGTTTTGGAGAGATGATACGTGGAATAAGATGCTAAATCCTCAAATATATGGCTTTAGTGATAATCTTATAAGATAAATTACACAAAGAGATTGGTCAAAAATCTACAAAGGTTTGGGGATCCTTAATCTTTGGAATAATGGAAATATTTGTAGTGTTAAAATATTTCAGCATATTTTTAGATCGTCGAGATTCTTCAATAGCTGCCAATAAATCCCACCCAATAATATTCCAGCAACTCTGGTAGAATAATGTAGAAAAGCCATCTGGACCTAGTGCTTTGTCAGGCGGAAAGGAAAATACAACCTTTCAAATTTCTTGAATGGTGAAAGGAGCCATCAAAATATCATTATCTTGATTTGAAATCAGTTTTGGAATAGATTCAAGAAGTTCTTCAACTTGTGACACAGAGGGATTAGGAAAAACATCAGGCCCAAGAAGGCTTTTAAAAAAGTCAACACCTTCATTTCTAATAAGCTCTTCATTGATTAGAAGATCACCAAATGAAGCATCTTTGATATGAAAGATTGTACTATTAATTCTCTTTTGCTTAGCTAAATTGTGGAAAAACTTTGTATTTCTATCCCCATCCTAGAGCCATAATTCTCGAGATTTTTGTCTCCAGTACATATCTTCTTTAGCACATAGATCCTCCCATTGCGATTGCAGATTATTTTGAGAAGAGAATGTTTCTTCATTCATTCCTTGTTAGATGATCTGATTATATACTTCTTCTAACTGTTCCTTGACTTCTACCTTTTGATGAAACACATTTTTGAACACCTGTTGATTCCAGATTTTAATTTGAGATTTGACATATTTAAGCTTCATGGAAAACTGGTGCATTTTAAGATCTTCCCTTGGAACTTCATTCCACCACTGTTGGATGCTAAGGAGAAATGTGGGATGCCTAAGCCACAAACTTTCAAATTTGAATGAGGAATGAAAATTTTGTTCTGAAGATTTTTTATTGCAAATGAGGCTTAAAGATATAGAAAAATGATCAGAACCTGGTAAAGTTAGAATTTCTGAAGAGATATCTGAATAGCTCAACTTCCAGTCATTAGATAAGAGAAATCTATCTAGGCGAGCAACAATATTAGCAAATCCAGATCTCTTATTAGTCCAGGTAAAAGAGCCATTAATTGGATGAACATCCATTTAATTGTTATTATCCACAAAGGCATTAAAATCTATTATTGTGTTATGGGGAGGGATGATGCCTCCAGTTTTCTCAGATTGAGATAATAATGCATTAAAATCACTACCAATAACCACTTGCTATTGCTCTTACATTTGAAGAGAGCACATGATAGAATTCCATAAACATGCCATATCCAAAGATGAAGCAAGACCATATACATTAATCAGAATAAAAGAAATGTCAAATGCTGATATGTTTAGCATCTACCAATTGTTCTCTTGTTGGATGAGCTATGAATTAACTAAAAGGGGGTTCCAAAGTACTACTATACCTTTAGAAGCACCCAATCCTTGCATATGCTGAGACTTCCATTTTTTCCATGAAGCAACTATTTTATCAAAGTTATGTTGGGATATTTTAGTTTCCTACAATAAAATAATATATGATTGCAAAGAATCAATGACTTGTTTGATTATTTGCCTCTTGTCAGAGGCATTTAAACCTCTGACATTCCAAGAGATGATCTTCATTGGAGACAAGGAGAACACCTAGTTCTCCTTGTCAATCTTGTAATAACAATGAAGCTATTGTCCAATGTTGTTTGGATACCAGCAGCAATTTTTTATCTGATCTTGGAACCCTTCGATCTACCTCACACCTTGGGTGTTTTAACAATAGGAGGTTTAATAGACAGAGTTTGAAATATTGATAGAGGTTGAACTTTAAAATTATCTTGATTATGTAGATCTAGAAATTGAGATTCTTGTGGTAATGAAACCGTAGACTTTTACACAAGCTGATAGAGGTTAGCCTCTAATCCCAAGGAATCTTCTACCATTAGATGTACACTGCCTGCACCAGGATCTTGAGGAAATTGATTAAAAATTGTTTGAGAGTCAATTGCCTGATCAGGAATCAATTTATTCCAAAATTGAAATTGTCAAAGCAAGGTGTCAATTACAGGTGAAATATAATCTCCAACTTGCAAACCTTCTTCTTTTGCAATATCAAAAATAATAGAGGTGGTAATTTTAGATAAAATTTTATCACAAATAAAAGTTAATATCATAGGAGAAGGATGGATAAAGAGGCTCCAGATGGGCTGCCCTAGCAATGAAACTGAGACTCTTCTATTATGAAAAGTGATCAAATGGAGTGACTTTGGAGATACATAATGGTGATAGTCTATCTGAGGGGGTAATTTGGAGCTCAGATCTATAAAGGAATCCCTTGAAGATGAAGGGTCAAACTCTAGCAGAAAAATTTTACTATTGAAATGCGCATGCTGAAAGAGAGCCATAATCCAAAGAAATTGTTGAAGAAAAACCAAGAATGAACTAGGCATATGCCTATTCACTGCATGAAAATCGTAGGAACTATTTGTTGTATCATCTTGGTTCCTTGAATTGGAAAGAGTTGTATTGGCCTCAGAGATATTATAGTCCATGAAGGAAATCTTCCAAGAGAAAATGTTGGGATCTGAACAATGATCGAGAAAAACTTGTAAACCATCCTTTTGACTAGAATTACACATAAAACTGAAGTGACCAAGTTTATCTTGAAATTTATGAATCATAGAGGAATCTTGCACCATAACTGATTGCATCCATTTTCCCCATTTGGATATGAGAGCAATAGTTTTAGGAAATGGTTTGTGCATGTTACTCAATAAACAAACCCTAACTTCGAATTGGGGACACTCATATGGAATCAAGCCATATTTCAGAAAAATACCCAATTTGTTGGCTATAATTTCCACAATCTCAGGATCACGATACTCCAAAGGCAGAGAAGGAAAAGAAATCCAATGAGGAAAGAATTGGATATTAATATCTTGTGGATTAAAATTTGGGATCCACAGCATGGTATGTAAACCCACTCTTTGACAAAACCACCCTTTCTGCTTATTAACAACATCTCTTTCATCTTTGGAATTAAAAATAGCAATAAAGAAATTGGAGTCTGAATCGTGATAAAAAATATCTTTAAGTCCAGACCAGATCTTGAAAGCCTAATTCTTGATATCCATAAAAGATAAAGAAGCCATAGAAAACTTACCTATGAGAGCTAACTACTGAAGGGTAGAGACCGAGCTTTGCAACATGTAATTAGAAAAAGTAACATTTAGTTGTTGTTGAGACAGATTCAAAGGACCTTGATCTGCATGATTCTGGGATTTTGCTTGACTATTGTCTTATAGCTTGAGATCATATGCAAGGTGTGAAAGACCTTGATCTATCTTACCATGAACTTTTTTCCTCCAGATCTTTTTTGGCATGAAGGGGGCTCTAATAGTATTGAAGTCTATCTTCTCTTGATTCAGATTGTGCTGCACAGGTAAACCATGAGGAGCACCTTCACATATATCAAATACTAGTTTTTGGAAGAACCGTCACTTCTGACTTCTCTGATCAAATTTATATCGCCTATTTGGATTTGAACTGAATCTTTGAGATGAACCATTCATTGAAGGATTAGAATTAGAGGTATTTTCCCACCCAAAAAAATTTGGTGCCTAAGGGTGTTGTATACGGTGAGAAGATTCACCCTTTCAAAATAAGGTGAGATGTTATAGTTTACTTGTTCAAAACCTTCAGATCCCTGCTACAACCTTTGATCATGAAAATGAGGGTTAAGGAAAAAGGGTTTGGTAGGCTAAACAATTTCTTTCCCTTTAAAAATAGACTTATCAGTGGTATTAGAATTTATGTCTTTGAAAGGATATTTCTGAAATGGAAAAGAGTTCGACATGGAGCCAATTAGTTGTACCACTAGTGTAGAAGAAAAAATCTGTCTAAACTTATAGTCATGATCCCGAGCCTGTTGGACAATAGGGATAGATGAGAAAATGGAAGAAAATTTGTGAAAGATATGATCAGAGGCAGAATGATTACTTTGTTCTTGTTGCATGTTGACATTAGATTTTCCCCCGCACCTATGTTGAAGCTGATCAAGGCCACCCAATTTTCCCTCATGTCGGAAGCAGTGTGGTTGAACACCACGGACATCCCCCTCATTCCTATGGAACTTCTAGTCATGGCCCTTGTCCTTGCCATCAAAACCCTTGCGCTTGCCCTCAAAGCCCTTCCCTGTGCGCTCCATATGCTCCTTCATTCTTTTTTTCTAGTTAGAGACAATCTTAACATCTTAAAACTAAGTTAATTAATCTCAACTACTTCTTAACCTATTAATTGACAATTAATTGGAATTTCTTTAATGAAAAATTATTTTGGATGTCATTTATTGTTGACAATTGACTTTTATTAATGAATGATTAGTTATTCATTAGTGGTGTTTTTATTGTTGGAATTAGTGATTGGTAGTTTACTTTTATTGATGAAAGTTTTTATCTCTTGGTATTTGTGCTTGTGACACTTGATATTGATTTTGAGGTGGTTGTATATTTTTGGTCTTAGTATTTGTGCGTTAACTTGGTATGTGGTGTTAGTATTGGATGAGTGTCCTTTCAATTTTGATTATCTCTTCTTCTTGAGTAGTTTGTGTTACCCTTGAGGTAGTTTTGGCTATCAAGATTATTTGCCTAGGATTATTTTATGATTTGATTATCTGTGTGGGTCATACATTATCTCTCCTGCACAATGGGAGACGCAGTCAGGAGGTAGTGTATTCTTACCATTTGGGTCCCCCTCAGATTGACAAATGTTGGATGCTCCTTGATACAATGATACCATTATCATTCTTCCTCTTATCTTGAAGGCTTCTATTCACTTGATATATCTATGTATAATGTGTTTTGAGATCTTACGAGATATTGTATTGTATATTGATGTACTTGTATCTATTTTCACATACCTTATAATATGTGTAGTGGATGTTATTCATAAGATGTGCTTTCATATTATTAATTGTACTTATGCATTTACTTATATGACTATGTATGTGTTCATTCACTTGATGATTATGGACATTGTAATTAAGACTTAAACTTATTAATAAAACTTTCTTAAATGTGGTTCAATATGAAAGAACCCTTGAGGAATTGAAATTATATTTGTAATTGGTTATGCGTTCTTGATGTGTATGTATATATTGCTTCCACATTATTATTACTTTGATGTTGTTTAAACTTTTTTTTAAAAATAGTTTAAGAAAATTTGAACATATTAGCTTTGTTTCTTTTGTGTTCCCAAGCAAGGCGTTACATAAAGGGAACATGCCTTACTATGGTAGGAGCATTTTCAAAGGAATAGAAAAAGGAGATGAAAGGAGAAGATCAAGAATTGGCCAAAAATGGTGAACAAGGTGAAGAACAAGTTCCTTCCTACTAATCATTACTAAGTTAGCTTGTTGAGAAAGATACAAAATTTGAGACAAATAGACATGACTGTAAAGAAGTATTATTAAGAATTCTACAAATTGGACATCAAATTTGGACATGTAAATGATGATGTTGAGAAAATTGTAAGATACATAAATGGATTAAGATTTGGGTTTCAATATGAGATAAGTTTTGTGAAATTGGAAAGTGTGGAGGAAGCATATCAATATGCCTTGAAAGGTAAAGAGATATTGAGAAAGAAGCATGAGCAAAGACAAAGAGGTAGAGGTGGTAGATTCTAGAGAGACAGTGGTAGATCTTATAGAGAAGGTAGTAGATCTAGCAATTCTTTGAAAGATAAGGGTAAATATGAATAGAAGAATGATGATAAAGGAAAGACTGAGTGGAAAGGTGGTGATTCTTATGAAGGAGGTACTAGTTCTTACCAAGGAAGAGGTATTTCTTATTCTAGAGGTGGTTTTCATGGTAATTATTTCAGATGTGGTAAAGAAGGGCATAGACCCTCTAAAAATGGGCAAATTAACAAAAATCTTGTGGTTTAAGGAGACACTGAGGGTTCACCAAGTGAACCTAAGGCTAGAGAAAATTTGACAGTGAGAAGAAATAAGGGAAGTGATGAGGAACTTTTCCTGAGGAGAAGTCTTCTTAAGACCAAATGTAAGATGGCTGGAAAATGTTGCAAGGCGAGCATTGATAGTGGAATTACTAAAAATTTGGCATCTAAGGAGCTGGTTAAAAAGTTGTAGTTGCAAAGGGTGAAGCATCTTAAACCTTATCATGTTTCATGGATCAAAGATGAGCATATGATATTGGTAAGTAAATAATGCATTGTGAAGTTCAAGATTAGACATTATTTTGATGTAGTTTTATGTGATATTATGCCTATGGATTGTTGTCATATTTTATTGGGTAGACTGTTGGCTTCTGAATTAACAACTTTTTAATAACCCAATGATGGGAGAAAATACATCTAGAGGCAACTAATTCCCATCTTCAACATACCTATTCAGACATTGGGGCTAACTATAAGGCTATACTCCTTTTTCTTCAAGCTATGTGTAAGAATTTGGTATAACTCTAATACCATGTAAGAATTTTCCTAAAGCAATAATAAAATGCCAAGATCTAGAAGTTCAAGAGCTAGCACAAGAGAGACAAGCTATTGTCAAAGAAGAATGGATTAATTAGATAATTGGATGAATACATCATAGAAGTGCCTTGTATATAAAGACAATCAAGATGACTAGGATTCATGAGAAGAGATAAGCAACAATCAAGCACATGTCCACCAAGAGTAGATTATCCTCCATTGTGCATGAATTTATGTGCAACAATGAGAGGATAATAATGTAAAGGCATATCTCATAAAGAGATTTAGTAGACAACATGTGCTCATCTGAAGTGCAAACTACTATATTTTCAACATGACAACTCATATGAATATGCAAACTCCTAGGTGTTTACATGACAACTAATATGAATATGCATTACCATAAGTAAACTTAAGTAAAATGTAAATAGTAAATACTTATTTACACCAACACCCCCCTTAAGCGAAACTTAGGGAAATGTACTTAAGCTCACAAAAGCAATATAATAATGAAAGATGGGTCCCAACTACTAGGCCATGTTAGGTACCCATGTACAATATGAAAGTGCAAAATATAGATGCAATGCAATCTCTCATAAAGTGGAGAAAGAGGGAAAACCGCATGGGAAAACCCCCCCTCCAAAAAGAGAGATAAGTACAATAAAAGAAAATGAGAGAGTAGAAGACTTCATGTGAGGAAAATATCCCCCCATAAGAGAGAAGAAGAGGAAGATAGACCAAGTAACCCCCCCTCAATGTAGAATGTACACCTATGGTAGATACATAAGACTCAATGTAGAAACTCCTCCATGTGTGTAGAACAACATTCCTCCCTTTAGAAAGAAATAGAACCAAAGGTGTATCAATGAAGCATCTCCCATATGTAGGAAGAAACCTCAAATTATATGGAATCTCTAAAACCTACTCAAGTATCCCCATGTCAATACTAAAAGGTGCCTCCTCCAAATCATGTGTATTGTGCCACTCTACTAAAAAAGACAAATCAGGCTCAACTGAGGATGAATGTAGAACATGTATCAAAGACTCAAATATCTCCTCTAAAAATAAAGTGACATCCTCCAACTATTCTATTAAAGGATCTACCATTATGTCAACCTCGAAAGACCGATCAAGTAGAGAATGAAGATGAGGGTCAGCGTATTCCCTCGCAACAACTAAAGAAGGATCATCTTCACCAAAGAGAAGATGAATGTCATCAATAGTTTCTCCCAAACCTGTAATGTAGGACTCCACAAACAAACTAGAAATGTCTATCAAGTAGTCATCCCATGGAATTGAGTCTAGAAGACAACGAATATACTGTTGCATTGAATCACTCAAATCCATGGCTATATGAATACAACTATCATCAAGAACAATAGTAGATGAAATATCAATAGGAGGAGAAGAAATAGAAGGCTCAATAACTTGATCATATGTAAGAACACCCAAGTTCAAGTAGCTAAAGTTCTCCTCAAAGTCTGAATCAATAGTAGAAGTGTGATCAAAATCTACTGAAGAATCTATTGAGAAATCACTATCATCATCATGAGAAAAATGTGATCAACCACCCCTGTAGCAATGATTTGTCTAGTCTCCAAATCTTTGATATTAACTAAATTAGGTATGAATTCCACAGTCCTTCTTCTATCTCCATGAGTGAGATGATAGATGGAAATAAAATTATGACTAGGTGAGGTACACACAACACATCTTTGAAGTATCCCTCCCCCTTATCAATAGTTCCTTTCCCAATCACATTCATATAAGTATGATTGCCCATTAAGATAGGTGGAATATAACAAGGACCAAATGATGAAAACATAGAGTGTGAAGATGCCATATGATGAGAAGCCCTTGAATCTAGAAGCCATCTCCCTGAATCTTCACTTGAAGTAGCTACTAAGGATTGACCTTTGCCCATGTGATCCTTTCCTTTATCAAAATTTGAATGTGAAGAAGAGGGTGAAATAGTCATTCTTAAAGGTAGACCAATTTGATTCTTCTTAAGAAGATTCTTGAGTTCATCAATTTCCTTCTTGTAACAATGATGTTCTTCATGTCCATTCTTCTTGCAATATGCACAACTAAGAAGCCCCTTCTTGGATGATTTATCCTTATTTTTGGAGTTTTCTTGTGGTGAAGAGATTGAGTGTTCTTTCTCTTGTTTGAATTTTGTCACCATGATTTCTGCTTCTTGTTAGACCTTTTTCCCTGATTCCCTTTACTAGCCACCAACACTTTGGACTTTGAAGACTTGAGAATCCCCATGCTAATCAAATTTTATTGTTCTATTATCAACATCTTTGTGAAGGAATCAAATGAAGGCATGGCATAGGAAGAACCTAAGGTCAACTTATGAGTGTTGAAGCTTGAAACAAATGATGCATACTCTAGAGGAAGTTTTCTCATCAAATTATAGATCAATTTTTCATCCTCTATGGTAATTCCACAGTCCTTAACCATTGACCTTAGCTCATGTGCCTTGGTGATATAGTCTTGAATTGTGTCAAACTCCTTTGGATCTAATGACAAGAGATTTTCATCAAGTTCAAAACCCCTAGCTTTTTCTACTTTTGTATACAAGCTAGAAAACTTATCCCATGCTTCATTTACTATTTTACAATTATCAATATGGAAGATAAGATCCTCATGTACATACTTCCTCAAAGTACCAATAACAACCTTATTATTATGATTCCATTCTTTTATTTTATCAGGATCAGATGGTGCAACCATGTTTCCATCAACATAATCATTTAAACCTTTTCCATCATTTTACTACATGCTCTAATTTTCCATGTAGCATAATTATGTAGAGCTAAAAGTGGAAACCTAGGAAAACCCATGATGCAAAATAAAAGAACACAAGAGAAAGAGAAGTGCAAACACTCAAGACACACACCCCAAATCTCGTAATCAAAGAACACCAACCCCCCCCCCCCCCCCCCCCCCCCCAAAAAAAAGGATTTTGGCACTTTATACTTAGTGCATGTACAATCGACCACTTGTCAAAATAGACTAAAGTAGACTTCTAATTTTGATAGTTACAAAAACAAATATGAAGCTATATATGACTCAAAAAGATAAGACACAAGACCTCTCAAGGATCTAATTAATTACAAGTGTTAAAATAGGCCAAAAATGACCAAATGTTGAAAGTACTATGTCTACTCAAAATTATGCCAAACTTATACCAGATCTAGAAAGTAGAAAAACAATATGCACTTTCAAAAAAATAGCACTTGAATATGTGTCCAAATGAGCCTGAATGAAGCCTTTGAAGTTGTAAAAATTAGGATTTGCGATTTTTAGAAAAAATTAGGAATAGGGATTGCAAACAACCTGCATCAATGTGTAGATCACGAAATTCTACCCCAAAACAAAAAAAATTGCTCTCCAATGGCTTTGCAATGAAACTCCTATGGCTCTAATACCATGTAAGAATTTGGTATAGCTTTGATACCATGTAAGAATTTGCCTAAGGCAAGAATGAAATGCCAAGATCTAGAAGCTCAAGAGATAGCACAAGAGAGATAAGCTATGATCAAAGAAGAATGGATTAATCATATAATTGGATGAATACATTATAGAAGTGCCTTGTATATAAAGGCAATCAAGATGACTAGGAGTCATGCAAAGAGATACACAACAATTGAGCACATGTCCACCAAGAGTAGATTATCCTCCATTGTTCATAAATTTATGTGCAACAATGAGAGGACAAGAATGTAAAGGTGTATCTCATAAAGAGATGTAGTAGACAACATGTGCTCAATTAGAGTGCAAACTACTGTGTTTTCAACATGACAACTCATATGAATATGCAAACTCTTAGGTGTCTACATGACAACTAATATGGATATGCATTAACCTAAGTAAACTTAAGTAAAGTGTAAATAGTAAATACTTATTTACACCAATACTCTGCAAGACCTAGGTGGGTGAACCTATAGATTCATTCATATGGTACCAATTCTAAAAGCATATAATCTAAATCTTATATATTAGATAAAACCCTTGTCTCCCCTATACTCATGCAATAATAAAGATATGTTGTAGAAAATTGTAAAACCTATGAAATCCACAAGTTCTATTACACCTTCAAGAGCAGCAGAAAGGGAAAGACAAAAGTTGGGGAGCTCAGATATTTGACAAAGAAGTGTAATGCTTGAGGACAAGCATTAGTTTAGCAGGGGGCAGATGATGAGTCTAAAAAATGCCTTTATTTTATTATGTTTAAGATACTTTGTGATACTCAGTTTATCCTTGTTTTAACACTTATAAGCCTATGTTTGATAAACCTTTGATGATTTATGGGGTAGAAAAACTATGTCATCTTTTGCCTAAATTATATCTAATATGCAGTATTTCATATAAATATCCAAATGTGTGTTCTTATGCTTGAATTTAGTTTGATGGATGTTTATTTGGAAATATGTCTTATATCATAACTAACCTGATGATAAGGATTAAAGGATGAGTGGAAGAATCCAGAAGTTGGTTGCCGACAGCATTCAAGGAGAAACAAGCATCAAGGAACAACCACGAAAAGGAAGTTATAACCATTCCAGGAAACATGGCAGTGAATAAGGAGGAGCTTTTACGAGCCATTGCCTTCTCTACATTTACGTTGTAACAAGCGGATGCCGAGACTTCATTGCTCCCTCCTCAATTCCGTTCTCCTTCCTTTCCGCTTTCAGTTGTTCTCCTATATTCTCTCCTGCAGACTTAACTTAGGACAGTTACTTTTTTGTTATGTAATAAAGAGTAGATTCCCTATATATGTCGGGATCGACTCCTTTGTGTGAAGTTTTTGGTTTTTAATAAGTTTTATTGAGTAAGAGAGAACACTGATTCACAGTTTGTTGCAGTTGTGTTTTACAATTCTGAATCATGTAATGACTGATTAATGAAATGAATTAGTTCTCTTTAGCTTCTATCCTGTGTTGGTAGATTAGAGAAGCCAACCAAGGGGGCCCACTTGGAAGGTGGATTAGATTAGGATAGAATAGATTCATTTTACTAGCATTAGCAGTATTTTAAGTAAGACGTAGCTAGTTAATTCCTTCCTGTAGCATCACACTTCATGAACGTTCCTGCAGCATCTGCGAGAACAGTCTAGTGGATGAGTCGAGATGAAATCTCTGTTATCTTGTCATTGTGTTTTCAACATTCATAGATTTAGTATTTTCCTTTCCACAGCAGTAGTCTAGTTTCCTTCCTTTGCATTTTTACTTTCCTGCAGCACAAGCATAATGACTCATCAAGGTACCTAGTGCACATACTGTGCCGACCATTTCAAGTATACGTCCTTGGGTTGACAATCTAAATGCACCTCATGGTAGGGGAAAAGTAGTCCTTAGCTTGAATAGATTATTCCTAAGCCAGGCCTAGCGCATGACTATGGAACACCTATTGTGAGGCGGTTCAGTGCTCCTTCCTTGTTTTGAGCATGCACTATCTTTCTACATCTAGTTCTTTAGAACTGGGAGTGAAAGGACTCATCTCCTTGACTTCCCCTCTCTATTATGCATATGTGAGTGGTAATGTGATGAACTTAGGTCTTGTATCGTTGATTTACATTTTTCACCCCTATAGGTAGTATGCTAAAGGCAATAACAATAGCATGTCAACAATAAATCTACCAGTTACTTTGAGGCAAGTAACACCCAAAATGTATCAACAAATGCAATCAACAACAATTACTCTAGTCCATTCACCAGTAAGGAAAACATAATTTTCATCTCTACCATTGCTTTCTAACACCATTAGGATAAGTAAAGAGTTGTAAGAGGGGAATCTATCCCAAGAGGAAATTAGTAACAAAAGATCTAATATTCATATTGAAAAGGAAGTTTGAAAAGAAAAAGAACTAATTGAATTAGATAAAGGAGTTGGTGATGACATGGTAGGACGACTAGAGACATCCTCATTTGAGTAAGAGAAACGACTAATGAGTTAACAAGGGAGAATAATACCATTCTAGCTCAACCCATTGTTGAGGCACTGAATAAATAATTGGACCCTAATATTTAAATTAATGTGTCCATTCAAGATATTAAAGAACCTACACTTGAATAAGGGATAATGAGAATATTATTGATTGACACCAATTTAAACTAGAACAAAAAAGGCAATTGAAAGAATAGAATAATTTTCTGAAGGAGATAATCTAATTGTCCTTTTACAACTAAATGAAGAAGCTTTGGGAGAAGCAAGGATGGAGGAAGTTGTCCAACAAGAATTTGTAGGTTCAACTCAATAGAATGTTGAAGAACAACCAACAATTCCATTTGAAGTTGCTAGAATAGAAATTGATTAGAGAAGCATCCACCACTCCCACATTAATAAAGGTTAGTATGCAAGGGAGATAATCTCATGCGAGAGGTTAAGGTGCAAAGGAGATTATCTCAAGTAAAAGGTTAAGACGCAAAGGAGAAGATCCCAATTAATAATCATTCCCCTTGATCTGAAGTGTATGCTTTGTATATAGACCCACCAAAACCTAAAAGAATGCAAGAATTGTATCTATCATTAGTAGATACCTTTGTTGATAAAAGAGGAAAGTACCATTGGAACAAAATAACAATCTCTTATCCAATGGTAGATTGTTTAAGATACAAAGCTTAGATTTCACATACAAAAATATATGGTTTTGTACAACTTTGAAATCAAGTTGCCTTAATATGGAAGATCCATATAGATTTACACTTTCTTTGTCATATATAAATCAACCACTTTAACAAACTTGATAAACAATTAACTAAATTAACTAAAAATAGCAATGAAACAAATTTCACATCATAGCAATGGATGACACAAAATAACACGAGAAGAACATCTCACAACACAAGATTTACATGGACAAGCCCTTCTAGGAAAAGACTCCAACAAGAAGGTAGGCCAAGTATATTATCTTCAATTTATCAGATTACAATATTTTCACTTTCATCATTCCTTTCATGCCTTCAATCTAGCGACACTTTATCAACTACAAACGGTGACACAATACTACCCTCTAAAGGTACCAATTTATAGGAAAGTTGGGGTGGGAGTACCATTTTGTTCTCTTGAAACAAGAGGCCAAAACCAACTACAAACCCATATGCCCCCTTTGGTGATTCACCTATCAACATAGTAAGAAGTTACTATAGTCTCACATGGGCACCCAACCCATAGCCAATCATAATTGGTCCTGTTTGAGTTCTTCATCACTGTAAATAAATTTGATGGTTGACATCCACTGACATACAAGTTAATTGGTAACACACTAAGGAAAATGTCAAAATAACACACCATTATATGGACTAGCATGCAAATCCAAGTGAAACCATTATCAAAATGGACACCTACGTAGAATATTCTACCATTAGGTCTTTTCCTTGTCACTGATGTTTGTGCCCATCTCATATGACTGTAATCATCACATGTTATTAATATATAATTACAAGATATTTATTACAAATATCCTCTGGAATCCAAGTACACCTTCCAAGGAACATGTAAATTAGTGAAAAATGACTTAGGATTGCAAGGTAAATAAATAAGCATTATCCAAAGGTTACATACTCCGACTTGACATTTTTCAATTACAACCATAAGAAAATATAAATAATAATCAACTATAGCTTAATCAAGGCCCAAGATCTTCCTCCCCCAGTAAGGGAAAGACATACCTTAGCCGCACATGTACCACTTGATTCGTCAACCTATTTATGTGTTCCAACTAGATACGTGCAACATCAACCAAGGTAACCACCATCATACACCTATCAAGAATGAAGAAACATGCCAAGGTGAAGCACACCATGACTAATTCCTATAATAATTTATACATGAACACAAGAATTAAATTTAATTGATAAAAAAGGCTTTGAGTAGTTGCTTTACCCATACCAATTTGAAATAACAACCATATCTAGTTTCTTGCTCGTCCAATCTAACGTACTTCAAAAATAGGGTAAACAAACCATCATAGACAGAATTTTATGTCATCAATATATTAACCCAAAACTACAATGAAATATCTATATAACCATTGTCCTATCTCAAATGCATTATACCAATGCACAAATGACCAAAATCAAGGACAATTAACTGAATCTGCAACAACACCAAAAAGGTGAGGGTATAGACATTCAGGTCATTTCATTACAGGAAAATGGGTTCTAATCCACAACTGGCATAAAACCAAAGATCTCAAATCAATAAAGCATGCAACCTCATAATCAAATTAATTACTTGCAAACTAAGATATCAAATATATAGAAACTCCAACTAAATGAGTAACCTCAAATCTAAAAATAGATCAAGACATACTGATTCTCCCTATAGTAACTCATATAGAAGATGTGGCTAACTCCGCTACTATATAGTGTCAATGAAACATATAATGATATGCACAAAACACATCTCATACAATTCTCCAAAATAATATTTCCAAGAACAAGAGATTTTGCAAATCACATCATATCCTTGTTCCACACCATGTACCAAGTTGTGTAAAGTAAAACCACTCCCACCATTCCCAAACTGAAAGGATATCAACATCCAGCATTCAAAATATAAAGAAAACATGGCACCAAACAATGTAGATATTTGATACAAATGGTAGATTAAACAAAAAATTCACCCCTATAATAAAGTGACATGTCATTTAAGCCACATACCATTTCTTGAATCTCTCCAATGTCCCTAGAACTAATGTAATAGCACAAGACCAAAAACAAGGAGAACAATAAAAATTCATAAAACCATATATCTTCTTTTTAGCAAGCCCTCTAAATAAGACTTACTCCTGAGAATACGAGATGCAAACTAAAGAATGCATTTGATATTCAGGTGGAAAACATCTCTTAGATCATTCACTTGCTGAGCAAATCAAGAGTGGGATACAAGATCGTCCTATTCACAAAACACCAGGTCATAAAAGCTTACAATAAAGGGCAATCTTCTGTTCAAGTTCATAATGACCTCACACCTATAACTAGGTGTAAGAAAAGTGATCTTTCTATTGAAATCTCATCAAAGAGTGATCATCTGAATACATGATCTCCTATTAAATAAGAGATCCCTTAGCCTCACACAAGTCTCCATAGAATTTATGAACATCCGCCAACAAAACCATGCCAGCTTTAAACACAACCCTTCAAAAAAATGAACCTGTAAGCAAATGAATAATACTCAAAGTCAAAGGAAATCAACAAGACCACTATAACAATTCAATTTAAAGGATTGGGAATATATCATGACATCATGATCTATCATAACATCCTAGGAGATCACATCTTATTCTCAAGACAAACTGTATCATGCCAATCCTGAAGTCTAGAATCAAGAGAAAACCAAGACACGATACCCAGGTCCCAAACACCTCTAAATCAAGGATGATATGTTAAAATCAACAAAATGTAAACTTGGAACCTTATCAATGACCATGAGAATCTTCTATGACAAACAAATATGTCAACATCTCTTCAAATACATGAAAGTGATCATTTCCTATCAATGAAACTAAAAATATGAAATAACTCCCATTATAGCAGGAGGATCTTAAAGCTCTGTCCTGAAGAAGATCATCCACCACCAAGTGATATAGTTAGATATTTCTAATGCTACTTCACATTCCTTTACTTCCTCAACATAAACAAGACAAAACCTATATGTATCTATATAAAATTAAATACCTAGTTTGAAATGTGTAAATTTATCATAACTGATTTGCCTAACATAGACACAAATATAATACAATCACTCCAAATAAAAGAATTATACAAATTGAGAAAGGGTTGATTGTGAGTCCTCCTCTCTTCCACATATTGCTGACCAAGCATCTTTCCTTTAAGTGTTTTGTCACCTTTTGTTTTTTTTTCCACTCTCCACAATCTCCAGCATTTCAGTTCACGCATAACAAAGTTTCCTGAAGACAATTCAATGAAAGATCCATATTATCATGGAACAGACCTTTGACAGATATCCAACAACGTCTATAAACAGTGATCTCCAGTATGCTCTGTGCATCTGATTTTAGATAGCCAACAGCACGGTCAAGATTACCAACTGCTCAACAACAACAAAAAACTTCTAGAAAATGAAAATAAATCGTGTCATTTCATTATTAATGCAGGTCTGATAGAGAGCAAACTATTATAATAAAAGATTATAATCAGATTACTTTATTTAGTGTCACCAATAATCTCCACAAGAACATTGTCCCTGTTTAAAATGATGGAAACGGTTTACATCCCTCACAACAATTTCTCTTGCAAAAATCTTGGAAATAAATTTTGTTGCAGTGTGGCAATCAGGGCATACTCTAAGGTTCTTAACAACTCTAATAGTTGTTCCAGGGGGCGTATTTAACAAACCAAATGCAATTGCCAATTTTTCACTATGGTGGAAGAGGAACAATTCTTTTTCCTCGTCTTCCACATCATTTTGTAAATGTCTTGAATCTGGAATGTATCCTGCTGCCTTCATCTCCCAAGCCAATTTCTCCAGCTTTGCATAGATCTCTGGTGTCTGTGGATGTGATCTATCTCCAGCACAAAAAGCATGCACCATTTTATGATTTTCAATCCAACTACACCCAGGGATCTTTTTAATTTCTCTATCTTTCATCAATCTCCTTAGAATTTGAACCTCACCCCACCTGCCCACTTCTGCATAGATGCTTGCGAGAAGAACATAAGTTGCAGCATTTTTAGGATCCAAATCACAAAGCAGCTTTGCTGTAAATACTCCTAAGCCTATATTCATATGTAATCTACAGCCACCAAGAAAACACATCCACACACCCACCACAGGTGTAACCGGCATTTTAATGATAAAATCTAGGGTGTCTTCAAGATAGTCAGCACGGGCAAGAAGGTCAACCATGGATACATAATGATCCATTGTAGGTGTTATGCAATAAGGGTTACTCATATAATTGAAGTATGTACAGCCTTCATCCACTAAACCCACATGGCTGCATGCAGATAGTACACAAGCAAAGGTTACAATGTTAGGATATATTTCAGACTGCTTCATTAATTCAAAGAATTTGAGAGCATCTTTGCAAAATCCATTTAATGCATATCCTGCAATCATGGCATTCCATGAGATGACATCTCTTTGAAGCATTCTGTCAAACAGTTCCTGTGCTTTGTTAATGTTTCCACATTTTGCATACATGTCTATCAGAGCATTTTCAACTATTATATCTGACGAAAACCCGCCTTCCAATACGCTTCGATGGATGTCCATACCCCATTCTATAGCTCCCATTTTACCACAAGCGGGCAGGATACCAACAAAGGTTGTGGAATTTGGGTTGACACCAGCCAATCGCATTTGGTTGAAAGTATCTAAAGCCATTCCACCAAGCCCATTTTGTGCATATCCTCCTATAATTGCATTCCATGAGAAGACATCTTTTTCAGGCATTCTGTGAAACAATTCACGAGCCTTATCCATTCTTCCACACTTTGCATACATGTCTACCAAAGCATTTACAACTATAATATCTGACAAAAAACCATTTTCTGTCATGTTTCGATGAATGTCCATACCTTCTTCCAAAGCTCCCATTTTGGCACAGGCAGGGAGGATGCTAGCAAAAGTTGTAGAATTTGGCTTTGCACCTGTGAGTTGCATTTGCTTGAAAGTTTCGAAAGCCATTTCAACAAATCCATTTTGTGCATATCCTGCAATCATTGCAGTCCATGAGATGACATCTCTTTGAGGCATTTTGTCAAAAAGATGACGTGCCTTATCTATGCTTCCACATTTTGCATACATGTCTACTAGGGCAGTTGCAACCATAAAATCAGACAAAAACCCCGCTTCCATTATGCTTTGATGGATGTCCATGCCTTGTTCCAAAGCTCCCATTTTGGCACAGACGGGAAGGATGCTGGCAAAAGTTGTGGAATTTGGCTTCACGCCTGCCAATTGCATTTGCCTAAAAATTCCTAAAGCCTCTTCAACCAATTCATTTTGTGTATATCCTGCAATCATGGCATTCCATGAGACCACATCTCGTTGAGGCATTCTTTCAAACAGTTCATGTGCCTTGTCTATACTTCCACATTTTGCATACATGTCTACCAGGGCACTTGCAACTATAACATCTGACAAAAGTTCTCTATCCTTTATGCTTTGATGGATGTTCATACCCTGTTCCAACGCACCCATTTTGGCACAGGCAGAAAGTACGCTGGCAAATGTGAATTGATCTGGTTGGAAACCTGTTCGTTGCATTTGGTGAAACAGAGCAACTGCCTCCTGAGGATACCCATGTCTTCCATTAGCTGATATAATCGTATTCCATGAGACCCTGTCACGTTCTTTCATGTGATCAAACGCTTTACGAGCAGTACCCAAACTTCCACGCTTGGCATACATGTAAATAAGCCTATTAAGAAAAGTTGTGCATGTGGAAAATGGAAATTGCCTCTGAGCAATGAAAGAGTGTACTTTCTTCCCTTGTGAAAGCGTGTTCTTCAGAATGCAGATTTGCAATAATTGAAGATACGTAAAAGAGTCTTCAGGGGGGTTGTGTGTAGTAAGCAGAATGTGCAACGCTTCCTTCAACTGGCCTTCTCTGCATAATGCTGTGAGATTGGGATTATTAGTTGATGGTAATGGCATTTCAAAATTGTATTCTAAGCGTAAATGTGCAGTGTTATTTAGTCTACGTCTATCGAAAATCCATTGCCACTGGTAAGCCCGGGAACAAATTCACTCGTTAACAGACAATGAAAACTCAAAAGATCGTCCCATAGTTCTAGTATTAGAGGAAAATCGGCTAAATGCGACAAAACTTTCGGAAGGATTCTGTAAATTGGCAAGGCGGGCAGCTCCATCAATACAAGGATGAATCTGCAGTAAGTATGTTCGAAATCTGTTCTTAAAGGAGCATACTTTTTCACCCCAAACGGCAAATTTGTTTTTTATTAAAGAACTAAAATATTTGCTATAATAATTTTTACTATCAAACTATCGTACTTCTATTATTTTTCATATTTTCCTTGTTTTCTTGGATTGGATTTATTTTTTCTGTGCTTATATTTTTTCCAAACTTTTTTTTTTCCTATCTTTTATTTTCTTTTTTTTTTTGGTGGGGTGTAAATGAGTTGCTCCTAAAACATTAAGTGTTTCAAACCCTTAAACACTTATAAAAACTTGAAACCTTTTAATTGATTTGGAATATATAAAGCATATAAATACAAATCAGAGAACATCAACACCACATAATACAAAGATTTTTACCGTGGAAACTCATGCTAAGGTGAAAACTACGATGGGGTGAGAAGTCATAAAAGACTAATACCTTGTTAGAATTATAGACATATTACAATATGGGGCATGCACATGCATTTAGGCACACTACCTAGAGTTTATTGTTCAATTTATCTTGGGCTACAACCCTAAGGAAGTCTTGTTGACTTACAATCATGATTCATACTACAATGTGAGAATTCTTGGACTACATAATAGTATCTACCTATACTTTGGTTAACTCCATTTAGGTACAATTAGATCCCTTGCTACAATTCTCTCTGTCACCTTCAGATGAGAAATTTAGCCCTCAATAGATCTATAAACATGTTTCACTAGCAATCTCTAGCATCCATAGATTTTAATTCACCAAATTTATCAATAACTTGGTCAACAAAACCTAATCTTGAAACTCTCAACTCTCTACCCCAAAATCAACCATCATGATCAGCATTTGCTAGCCAAATACACCTTAGATCCATCATAATCACCTTGAGATCATAATCATAACCATAAAACATTTTATTGATCTCCCATTAACCGTTTTAACAAACTTTTCCTAACATGTCACTTGTGAACACAAAAATAGTTCTTATAATTGATAAAATCCATTAATCTTGATCACCTCGATCAATGTACATTGCCAACTCATCATGCACATAACCTTAGATCACCCTAAGACAACATGAAGCTTAAACAAACAATAAAATTCATCACACTCATCGGATTTGTCAACATTTTATTCTAAATCTTAAGAACATTGTTATCCTCGACTAAAATAATTGTAAATGCCTTGCAGGCCATTAGAATCACAAACCCTTTGACCTATAGATACATTACCTTGTCCTTAACACATTCTTAGCTACGCAACCAAAGATATCTTCTTAAGTACATGCACAAAACTAATCTTTGCAACTTTGTTATATTGTCAAATAGTAAAATAACCAGTCTTCACTTGGGACACCATAACTTTATCAAAGCATCATGTCAACTAAACTTAACATAAACCACATAGGAAACCTTTACATCATTTTGTGAGGTGCACTACTCCTCATCTTTTGTAACCTTCCTTTTTCATTCACTTGAACATCTTGCATTACTAATAGAACTTCATAATAGACATCTAAACTATATAATAAACATTTTGACATCAATGACAACATATCCAACTTAGCAACTATGAATATCTTCATTAAAGTAGAATATTTGAATAAATGTTTTCATTTTCTTAATTTACCAAGGTGTTTGATTTAGTCTTGCAAGACTTTACTTCCTTTAATAAGTCAATTAGTAATGATGACTTTCACATGTTGGATGAGGCTCTTGATGACTTAATCTCTATTATTTCTTCCACTAAATCTACTAAACCATTTCTTTTCCAAAGGCCATTTAATATGATTCATATGAATGGTTGCACCAGTGACAATGATAAACCCAAATGTGTTGTCCATCTTCATTAAGGAAAATCCTCAACCAATAAACAAACCTATGATTATCATCCAAGGTTGTAGTGATTCTCATAACTCTCAAACTCCTAATAAGCCTATATGATGAATATCAAAGGAGGAACTGAAATTCCCTTGAATTTTGTGAAAAAAATTACCTAAAATTGTAAAGTGGCTACCTATGTATATAATATAAGGGATAACAAGCAACCTACTATTCCAACTATTCTTACATGTCTTCTTGCTTCTCAATTAGTGCTTCCTTTTGCATTTCATTGTCTACATTCTTGGAAAGGAATATGACCTTCTTGGAAAACTTTGTTCCACCCCTACCAAGATATGTGGCATTGAGCAAGTTAGTTGATTAGCATCAACCAAGTAAGGAGATTGTTAACATAGGTGGATGGTATATGACTATTGATTGGTTTCTATTGATGGAAATCATAACATATTTTTGATTGGTGAAAATTATGTTTGCAATAGGTTATCATGTCTCATGTGGACACCTATCATAATCAGCGATATTGTTGTAATCAATGATCACTAAGAATTGTTAAGTATCAAGTGGTAATTATATGGCGAAGTGTGGTCAGAAGACAAGGAAGAATTACATTGGATAAGTGGAGATTATGAAAAGAATTTTGTATTATGTTGGGATATGTGACAAGGTTAACATACCTATGTAATACATTTGCACTCCACATGTAATACATTTTGACCATTCCGAGTGGTGGATGAGAAAACAAAGAAGCAACCTAACCTAGTTGAATCTAATAATTGAGATTTGTAAAGTGTTTGTAAAAACAAAAGTAGGCAACACCAAATTCAAATGAAGCATCAGGATTAAGAGGAAAAACATCACAAGAAAACATAAAATATCTTTAAATGATAGATTGTAAGAAGTTGATGAGAGATGTTGAAAGGGGAAACATATAATGCTAAAGTAAGAGAATCAGTGTGAGCTAGCATAGGAGAGATCTAGCGATTATGATCAAGATACATAGAAGATAAGTGCAACATAGAAGATAAGCGCATAGTGCAATAGAAAGAGATCAAAGAACATAAGGGATATGATAAGAAAATAGTGAGATTTTAGTTGTTACCTAACTATTACAACTACTAACTCCCTAAATCGGGTGGATCCTAGCATGTTCAAAGATGTAAATCCCTTAACAAGGTAGACTCTTAACAGAGTTTTAAAAAATCCTTTAAAAAGGTAGATCTTAGAAGATTTGATTGTATTATGATTGATTAGACAAAAAAATATAACAGTTACATGCAAATATAACCAATATCACAAAGGGAAAAAACACACATAAATGGAATAGAAGACACAAATATTTAACGTAGTTCACCCAATCCTAGGCTATGTCTATCAAATAGAGAGTCCAATATTATTATCTAGTGACTTGACCTAATTACAATATGCAACCCCTTGTAACTCAATATCACTACGCAATGCTACTAAATCATCATACAAAAAACTCCCTAACCTTAAGCTATTTTATACAAGACTTATGTTTGTTACAAAATTAGCAATATAATATGTCATCCACTAGAAAAATAACTCGACGCCTTTTATGATAATAAAGATGTTTTTGGCCTCATTGGGTATTGTCACTTGACCCTGCCCTATATTACAACAAGGAGCGCATATAGGGCTCTGCCCCAAGACCCTGCAAGGGGTATTGCTCCTTGCCCCCATCATGGAGGCGCTACCCCCAAACCTCTATAGAAAATTCTATGAGGAAATTGTGTTGAAGGAAGTGAGAAAATTAGCCTCTGAGTCTGATTAGGCTCAACATAATAATAGATTGTACTTCTAACAAGGTACAAGATCACTCCTAATAGGGGGAATCCCCAGAAAGAATAATTTTATGCTCATAATTGAGTAAATTCATTGATTGCAGTATAGTGAAGATTTATGGGTGCTATCCTTGTGGTAATTTTACCTTCTAACCAAGGGTTTTTGTGAGACCAAATCATTGTGTCATATGTGTGACGAATTGGTTTTGTTATGCTTTCTTTACTACTAGAAAATATATGTTTGATTAATGGTAAATAATAGTAAAAGATGGTGAATGTCTGCATGTACTAATTCACGCCCCCCCACCCCCACTAGAACCTATTAATCCTAGCAATTGGTATCATAGCTTTGTCCTCTTGGTAGTAAGCTTAACAACTTGTGGGAAAGATCCACAATCATGGAGAGGTACACATATGAGAAAGAGCTTGAGGAGAAAGCCAACATGATTTATGAGCTATGAGGAAAGCTAAGGAAATCTCTTAAGTAGAAAAGATCTTACTATGTAGCTAAATGAAAGTCGTGACTATATTGAATATATGGAAAATTTGTTTAAAAGATTCTATGTTAGAAGAATCTTAAAAATCCATTGAGGAATCGATGGAGAAAAATGAAAGGTTAAGAACCTGAAAAGGGAACTAGAAAATCAATAAGTCAAAATATGTCAAGATCTGGAAAGGAGAAGAATTGTTGATGAAGCTAGGGAACTTGTTAAAGATAACAAAAAGAATGTTGAGAATACACTACATGAGAAGGATGAACAACTCTTTAGTATATCATAGGAGAATGTTATCATGCATGAATGCCTTCATGTAAAGATTGTAGAGAATAAAGAAATTACAACTAAGAACCTAAGGCTCAAAGACGAAAATGAGAAACTAAAGAAAAATTTGCAAAAATAGAAGGATGCAAATGAAAAGCTAAAACAATCAAATGAAAATTTTCTAAAGATGATGAAAAATTGAAGAACCAAATAAATCTCAATGATACTACGGGTTTTAGATACAAAGGTCAAAAGCTAGACATGATCAGTGAATTATCAAAAGCCAAACATAAGAAGCATCGAAACAGTCAGAAGACAATCACAAGAAAATTAGGTATGAGGTTTGACAAACCTACTTGTTTTACTTGCAAAATGGTTGGATGTACTGTAAATATGTGTAGAAGAAAACCTATCAATATAAAATTCATTTGAAAGTCATTTCCTTAATTTTCTATAGTATGTACATACTACCTATGAGTTTAAATCTAAGAATAAGGATAGCAATAGTAAATTTTATGGTTATTGTTACAAATGCAATAAGTATGGACACAAGGCTAAAGAAAGCAAATCCTTGAAAAAAATGTCACCAATTCAACTAGTAAAATACCATTATAAGGAAGTGATAGTTTAATTCCTCATGCCTAGTATGTGGAAAATTTGGACTCTTGATAGAGAAATGCAAACATAAAGCATGACTAAATAAATTTGGAAACAATCTACAACTGCTATGGTTTTACTGCAATAAGATTGGTCATGTTGTAAAAAGATTGCAAGTCCAAAAATGGATCTCTTAATAGGTCACAAAAAAAGGAAAATAAAGAACCCTATGAGTCTTGATGAAAAAATGTCAAGAGGAAGATGTTGACACCTAGAACTAGTGATAGAACAAGGGAATGTACAAGAACCAATTCAAGTAATTGAAGAAGCTCCAAGAGAAAAAAAATGATATTACCAAAGGTATGTCAAGCTTAATCATTCTACAAACCAAATAATTGGTGATAAGAATGTTGGTGTATTAACTAGAAGAAAAGGAAGGCAAAGTACATATATATTATCACAATTTGAGCCAAAAAATGGTAAAATATGCTTTAAAAGAAGAATACTAGGTAAAAACTAATAAGGAAGAATTCAAACTAATTAAAAATAATGAAACATAGACCCTAGTGCCTAGACCAATGGACAAAAATGTAATAGGAACAAAATGGATTTTCAAGAATAAGATGGATGAAACAAGTGAATAGTAAGAAACAAAGCAACGCTAGTTTGCAAATATTATGCACAAGAGGAAGAACTAGACTATGTAGAAACTTTTGCACTTGTAGCTAGACTTGAAGGAGTCAGAATACTACTTGCATTTGGTACTTACAAAGGATTCAAAGTTTATTAGATGCATGTCAAGTATGCATTTCTGAATGGTTCATTGGAGGAAGAAGTTTGCAAAGAATAATCTAAAGGATTTCTCAATTCAAAGTGAAAAAACATGGTGTGTAGATTACATAAGGACATGTATGGAGTGAAACAAGCTCCCAGAGCATGTTAGGTTACATTCATACTTGATCAAGATTGGATTCACAAGGAATAGCAACAATAACAATGTATATGATGATAGGTTACTAATTGCAAAAATATTTGCTAATGATATTATCTTTAAAGAGGCAATGATATGATGAGTATTGAATTCTCAAAAGAAATGAAGAAGGAATTTGAAATGACTATTATTGGTGAAATCAAATTCTTCATAGGTTTTTAGATCTATCAACTTAAGTATGGTAATTACATTGGTCAGAACAAGTACATAAAGGAGATATTGAAGGCATTTAGTCTACAAGATTCAAAACCAGTAGGTACTCCTGTGATAACATGTTACAAGTTATCTCATTGTATAGATTCATGATCAGACATAGCACATGTAGTCGGATTAGTGAAAAGGTTTTCCTCTAATCCAAAGGAAACATATTTTATTGCAATCAAGAGAATCTTCATATATCTCAAGAGAATTGAAGAATATGGTTTGTGATATGGATACAAAGGAGACTACATGCTTAATGCATACACTAATGTTGATTGGGAACGTAAAGTGGATGATGTGAAGAGCACAAGTCATGGTTAATTTTTTCTGGGTGAAAGACTTGTTTCATGGAGGATTAAGAAGCAAAATTGTGTATCTTAATTTATAGCTACAGCAGAATATGTTGTTGCTATAATAAACTAAACATAGGTAATACGAATCAAGAAAATTATGGAAGGGATACAATAAAGTATAGATGTACCGGTCGTTATCTAAAATATAAGACAAGTATAATAAATATTTCAAAGATTCCAATGATGCACTCTAAGGCCAATCACATAGCCATGAAGTATCACTATCTTGAAGAAAAATTCAAGAAAAGGAAGTGAAGTTGGAGTATGTACCAAGGAATAGGTAGCAAACATATTTACAAAGCCATTACTTAAGGATATTCTTGAATTCTTGAGAGGTAGGAGAGGGGTAGTTCCTCACCTAAGCTAAACTAAGCGAAGATGCAAGTGTTAGAATGATTTAGAATAACTAAGAGGGGGAGGGGATAGTTGAATCAGTTATCCTTAGGTCCAAATGTACCAATCAAACTTTTGAACTCATCAAACAACTTAGATCTAACATCCAATCCACTTAGTCTCTATAACAACTTATTAGTAACATAAACTTGCAATCCACTATCCCAATAATAATAAACTTGCAAAATGTAAAACATTAACAATAAAACATCTCAAATAACATCTGCACGAGTAAGACACCAAGATTTAACATGGGAACCCAATTTGGGAAAAGCCACCAGCAACATGTCACTAATATTCCACTCTTCTAAAGTGAGCTCTATTAGGAGCCAACCCTGTTAAAGGTAACAATTACATTGTTAGGTGTGACCTTGTTAAACAATTTAATCACCCTATTAGGAGTAGCCTTATTAGAGGACTTTAGAACATTTCATTAGAATGTCACCTTAATTAAAGGATTTATAGATGATTGTTAGGGCAGCCTTGATCAAAGGATTTAAAAATGACTATTAGGTCAACCTTGATTAAAGGATTTAAAAATGACTATTAGGTCAATCTTGATTAAAGGATTTCAATTGATACAATGGTTAGAAAGTAACAATAGGTTGGTCTGAATAAATATAGCTCACTTTGCAAATACATATCACAATTCAGTTCAATAATTGATTCATTTAGTGGTGTCCATTATCATCTCCATCATTATTTCACTTGGCAACCCTTCAAGCAAATCACTCTTCAATTCAACACTTCATTGTTCAACCTTCTGCTCAAGTTTTCCAATCAACAAAATCAAAAACTACTCCAACCTTTTCAGGTGTGCTAACCTCTCTAGGGTAGTCCTTATACCTAATAGGTAGCTTGATCTTTTGCCACTTGAACTTCATCACTGATCTTAGGTTTAGGTCAAATTCATTGAATCCCTTCACCTTTTCATTTATGCATTCTCCTAGAAACTTCTCCAAAAGTCTCTTTGAATACATGCAAATAAATTCTCAAAAATGATTTCTCTAGCATTTAGTATTTCATCTCATCAATATTTATCTTTGACACACTTTCCATATTCAAAGAATTCAACTATGTCGATTAGGAATCTCAATTCTATCACAAATTATAAAATGTTTTCACTTGGCCAACATTGTGTTCTTTGGCATCTGCCATCACTAGATAACTAGGTCATCAATATCTTTCCTCACTCAACTTACATTTACTTCACTCAGTCCAACTTTTCTTATACTCTATCTTCTACTGGCACTCGACACTAAATTTTCTCAGCCTTTTTCTATTCACTTGGTCAACACTAGCATAGCTCAACTTCACTGATAAATTCCTTAATATTTTTCTTTGAAGTTTGGTTAAGCTTAAGTATTTGTTCTTCATTGTTCATCTCCTCTAGACTTCAACACAACTATCTTCTCCACTTAGTGTTATGTTTAAACAACTCATTATCATGTCAAAGTCTATATGATCAAGTTCCCATTGTAATTCCTCATAACTCAACCTTTCTACTAGGTCCTCTTGTTATCACTTATTGTTAAAATCCTCTTCATTAATCATCTTGATATGACACTCTACTCAGGTAGAAACTGTCTTACCAATAAGTTTTGACATCAATGACAACATAACAATTGTTCTAATTATAGTTCCAATAGCAAGTTGCATCAATACCAATAAGTTTTGACATCAATGACAACATAAATTTTTTTCTAATTGTAGTTCCAATAGCAAGTTGCATCAATTCAATTAAAAACATTAAATATCTCATGCTTTGAATTGATGTATGGATGCTACTTCTTAGTGGTAAATTTACAGATTAAAGAGGTGTATATTGAAGAAGCAGAGTTTACATAATAGATAACACATGTAGATACTAACACCTTGGCATTTTTTTTTCAAAGGGGGAGAGATTGTGATTGGAACATTGACTCCACAAAGAGAATGAGAAAAGATGAATAAAGGGGGAAGATTAAGAGAAGAAGAATAACATGAAGGAATAAGTGTAGGGAAGTGCAGTGAAAGGGAGAGAATTTGTAGAAGAAAAAAGGTAATAGGAGAGACAAAATTTTGTTATACAAGTTTGTAAGACATGAAAGGCATGAAGTCACATCAGACATTGTATGTGTTGATTATGCGTATTTCCATCAATGTCAAGGGGGAGATCATTGGCATAACTGGTAATATTGTTGATGCAGCTAGTGAAGAGAAGAATGAAATGATTGGTGAGGTAATAATACCACTAATATGAGAAATTAGTGACAATCAATAGATGATATGATTGGTTTGTCAAATCCATGATAAATGGAGTGGAATGGTCACAAGAGTATGTTCACTAGACAATGAAGTTGATTCAGTTACAAGAGAAACTCATTATCATGATATATAAGACATTTACAACTTGAAACAACAATAGGTGAGATAGTTTCAATTTAAGATAGGTAACCGATAAACCTATGATAGATAGGTTAATTAAGAGATAAATATGTTAACAAAGGATGAGTTCTTGAGTAATGATTAGTTAGCTAGAATCGGTGATGAGTGACAAGGTTGTAATGACCTGGGATGAGTCACTTGTAATTTGGTGATGTTGATGCACATGTGGAGATGATGCCAGATCATTATAGTGATTGAGATTAAGTTTGCAGAGAATATTTTAGAGGAATCTTATGAAAATTCAAAAACACATTTGACGTTTGGTACATAATACTATGAATTAGTTGTTGGAACCATGTAAAGTGACTTCTGGCATAAGATAACATCTTATGGTGGTTGGATCTAAGAAGGATGTTTGAATTTTCTAATTATAATATGTTTAGGGTTTGGTTAATTCAATAGAAGCAACATAAACTAGTATAACATGTGAAATGAAGATATTTGATGTTATTGATTATGTTCTAGCTTGAGTGTGAAGAAATGGAAGGTGTGGTCTAGCCAAAGAGAAGATAAGTGAGTTGAGAAGAGTTAGTGAGCTTGAGTATATCTAAATAGGTAGAGGTAGTGTTATTCCATGTATCAAACTTTTTTTCTTCCCAAAAAGTTACAATAAGTAAAATCCCTTAATTTGGTGGATCCTCATTGTAAATGCTTTAATAGGGTGACACTCTAGCCAGTGTTTAAAGTCCCCTAACAAGGCTACCCCTAATAGGGTAAAGCTCTTAGTCTGTGAATAATTCCACATGTTCGATGTTTCATTTTATGCTTTGTGTTTGAATACCATTTAATGCTTTAAAGGGTGAAAAAGTTGTTCGATTTGTTGATTACTAATTCTCCCTCCCCCCCCTCCGCCCAAATAATATAATCACTTAGGACCAATATTTACATGCTAAGGTTGAAGAACTCAATGACTTTTTTCATAAGGTCGGAGAGATAGGGAAAGGAAAGGCTATTGAAGTGGTACAAAGTACTCTGGAGTACATGGTAATTAAATAAGTTTTTGAACAAAATTGATGAATTATATATTAGTTACCACTCATTGACTCACGCTACCCAAATATGTAAAGAGGTATTTCTTGTCTTGAGACCTTCATATGATGAATCAAAACCATAGACAATAACTTTTATAAATTTATTTCTTACAACTCAATACCTTACTAATGCACCACATTGGATGAAGAGAACAAACAAAATGATCAAGGCATTGGTTGAGGAGATCCCAGTTATTGAAGTAAAGGAGAAAAGTATAAAGGGAAAAGGTGAGTTTTTCTATACATTTTATAACCAGACAATTCCTAGTATTTTGAATGGAAAAGAAAAGATGAAAGCATCAAATACTTCTAAAGAATATTTTAGTGGATTGATACAAGTCACTATGAAGAAATGGATAATGGACATCATTTTCATATGCATGTATATCACAATAATTTGGATATGTTTTGCATCATATGCAAGATATACCAAGTTTATCAATGATGTTATAAATACTTTAGATACATAGTTCCAAGAGACTCTTGCCTAAGTAAAAAAATACAAGAGTTTTATTGACCTACATTAGAGAAAATTGTGGCTTGGATGAGGATTTTTGTAAAGAGAAGGATTAGTTATGACCATTTTTGGGATCCACTATTTTTAGAGTTTGAAATTTATCTATTTTGATTTAGTTGTGATGATAATGCCACCTAAAATATTAAGTTTATAATCATATATTTATATTTTGGATATACACATTGCTTGACCCAATTATGCCATGAGCGTTCTGTGGAGCTATGAATGCAACTATAGGAAGTTGAAGATGCTACGATGTGATTAGTGCCTTCATCAAATATCCCAATTGTTTCTTTCTTGTTCTTTTGTTTTGTTCATTCATGTATTTGTGGGATGTTGTATACCAATAATATTGACGTTGTCTACAACTGATGCAATATTTTATTTCCCTTCTCCTTGGTTTATTTTATTCATAATCAATGGATTTTATATTGTCATTTTATTGTCTCCAAAATGCACTCAACTATTTTATTTGAATTCAATGCCTTATTGTTTATGAGTTTTTGCCAATTATTTTTAGCTTTATTTCAATATAAAATAATTAAATGCTTAAGATGATTAATAGTTAATGTGAGAATATACTTTGAATATGTAAGTAGAATTGAATGACAATTTGTTTTAAATGTTAATGCAAAGTATTATTAAGAATTGTAATTTTTTCAGTTGTGTTGATATTGTTGAAAGAAAATGAATGCAATTCAATTCAATTGACTCTATTTGCTTAGATAAAAGGAAAAAGTAAGGACAAAAACCATTAGGAAGCTTTTGTAGTTTATAAAGTTTTTTATTATTATACAAAGTTGAAATAGGATACAAATTAATGGTGCATAAAATGGCTAGACAAGATCACATCTACCTTCAACAATTAACACCAACAATCAACTTGTAATTTAGCAACCTAATTGGTATAATTCAAGTTTGTAGAGGGCATTTATCTAACTTAAATGCATCTAGATATAAAGTCCATAGAGTATGAACCATTGAAATTAGTGCAACATCATCAATATTATTGCAAAAAGGAAAGCTTATGGGCAAGTTCTTCATCTTCTACCATGCTAAGGTATTTGATTGATGACCTTGTAGAACCTTTATACTTGATTTCAAAACCCCATTGACATCATAATTTATTTAACTTGTGTACTTGTAAGCTTGGATCACCATGTGAGACCCAAATTTGTTTTGAAATTTCACTTTGAACATATTTGATCTTTTCTCAAATTTCATTTCACTACCAAATAAGAATGGGTAGTGAAAGAAGCTAACACAAAAATGTAGGTAGCAAAAAACTAGTTGAGTTATTTTGAACTTTCAACATCCAAACTATTCATTGTGCCCAATGCCTAAAAATATAAGACTAATATTAGTTTTGATATAAAATACTTTTGAACAATATAAAATATGGGAATACATAAGGAAGAAAAAAGTAGAATATTTTTAAAATATATCTCATTCAAATTTTTAACAAAACATAAACAAAAATTAATGTCTTTATTATAATTTGTATGTATCATTACTATAATTGCAAGATAAAATGGTTCTTTCTACGATAGATTAAAATTTGACAAAAGTGCGATCTTTCAAATTATATGTGTACATGTGTTACCCTTTTATTCTATTGTACCAACATAATTGAAGCTCGACACCTTTTGGACTATCCAAAAGGTCAATGTCAAAATTGAAATCAATTAACCTATTACTGTCCTTTATCCATATTCTCTAAATCCTCCCAATGTACCAAGCTTTGTAAGAAACACCTTGTATTGTACTCCAAGAAATACGATTTCTTATAGTTGCTTTTGGTCTTGATTTGAGTGTTTAGTGAAAAAAATAATGACATTTGGCATTGAATATTATAAGTGTTGTAATCCTTGAAGATGTGCCTAAGTGATGAGTAATATGATGAACATAATGGACATGACAGAGTTCAATATTATACTAAGGACTAGTTGAGGAGTGTCTAATTGAGTAAAAAAGAATCGACTAATGCTTGCATGCAGGTAAATAAAGTAAGGAATTATAAATATTTAAATATATTTGAAGAATGTTGGTATGTGATGAAAGTTAAGTATGTTGTATTGATTGACTCTTGTGTGCTAGTAAAGAAAATTTTCTAAGTTTGTGATTAGAATTAATAGGTTAGATGGAGGGTATGAACAATAGATTTTCCTTTTGGATGGAATATAGTTGAGATGGGATAAGTCTTGTCGTTAATAGATAATTTTGTCACTAACTAATTTTTTCATTGAAACTGTTGATTTGAAATGTTAAATAATGATCTTGAAAAGCCTCGATAAAGGACTAGATCCTAATATTGATTGATTGAGGTTGATGAAGAAAGTCCTTGAATAGAATATTATTTTGATCCCTAAGATGATGAATAAACCTTGAAGGTAATTGATTAGCCCCAGTTGAATATTTGGTTTGATGAGATATACAATATGTTTCTCTTGGTAGGAATGAAAAACATGTAATATATTTATAATGATTGTATGACTAAAGAGCTCAGGCCCACCAATGCTTGTTTGAATCATTTACATTGATTATATAATCAAATAGATTCATTCAATTGATCAAACCTCTTTCTAATTATCCAAAACTAACTAAGACACAAAGTTGTTTAGTAACTTTTAAAGTTACTTGACAACTTTTTATGCAACTTTTGCCATTTTTGCTCTTATGACCAATTTGTTGACTCTAATGGATTACATTCCATGGATTTACATTGAAATGACTCAAACAAACATAATTCTATTCATGGTCCGCAAATTTTACAAATTAACCCATCATGCTAACATTATGGAATATGATGAGAGATCTAGACTAATTTATGAAAACTATTTTTTTAACAATATCTTTTTGTTTGGATCTAGTCTATCTTAGGGATTCATTTTCTATCTTGCAATTTATTTGGTTTGTCAAAGGGTTTCAGGCCCCCTTCAAAACCTATTTTCTTTATCAAAAACAAAATCTTGTACTTTAATTGGTGGAAAAAATTTCTTATTGGTTTTCGTAGAAGTGCATTCATGTCTCTTTAAAGTGCAATTAGTTTTAGAATGTTTGGCTCTGTGACATGAAATATATTTGATGTCCCAGGGAAAATGTATAGTCAAATCTTATTTTTTTTTGAAGTTAACACACTATTTGATTGAATGGGTTATCTCTATGGGTTTGTAAGTCTTGATAAGTGTTTGCTAAGGTCAGAGACAATATAAATAAACATGTGCGAACATGCACTAATTTAGATCACTAATTGTTAAGGATTGATTGCATTTGAGGTTTGGTAAAGTACTCCTAAACTGTCAAGTATAGATCTGAAATAAAATACTTGGTTTATATATGAATGAATATTATCATTTTTTTATAGTGGCAAAGAATGTTAACCAAAATACTAATGATATTTGGAAAATGGAGGCCTATTTGATGACTAAAAATTTTTGTAGGTAATGCAAGATACAAGGAACTTAATGTTATGAACAAGTTCATAGTGTGTTTAGCATACTAAGACATGGAGGAATTACCCATGTAACAACAGTAAGAGAACACAGACCTTGAAGAAGTAAAATGAGTTAAAGTAAAGCTTTTAAAGATTATTGACAATAAGGATATGGATCAAAGTCATTGATTTGAGTTGTGTTTATTGAAAACATGGATTTGAACCATAATCTTGAAAATGGACTTGTTTGGATTATTAGGATCCTAAGGAGTTTTGCTTGAATGCAAGATAATTAAAGTGTTAGGGGCCCCAAATTCATACAAAGGACCAATGGTTGAGGTAAGTAATACATTCACTTTTGGATCTACATGACTGAGGAGATCTCTTTAAGGTGTTGGATTTATAATTAAAAATTTAAATGCTTACCTATAACAAACTATACCTATTGTATAGTGTGTCCCAGTACTAGTGTCACAATATACCTATGTGCTAGTTTGGACATATGAGGTTGAGTACTTAATTAAATAAATAACCTTCCATAAATGTCATGCCCAAAAGTAAGGGCAAAAACACACAATTTTTTTTTTGAACTATTTAAGATGATAGGGTCGACAAATGTTCATAGGATTAACTAAGACTAAATAAGATAACATGGTCAAAAAAAGTTTTAGGGTTTAACTATAAAAGAACTAATCGTGTTCAATTGTTACGACCTTAAGGATTGTTCTAATTAACCAAGCTCTTACTACTAAATGAATAACTTGATTGATGATACATCTTTAATCCATTGCCCTAGGCTTAATGTCATGAATTAGCTTCTTTCAACTTCGTTAAGCTTCAATCCAAAATTTAACTTAACTTAAATTTTCTCCAACATACTTATAACCATCTAATAATTGATTTATTTATTTCCATTAAAAGTGATGACAAGAATAAATTCAACAAATCTATATTTCAATCTAGACTTTATTTGGACTATTAGAAATTTAAGTTCAAATTAAAAATCGTTCTATGAAGTTCGCAATAGCATAAATCTAATTAGTAAAACGGTAAATTCGTTCTAATTGAATTGTTTCTAGTTTCACATTACAAACTTTAAAAATTAACACTAATTTAATATTTTAACATCTAAAACACTACTATATACTAACATCCATACTAACATAAAAAAAATATTTTATCTCTCCTAATATTATCTAACATCTACGATTCCAACTAAGTTTTAATACCCTTCTTATTCAAAATTAAAATATAAATTTAAATTCTAATTAAATTAAATACCACTTAAAATAACTATCTTTTAATCAAAACAAAACATACTAAACTAAAATGCAACTAACATTCTAACTAAAATCTAAGACTAACTAAATTATTATAACCTAGCTGACTTTAAGCCCACTAACATACTCTCATTTGAAATTAACATGCATTTAAATTCTAACAAATGAGTTAACCCCAAAAAATGATGTGACACTAATCACTAGTCTAAATACTAACAAATCTCACAATGTTAACAAAACAATATTAAAATCTATATTACCCCCCACCCCTAAACTCCAAACCTACCTCCCCTGGGCCTAAACCTTGGCATGCGTGGCCCCCTCTTCCCTGATAGCACGCTGCCCCGAAAGTCTGCGTGTGCAGGTCGTCCTTGTCCTTGCGTGAGGGGAGGTCTTGCTTGGCCCGCACTTCATGTGCAGGGTATAAACTTTTGATTGGTTTTTTTTTTTTTCAAGGACAAGGTCAGCATAAGGTGTTATTGCATCCCTCAAAACTCACCTAACTTGTCCCCTCCTCCCACGTCACCTGCCCAAGGAGTGGGCTGAATCGACCTCCAAGAAGAAGACATCTTGGGTAACGTGAGTTGCATTGAAGTATATGTGTGACTGCGCTTCCAAGGTGGGTGAAACAAAGGGGTTTGCAAGATCTCCCCTTAATAAATGTGGAGCCCATCACGCAACACCAAGATCTACTTAGCGCATGATCCAAGGATTTTGTGGCAGGATTGCATTAAACAATCACATCATAATTGTTATAATAGGCTTCCTTCCCTACTAACCACCTCTGACGCCTATGCTCTTGCAAGAGAGTTAATGTAATAAATTTTATTTGGTAAGATCATAGGAAAAAAGAAAAGGGATATGCATGCAACCATGATATCTTTATATCTAGTTTTATTTTTAATTAATTTATATGCTAAAATTGACAACATAATTTCAAGAAGATATTAGGTGCAACATAACTAAAGGAATATTCTCTGTTTCAAGAAATGAATTAATTGTGACTCTCATACATTTTCCAGAGAGGTTTTTCACTCCTGGACCTGTTTTTTTTTTTCAATTTTGTCTAAGTGTTACTATATATATATATATATGTTTTGTTATATTAGGAATGGATCAATCCTATTGTCAATATTCATTTCTTTAACAACTATACCCAAAATAAGGAAGCACATAAGATTATGTTTTTCCTTGCTCTCTCAAAATTTATGTTTCCTCTAATCATCATGCATCAAGTGTATGTTCCATTCCTTTTTAAAATTCAAGGAGATACATAACCTCATATTCCAATTAATTTTGACAATTATGAAACTTAACAATGAAAAAATTAACTTTGAGCTCACAATGTAGGATTTCCACTTCCTCTTAATACTTATAACATCAAATTGAAAACTTTAACATATCAAATTGCTTCTCATTATCATAATTGAATACTTGGAAATTCAGAATTCAAAAACATTATCTATCATTCTATTTTTCTCACATACATATGCCAAAGTTTGGAAACACATGAGAGCATTGCAAGGAGAATTTCATAATCTTTTTCTTTCCTCTATTAATCATCCTGGTTCAAGGCTCCATCGAGAAAGAACCAGTAAGAAAACCCGATGTCTTTGCCACTACATCAAATTCAATTACAACTTACATAATATTACAATTCTTTGAATTTTCTTCAAGGATTCCACAAAAGAAATTTTATCAAATGTCTTCATTGCATCAAGGATAAACATGGAAGAGACAAGAACCAACATGGAGATAACATCACAAGGAGATAAGCAAATTGAACAAGCATTCCCACCTGGTTGCACAATAGGTCCAACAATGGACCAATATAGGGAAAAGGTGGATTTTCTCAATAGGAGAAGCCAATCACCATACCTTCACTTAGCCCTTTCGGGGCTAACACATCAAGAATTTCCATTCTTTCTCAAGGCCCTTTTGAGGCTATATCCACAAGGATTTTCATTCTTTACCACATTCAAGAATTCTCAATAACAACAAGGTATGGGATGACAAGTAGGGGCCCATACACCCTACCCTTTTCTCCCTCCTCTCTCCATGAGAGGAGACTCTACACTATTGAGGTCCAATTAATGCCCTTTCCCCAAGCATGGCCACTTCTTCCCTATCCAAGGGTGAGTGTTGCCAAAATACATCCCCATGAAAATCTCTCAAAACAATCAACACACCAAGAAGGCATATAATAACATCAAAGAAAACAAGATAAAATCCCTCCCAATACCACCCTCAACACACAAGCAAGGAATGCATATCTACACAATGTCTCCAACATGATTCAACAAGATTCCAAAACATGAACACACACAAGAACCATTCATGGAGTGAAGAACTCCTACCTTCACAAAAGAGTTATGGCAATGGTAGTTTGAGAAGAGCTTCCCTTTCTCCTTCCTCAATCTTCAAGGCTTCCTCCAAAACTAGAGGATTGGGTGACAAAACTCAAGTTTCCTCCAAAAGCCTCTAAGTATGGTCTCTAACCCCACTAAGCTTCAAGTAACTCAAGATGGAGGTTTGGTTTCACTAACCCAAGTAAAGAGCAACCCATTTTCGAAATCAGCCTATAATAGGGTTTTTAAGAGACCCTAAGAGTCAACCTAGGAGGCTAATGGGTTGGAAAGTACCCCCACCCATACCCTTACCCATAGGGGTACTTAAATTTAATGCTTCTAAGCCTTTAAAGGCTTATTAGGAATAATTACAAGTTAGTAGAATAGTAAGATCAAATTACAACCTTTAAAGAATTACAATATAAATTAGCACAAAATTAACAAGAAATTTAACTCCTTTTCTTCCATTGGGTTATCTTGGCTGATTTTCCTGCACGCTTATTGCACACATCAGTAGGTCCAAAAAAAAAATCACGTGCATAATGTGAATATCATGCTAAAGGAAATTATATATATATAATTTAAAGCATCTACTTCTTAATAATTAGTTGTTTATCTAATTCTACTCATATTTCTAGCCTTTCGACTTGCATAACCAAATGTGTTAGCTTGGATACATTTTCTTTCATCATTATACATATTTATAAGCATTAAATGGAAAAAAACAACTAACTGAAGTAAGCATCACACATCGCAAAATAGCATAACAATGTTCAATGTATCCAATAATGTTCTGACATAACAAGCATGAGTATCAAAATAACAATGTATCATAGGTGCTAGGATGGGTCGGGGTGAGGCCTCACAATAAAACTATTTGAAAGTATGCTTTACGAAAATCCCTTGTATTATTATACACATTTAGACATAATAATATAACACATAGGTTAAAGAAAAACATACATAGTTGTTAGTTTAGACATGTAAGCCTAAGAACCTAATTAAATAAATAACCTTCCATAAAACCATTTGAAAGTATGCTTTGATTTTTTTATAGGTCCCAGAGGCCTATTGGATAATGAATGGAATTAAAGACCAATTCACGCCTACAAATTTGAGAGATCTATACTTAGTTAGAGCTAATATTTCATGTGATATTGCTACATATTTGGTGGATCTAATCTTCTTGCAAGGAAGCAAATGTGTTATGTCTAATTCAAAATCGTATGTTTGGTTGCATGGAACCACAATGCCAAAAGTGTTAGAGTCCACTGAGATGTACATTTCTACATGAACATAGTACACCAAGTGGAACCCTATATTCTATTAAATGCAAAAAATACTAAGGTGGTCTTATAGTGCCAAAATGGTGGGTTCTAAATTCAACTACAAGGTCATGAAATCATGACATATAGTGCTAACTAATAGCTAGAGTGTAAAGTGTTATCCTTCATCATATATTCTAATTGGTCTTGTTGGTTCTCAAATAAAAATATGACTAAATTCTAAAGGTTCTCCATTTCTTATGCTCAAATTTAGTGTTAGATGTAGCCATAAATGAGAATCAATAAAAAAATCAACTCCTTTACACTTGAGGCTCTCTTGAACCTAAAGTAAATATTTTGACATCGATTTCAAATTTTACAAATGATACAACAAAAACTACAAATCTCATACATTAAGGATGAGATTGAAAGATTTGGAAAACCTTCCTTCAAATCATCAAATAAAATATTAAACTTAAGACTAATATGAAAAATAAAATAACAAAAAAAAAAAAAAATTAAAGAAAAGGATTTATTTATTTATTTTACATTTGGTTCTTCTTAGGGTTTGCACATAAGAAATTAACCAAACTAGTTCCTTATCCATTAGAGAGTCATAATGAAATAATCTCTCCTCGTAATTAACATAAACACAAAATTGAGTGCCCACTAAACCATTATTGCCTTACAATAATGAGGTCAATTATTGGCATACAAATAACAGTTTTTGTGATCCGAGATGCAATAAAGTTGCCTTCAATCTTTAACTAAACACTAATTTAATATACTCCTGGAATTGATTTTATCAATTAAACACCCATTACAATAAATGTGTACTGAAAACCACAAAAAACTTTGATTTATCTACTTAATAATTCATTACATACATCTAGGTCTAGGCTATAGATAAATTAAAATTCATTACCAAACATCACATTATGTCATTAACTTATAGAATTCAAAGAACCCCAAAACCTTAGAGAATTATGTGTACACAAATTACAATGCCTAGAAAATTTTAAACTAGAACTTAGAAATTCTGAATGAGAAAAAAAATATACTGTAAGAGATGAAGAGGAGCCCTAATATTACACCTAACATATTTTTCTCCCTCATATTTGTACATAAATTAAATATTTGTAACTAATGATCCCTAACCAAATTGCAGAAAAAACTAAAACATTATCCTCAAGAAATTTGAATCACGTCTGTGAGTGCCAACCTTAATCCTTAGTTTTTGTTTCCTAAAAACCTCATATGTCTATAAAGTTTTTCATTGTGTGAGTAATTTTTGGACAAAGTTTTTTTAATAGCCTAATCTACTATTGCCTTTTTTAAATGTTGCCCGTATTCATCATAATTATGACCAATGTGTCTGTCGACATGAACAATTTTCCACAATCAATCATAGTAGAGAGATGCATATTCTAGATTCAATTGTGTGCCATATTTTTGCATCGACGTTTCGAATCACACTCAGTGATCCATCATCACGATGTGAAGAGCTAGAGGAGATAAATGATTAGTTGCAAACCAATAAGAGAATATATGTGAGAAAGCCTCGATATGAGGAGGAGAGGGACACAAAGATCAAGGCAACAAGGTCAACCAAGAGACAAATATCTCTCTTGGTTCATCTCTTAGTTGATCTTGTTGCCTTGATATTTGTGTCCCTCTTCTCCTCGTACTTGTTCTTTCTAACATATATTCTCTTATTGGTTTGCAACTAATCATTTATCTCCTCTACCTCTTCACATCTTGATGATGGACCACTAAGTGTGATTCGAAACGTTGATGCAAAAATATGGCACATAATTGAATCCAAAATATGCATCTCTCTAATGTGTCTATCATCAGAATTCCAAAAAACATGGGCAACATTTATATTTTTTTAAAAATCCCACAAATTGCCTTGTACAACCTAAAAAAAAAAAAGATCTCATAGTTCATTAGAAATTTTCATAAAAATTGACCCTTTATGTTCTAGTGAATACAATATTAATTTATATATTTTTATTTCTTTTTACTTGATGTTTTGGAGGTCGAATTAAACTTTAACACTTTGTAGATTATATGCTATCATTGAGAAAAATATACAGACACATACATACATATACACATCCACATACATACATACATACACACAAAAATACAAACATAACTCTCCTTATAAAACTATCTCTTTCACCCATTTTGACAACCAACTCATTTACTACTCAATTCTAGTTAGTTTTCATCTTTATATGTGTGTAGACACATACACATACAAACACAAACATACGTCTCTCTTTAAAATTATCTCTTTCACGCACTTTGACAACCAACTCATCTACTACTCAATTCTAGTTTGTTTTCATCATTAAAAAAATTCTATATAATTTTTTTAAAATATTTTCAAAAAAAAAATTTAAATACTATTATAGAGTTGATACATATTGGCCAAAGTAAAATGACTCTCAATATGAAATGGGCTTTTACAAATAAAAGTATTTTACTTTGTAAATATTCAAATATGAGCTCCATATCCATTACTTTTTATGTTTGTGTTGGATGAGATTCTTTCAAGAAGAATTAGAGTTGTAGCATGCACTTCAACACACATAACAACCATTTCTAAAAATAATAAAGAATTTATATATCTTTTAATGAAATTATTAGTAGAAAATGGTTTCTAACAAATTATTTCAAAAGAACAACTTTCAAATTCCTATTTGATACTACATGTGCCTAATATAGACATGCATTTGTAATTTTTTAAACATTCAATGCGTAGTGTCAATCTATAATTTAAAAAGTCTTTCTTATGTTATAGCATTTCTCAAATTCTTGATTATACTCATCAATAATTTTTTTAAATAGCTAATACATAGTTTTGTAATTAGTTTGATTTACTTTTTAGCTATAAAAAAGAGTGAAGTTAAGTTTATGCTTTTTTTTAATCTAATATGTTTCTCAATATGGACTATGGTACCGATTTTAGTAAAATTAATTATATCAACAACAATAATAATAAAAAGTTACTTTAGCTTAACAAAATGATAAATACTCACAATCTTATTAGAGGTGGTGTATTATTTTTCAATATTCTTCTACTAGAAAAAAATAATGCCAATGTCCTCCTGTTAGATCATGGCTATATACTATTTTTTAATTAGTATCCATCGAAGAAAATAATTTCTAAAATCATTTAATAAATGTTGCACTTAATTTTTTAAGAGATTGTTATGCAAAGTCAAAACCACATTATACAATAAACTTGGGCTAATTTTTTTATTGCATAGAGTTACCAATGCAAGAAAATGATAAATTAAAAACTTTTTTTTTCATAATTAATTGTAAATTTCTAAATCATATGATTCACCTTTTTTAATCTATCCCCAATAAAAATTAATTGGTATTTAAAAAATTTAAGAAATATAAATAATAATATCTACTTTACCAATGAATTTAATGATTACCTTTCTCTATTTTACTAGCATTTGCACCAAAAGAAAGTGAATTAGTTATGACACTAGCAAAATATATTGTTTAGTATGTTAACAGGCTGAGCTATTGAAATAAATGAAACTTACTATTAGCAAGAGTCATTTCTTTCTATAGAAGTGAGTGAAAAGAGAAGGAAAAATGATTGAAAATGTATGCAACCTAATTTCAATGGTAAGTTGGATATATGTATTTTAAAGTTCAAGGATATCTAGAATTATCTAGTCTTTATTGCATCTAATAAAATATTTTTGGTCATTTTCATAGTTTCTAGTGTAAATGAGGGGTATTATTTCTAGCTCTATAGGTTGCTTAAAGTAGGTGTGCAAGTAGCTAGATTAGAGTTAGGTTGCATTTTTTGTTCTCATTATGCTATAAAATATTTTATTCCAACATTCAAATAGGTGAAAAACCATTTTCAAATGGAAAAAAGGCAATATTAAAGTATATGACATGTTTTGTGTGCGTATATGTCATGGTTTTCTATGACTTTTGTCATGAATGTCCAATATGATGTCAGGGTTGGGTCATTTGTTTATGGCTTGCAAATAGTCTTGTTAGCATATTACCACATGTCTCAAATGCTCTCTTTACCACTTATTTGCTTATTTGTTTCAAACAAGGCTGCAAATCAACTAAGTTACTACCAAAATACTGGCAAAGTTGTTTAAAGTTTAAATAGAACTGAACACTTTAAAATAATTATGAATTCCAATAGGAAATCACTTAGCTTTAGAAGAAAATGGTAGCAAAGTTGTTAGTCCCTATCATAAGGCAGAAGACTAAAGTTTTTGACCTCTTCCAAAGTATTAATTGATTGATTGGAAATAGTCATGTTTTTTCAGATTATAACATTTAAGCCTATAGTTTGTAAGATGTAATAGAATTATTTGACATCATATATAGAAATTAGAAAATTTCTATTGGCTATTGTTATTTTTGCCAGTGATTTTTTTTCTTTTCTTTTTTGTACAAATATTATGTGAAATATTTGAACATGGTAACTGTCAATTTAACAAGAGATTTACGCATCCATTGTTGTGATTTCCCAAGCACACAATAGCTGTAGAGAATAAAACTTGCTAACAGACATCCTTTGCATGCAATGAGTGTAGACATTTTACAGAGTTTGGTACCTAAATCTTTGTGCCAGCAAAAAAATAGTAACATCCAAGAAAAATTGTAAGATGAAATTATTCAATAAAGCATCACTTTTCTCTATGTCATCAAACGAAGTTGTGTTACTTTAAGGTTGAAACAATTCTTTTAACTCTTTTTGAAGTAAGAACAATCTATTATGATGTTTTGTGAATATTGAAAAACAGTTCAATTCTTCTTGCACAACAAGAAGATATTTTGAAGAGGCTCCTTTCCTATAGAACAGTGGTTTTAGCATAGTCTTAGGTATAGTTTTACTTGCCTTTTATTGCCTTCTACTCTTGCATAAATTTTTAGGGCGGTGATGCTCTTTCAAGTGGTGACCAAAAAATCATAATTTTTTTCTTAGTTTACCCTCATTATCATTTCCCAATGAAACCCTAAATGGCCTTTTCCAATTTGGTTTTCATGCTTTCATTGGAACATTCTACAGTTCTTTTTACTGCTGGTTGGAATTCCATTGGGTTTGTAGGAACCTTGTTCAATTTTATGCACTCTTCTTAACAAGATATTACACAAACTTCCCTTAGAATGGAAAAATCCATTCTCCCTCAAATTCTGAATTAGTTTTTTTTAATCTCTTTTCCCTCTTCAGGAGAAAAAGTTCAAAAAAATGAGTGCTTCAAAATATATAGATTGATCAGATCGCATTGAAAGGTTTTATAGTGCATGTGTGTTGAGTGTCCTTGCATAGACCCAACCTTGTGTGTTTGAATGTTGTGCGTTGATGCTTTCCCATATAGCATTTTGAACTTCAAGTTGTCGGCTATGAAATCTTGCTCATAGACTTGTAATCAGACCGATGGGAAGATCCTGGCAAGCTTTCAATGGATAAAGGTATTGAAATACCTTATACCGTGCATCATTCCTTTCTATATACTTAAGCTAAACAATACATGATATATAACCATAACATTTGGGTTTACTTAGTAAATGTCAAGAACTTCATGTTCTTCTCTATCTTGTGTAGAGATGCACAAAGGAATCGAGGATCCTTGAAAATGAATTTGTTTGATCTCATCTCTAGAAGGCCTTCGTCTTCCAAAATCTCTAATTTTTTATTTACTAGTTCAACACCATGAGACATAATTCCATGTTAGCTTTTGAGCAAAAGCAATTGGATCAAGAATAATATTTTGAGAGCAAGAGTTTCATCCAATTTGACAACAATGGATTCCTAAGAAAATAAAATAATTCATATGTGTGAATATAATTATATTACTATTTCAATGTATGTGAGACTGTTCTTTGTAAGCATTTGATGTCTTCTCATTTTCTGCACAGTACTTTTGTTTGATTGCTATTTTTCCCTTTTGTAATTCTTTTAGGTTTGTTCAGTTAAAAATAACTTTGTGAATCCCCTTGTTTCAAGTTGACTCAATCCATGGCTAGAAATCTTACAAAACTAGAAATAAATAATACATCTAACTCATCATTGAATGCACCTATTTTAAATATAAAGTGTAAGACTTGGTTGCAAAGCTTTAAACTAATAATGATGTCTAAATCAAAGTAGGTCTTGGAACTTCAACTATTTTTGTAGTTATCATGCATCAATACTAATTTAAGAGCATGCATTGGATTGATGTCTGTATCCAATTGCTCTCATTGTAAAGTGGTGACTCTTTATAGTTCCATGAATTAGGATTGGTTCTTGGAAGCATTTACTTTAAAAAGCCTTGAATTACAAGAACATAAGTTATTCACCTCTCCAAGGTTGATGCATGATGTCACTAATAAATCTAGTTTAAGGAAATAGAAAACGTTTCCTTTCCAAATATATTTGAAGTATAAGGGAAGAAACATGTCACAACCATAGTTTTAAAAGAAAGCTCAAATTCGAAAGTGGGTTTATCTCAACTAAAATCCTAGAGCGAAATTGTGATTTCCTTGAAGTATTCCCAGATATAAATGTGGTGTCTACAGTTGTTCTAAGCTTGTCACACAAATTAGGTATAATTTCATCAAACTGATTATAGAGGTATCAAAAAGAGCCAAGATTTCAAATTTTAGGACAACTGCTCGATAAACAAAAATTGATTGTCACCTTGAATCTTGATGATGTAGTAAACAATAAATTCTTCAGTACACATTCGTCAATATTTTCTCATGTATATTAAGAATCTATTGAAAATAAGGAACACTTGGACTATTGTGAGATATCGATCAAATCATTGTCTATTAGTAATTAACCCTTTAATCTCCATGTGATTCCTTCTCCAATTCTTGTTACAAAGATTAAAGATAGTGTCTCCATCTGATATGAAATGAAATGGGCATGTCAGTTGAAAGAAACTACAAAGACATTGTATATAGATGAAAGAACAAAATGGATGATTTTGGAGTACTTAGTACATGCATTCAACATTCATTATGCACATATTATCATTCAAGATCAAATGGGTGTGTGGGATCGTCTAGCCTTTTGCTGCTCCAGTTCGCCACTACTGTTATTGTATGTACAATGCATTTCAAGTTGAACAAATATGAGATGATAATGGATGAGAATTCTATGAACTAAGAT